>VWZU01015082.1:169141-232606 GCA_013397095.1 Sterrhoptilus dennistouni
AAAAAAAAAAAAAGAAAGCATTCATATTTCAGGATGCGCCACCAAATTGGGATGAAAGCTGTTTCCTCTGCTAGTGTGCCTATTGTCTGTCCTGTTTGGAGGAGCCATGGTGGTGTGTTTAGCAGGACATGATACTGAACCCTTTTTTGGGGTATCCTACAACTGCAGAGAGATCTGATGGAAGATTGACCCCTCTCTGGAACATTTACAATACAAACTTAAGAACCAGCCCCTGTATTTTTGGAAGCTGAGGGGAGTGCCTGATTAGAACCAGGGTTCAGTGCCCAGTGAATCATCCCTCAAAAACAAGCCAGGAATTTGGATAGGCTAAGTGCTTGACTGTTCCCAGTCCATCATGTTCCTTTTCAGTGTTCTTATCAGGATTTGGGTGGCTTTGGCACAAAGGAAAGGAGAATGCTAAAGGGTTGGTAATTTCAAGCTCAGAAATTTTGGAAAGGAATAAGCATGGTGGGGAGGTTATTTGTCCTTAAAGAGCAGGAGATGCAGCTGACCTGATGGAGTTTCACTGAAAAAAATCCTGAAAAACATTTTGAGGACTGAGGAGTCCTCAAGATACAAATAACAATGTGCTGAGCTTGTGCTCATGGCTGGATCCTGCTAAGAACACTTTCTCTTGGGAGTTACTGGGCTCCCAACTCCTCCTCCTCTCTCCAGCTTTCAGACCTGTAGACTTGTGCCACTGGAATATTTGTTTTTTGTATGTGTATATTCTGAAGGGTGATATGAATTTTTCTGGGCACTTTAAGAGCTTCATTGAATGTTTTTGTGTCTTGGAAAAATAGCATTAAGTTCATGTGAAAGAGTTGGAATTTTTTTTTCTTAATTGCAGAATTAAAATGTCTGGGGTTTTTTTTGAAAAGTGGAATCTGAGTAATACTATTTTGAGATGGTTTCCCTCAGAGAAAAGGAGGGACCGTGCATAAAAGAAGTTCAGTGACAGATAATGTTCAAGTGGTACAATTTAGTGCTCAGAAAGGCTTCATGTCTCCGTTGTATAGTCCCTTTGAAGACTTTGATTTATGCAGTTGTTTTTTATCCTGTTTTTGTTTTGGGGGTGTGTGTGTGTGTGTCTCTGAATTATGTAACACGTGGTTTCCCTGTTGCTGTGAAATTGAGATTTTTTTTTTGTTCAACTGTGTGAAAATGATCAAGGGAATAAATTCCAAACAAACTTCAGGTTTCTGAGTTTTTCTTTGTCCTCCCCCTTGTCCCTCCACTGGTTCCAGGTGAGGGAATGCTGCAGGGGATGCAGAATTGGAATGAATAGATCTAGCAAGCTCAAATACAGCAGCCATTTGGGGAGCTCCAAAGTCACTGCAAAGTCCTACTTCTCAGGCTCTTTCTGTATTGTGGTGGTTTTTTATTTTAATTTTGCTGTTGTGGTTTGCTCAGAGTACAGGGTACAGGCAGCATGACCTGCTGAGGACCTCCTTGCTAGAGATTCTACTGCCTTGGCAAAGCTTGGCTTTGGATAGATGTGCTCTCAGCATTGTGGCTTCTCACAGAGTTTGGTGTCTTTAGGAGGTTGTTTTGGGTGGCTTTGCTGCAGGCAAAGGTCTTTATCATGCTCTGTGACAAGGCAGTCACAGCCATGGGGGAGCAGGGACACTTGGTGTGACAGGTAAGAGTCCGGACAGGCTCTGGTTGCTCTGCTTGGTGTCCATCTGCTGTGGTGATGGGATGTTCTGGTGTTAAAAAAAGACAAATAATGAGTGAATACTGAGCTTTGTAGCCAAATCCTGTGTCTCATGTTCTGGCTGGGCTGTTGTCTTTTTTGAGGAGAGCTGCACACAAGAGGTGACCTGCCTTCCTTAAGAGCCTGAAGAGTTTGTTCTGTGATGTTCTCACCATGACAAACAGACCTGGATTGTAGTTCTGAGCTGCATTTTCAAAAATATAAGTTACTCTACATTAGGGACTTGTTCTGTATTTTTTCCTCACCTGCTTCTCCTGCTTCCTACTGCACCATCCACAGCTAAAAGCTTCTTACAGCAGATGGCTTTTGAAAGTTCAGTTGTGAACAATATTTTGCCAGAGTAATGACATTTAAATGGCAGGTCACAACCACAAACCAGTTGTGTTATATGTAAAATTTCCTTCTTCGGAGGGAGGGAATTTCTTTATCCCTTTGAAATTGCCTGTAGTTTTTCATTCCTGTGTTAAGCAGTGGCAGTTTTGAGGTTAAGATGTGCCTTCAGTTCTGAGAAGGAGCCATGAGCAGTGTGAAACTTCATGTGCTGGTGCATGAACTAGAAATGTCATTTTGATGTGCCACTCCACTGTTCTGTAGCAGGAAAGCTGCTGGCTCTGCAGCCACATAGATGCTCTCCAGAAATCAAATGTTTGCTCCATGAATTCAGAAAAAAAAAAAAAAAAAAAAAGGATGAAGGGAGGTGCATTTCTAGACATCACCACCATCAGAATAAAAATCAGAATTCCTTGCTGTACCAATGTAGGAAGCCATGTAAAACTTGGAGTAACCAAGTTGTAGCAGTGGTAGGAGGGACAACCCTCACCTTAATTCTCTTTTCAGTCTACACTGATACCTCCCACTTTCTGTGCCTGTGGTTCTTCTCTAGTGTCATGTCTTCTGTAATAGGGATGAAAAACTGTAAGAAGGTACTTCTAAAATAATGAGTGAATAAAAATTAATACAAATTAAAACAAGGGACTTATAGTTTTACCACTTGCTTGTGATCAGCAGCATAATTTATTGAGATACGTAGATGGTGATGTATCTTAAAATGCAAGAAATAAGGGGAGAAAACCAAATTTAAAAAGCAACCAAGCAAAAACAACCAACCAAACAAAAAGCCCCAAAACAAAACAGCACCCAAACAAAAAATAACAAAACAAAAAGCCACAAAACCAAAACAAACAGAAATAATCTCAAGGGAAGGAGCAGATAATCCAGAGTCAACATCAAAGCAATTCTCCTGCTTCTTTGATGTGTATTTATGAAGGAAGGTGAATTAGTTGCTGAGCTGATCCTGATGATGTAGAGTTTAGTTTGGGTTTTCTAGACAAAACTGGGCAGATGCTCTTTAAGGATGAGATGGCACTTCTGCACCCTGTTTAGTTGCTTACATCTTCTCTCAAAAATGTATGTTTAGTCTGACGTTTCTCATGTTTGCTGTCATCCCACAAGGCTGTGTTTGCTTTTTTAGGAAAATTTCATAATCCTCCTTTCTGCTGTTACAGACGTTTATCTGATGGCTTGAGGGTAGAAGTGTTTAAAAATAGGATTTTTTTTTTACCCAAGAGATGTTTTGAATACTTCCAGGCTGATGTGAAAACACATCAGAAGTGATGTGTAAACTATTTTTAATAAGTAATAAGTCTTTTGGAAAATTTCTTCAGGGAACTGTGTCAGATTTTTAATATAATTATCTACATATATAATACAAGAAATTTCTTAGTTTTAGGAAAACTTTACATTTGACTGCTTTGTAAAATTTATACAAGAATATGTGGTATAAATGTAGATAATAGAAAAGTGTGCAACAAAATGAGGGAGCAGATGTTGAACCTTTTTGGAGTATGTGGATCTTTTACTTGTGGCAAGTATTGCCCTCAATATTTTCCTGTTACTGCCAGCCTAAGATTTCAGCCTGTTCCATTTGCATAATCTTGACATAAGTGGTAGAAATTAGGTAAAAACATGCTTAATATCTAAATATATTCTGAGAGCCAGTGATTATGGAAATCTGGAGGACATTGCCTCAGAAGAGATATAGGGGTTGTTGGCTCAGTAGTTGAAAGAAGGCAGCTGTTCACAGTTGGTGTTTTGAATCTGATCACAAATCGAACAGGAACCTGAAAATATTACATTCCACATTTTTATTACGCATGATAAAATACCAGGTTTCTGATGGGTTGTTCTTTAATGATCAAAATATTGTCCATTATCCCATGTGGAACTAGAGGTACCAGTTTCTATAAAAAATAAGCAAAATTTGTACTGAAAGATTCATAGAATGAATCATAGAGTGGTTTGGGTTGGAAGAGACCTTAAAGATCATTCAGTTTTAACCTCTTGCCCTTGACAGGGACACTTTCCAATGGACCAAGTGAATCAAAGTCCTGTCCAGCCTGACCTTGAACCCCTCCAGGGATGGGGCATCCACATCTTTGGGCAATCCGTTCCAGTGCTTCATCAGCCTCACACTAAAGAGTTCCTTCCTAATATCCAATCTAAATCTATTCTCTTTCAGTTTAAAGCCATTCTCCATTGTCTTACCACTCCATGCCCTTGTAAAAATTCCATTCTCAGTGCTCTTGCTGGCCCCCTTTAGTTACTGACAGGCTGCTCTGAGGTCTCCACAGAGACTTCTCCAGGCTGAACAGCCTCAACTCTCTGTCTTTCCTCATGGGAGAAATGTTTCATCCCTCTGATCATCTTTGTGGCATCCTCTGGACTTGCTCTAACAGATCCACATCCTTCTTACACTAGGGCCCCCAGGGCTGGGTGCAGCACTCAGGTGGGGGCAGAGGGGCAGAATCCCCTCCTTCCCCTGCTGCCCACACTGCTTTGGGTGCAGCTCAGGACATTGGCTTTTTGAGGTCATTTTGAGCTTCTTGCCCACCAACACCCCAAATCCTTCTCAAAACCTTCTCCTGCACTGGGTACTTCTTCATCCTTCTAGTCCTTGCCTTTGCCTTCTGTGATTTGATGTGCCCTGGAACACTTGCCAGTGAAGATTCCACTACTCCTTTTAGGTGCAAACAGCCTTGGTTTGGCTTGGTGTGATTTGCACAGTGGGGATCACCAGTCTGGTGAGAGATTGCAGTGATCTGCTATGTACAAGTGGCAAAAAATAGATGCCACAATGAATGAATTACACAAAGTGTTATGTAGTAGATAAGATAGCAGAGACTCTCTTTGTAAGGACATAAAAGGAGTCGTTTTGGATCATAACTGGATAATCAGTCTTAAATATTTATTTCTAACTTACTTAACAAAAATAAAGAAGTGGGAAACCTCATTAACCAAGGTCATGGCGATTCTAAAATTTAGTGTGGCCTTTTTTTTTCTTTTTTCTCCCTGTCAGTCCCTGGACGTGCCTCATCTCAGGTGGTTCTTTGAGGTACCATACCTTGAATAGCTTCCAGAACAAAATTTATGCCTGCAAAGTAATGTTTATCCTCTTCAGCCTTCCCACACACAGCTTCTTTCAGAGAATGGAAATGAGGCCAGGCAACATATGATAGAGCTGATCAAAATATCAGGGAAAACTCTGACTCCTCAGATGATACCAGCAAAATGGAGAATGATTGGTAATAGGTTACTGACTTAACAGTGCTCCTGAGTGATTAACAGACTTAAAATCCCTACATAATTTACATTGTATCTTAGGACTGGAGACCGGTTTGGGCAGCAGTGAATTCTGTACAAAGATTTTCCCGCCAGAAGAGATGTAATAAGGAATATTGAGTTTAGCAGTGTTCCCTGGGGCTTAGATGAGGTGACCTAATACCTCCTTTCCCCTGATTCTCTTCTCCACCCACCAGTGACAACACTGGCCACTTTCCAGGAGACAAAAATAGCCATTCTCCTGGATTATTCTATACCTCTGCTGTAAGGAAGGCAAATTTTCTATATTGTTAAACCATATACTGAACTCCTAACCATAATGATATTCATTACATAATGCTGCTATTTCATGCATCTGCATATGGGGAAGACTATTCCTCAAACATAACTTACACTGTGAGTTAGATGAATTTCTGCTTGTTTCCAAGACAAAAGTATTAATTACAGATGACCTTGATCTTAAACTGGCTAATTATATTCACTTCTGGTTGCTTCCACTAAAACCAGGGAAAGGTCAGATCAATGCAGTTGCCAGGTGTTTCTAAGCTCAGCCCTACTGATGCATAAGCAACTGTTTTGTCAGTGTCTGTTTTGGGAATTCTAGAAGTCTGTTTTAACCAAAATAATGGGGGGAGTAGGGCAAAATATTGCAACACTCATAAGACAAATGTCAAATGTGTGAGCTTTCAATTTCATTCAATAGTCAGGCCTATTAATTTTCACTATTATGAAGAGAATGAGCTTCCACATTTACAGATGGTATCTGAGAATGGAGAACTTAATTCTAGCTGTGGAATGTGTGGAGGAGGATTTTACACCTTCATATGTTTGTTTCTGGGGTGTCTGTTTCAGAATCCCTTGAGTATTTTAGCTGTCAGCTGTTCCTATACACACTAGAATGGTTTGGGGGCAGGGGCTTTCTGCTCTTCAGTGCTTAGGGGACCAGTAGATATCAACATCTCACTGATTTTTATTTCTTGGGCTGTTGAATTAATGCTGTCAAACTTCTTGGCCAGCACTGGAAATGGTTCTTTGATAACTCTACTGGGTACTGCTGCATCAGAGGGATTTTTAATTAAACACCTTTCTGTCTGTACAGCTTAATCTCCCTATTTCTCCCAATTTGCTGGGGAGAATTTCTCAACTAATGGCAAGAGGGTGGAGCCTGACATGGTAGCAGAAGTCTTGAGAATATTGGTTGCTTGTCAATTTAAGGACAGTTTTGTTGATCAGGTCCAGCATAACCCAGTTTCCATTTAAAATTCCCAAGAGTTTTCACTCAGTAGAACACATCTTCTAGACAGCTTAGTTACTATTTACTGTTAGGATTGGTACCTGTGCATTGCAGAAGAATTTCAGGGGGGCTCTCTTCAGGTTTAGCACATTTTGAATGCTGTACATGGATGTTGGGTATCTTAAATAGACTTTGTTTTTCTTATCATACTTATCATTCAAATCCCCTTTGAATTCAGGCCTTTTATATTTAGCAAAATGTATTATGGATCAAATGGGAAACATCAGAAAACTTAAGATGTAATGGCTTCATAGTACAGCAGAGTAATTCAGGCTTCCTGAGGGCTTGGGAATACCCTGGGATAGTAAGAGAAGAACTTGAGGCATTGTATCAAAATAACATTGACATTTAATGACTGCTTGTCATGGTTTAACCCCAGCTGGCAACTAAGTACTACACAGCTGTGGGGAGCAGAGTCAGAAAGAAAATAAGACTTGTGGGTTGAGGTAAGAACAGTTTGATAATTGAAACAAAGAAAAATATTTTTATGATAGCAATAATAATAATTATAATGAAAAAGAGAGGAATAACCCCAAAGAGCAGCTGATGCACAATGCAGTTTGCTCACCACCCACTGACAGATTCCCAGCTAATCCCTGAGCAGATATCAGTCCCTCCTGGCCAGCTCCCCCAGTTTATGTTCTGGCCATGACATTCTGTGGATGGAGTATCCCTTTGGCCATTTGGGGTCAACTGCCCTGGCCACAGTCCCTCCCAGCCTTTTGTGCACCTGCTCACTTGAGATGCTGCAGAGTCCTTGACTCGGGGTAAGCACTGCTTAGCAACAGCCAAAATATCAGTGTGTCACCAGCATTATATCCCACAGCCTGGTACCAGCTACTGGGAAGAAAATCAACTCCATCCAGTCCAAACCAGGATATTATTAAGTATTTAAATTCTAGTAATTGTCTTTTTGAGGAGGTGATGTGTTGTTGCACTTCTTCTCTCCCCCCCTTCTCTCTCAGAACCAGTCTTAAACTCCAGAACTTAATATACAGCAGAAACAGATCAGACAATTGAGGATAGAAGCATCACAAAGTCACCCCAGGGCAGCCCTTTTGTCTTTGAGGATGTGCTTATCCAAATTCAGGGCCTCCTACCAGGAAATGTGCAGTTGGGCAGCTCGTGATGTGAGGCTGTGTGAACAAGCACTGACAAGAATGCAGCAGGTCTGTTGGGCTCTTGCCAGGGGTTTCCTGGAGAAATTCCCTAAAAGAAAAGATAAACGTAAAAGGACAGATGAATCCAGATTTAAAACTTTGAACTTTTTACTAACCCTTAAAAAAATCCATTCAGTTTAACACCCTTCTGCAGTCAGTTTACAATTGCCATGTACGTGGTTTATGTATCTGTTGCTGTGCAGTACAGAAATTGTTAACAGTGTCTAGATAATAATTTTTGAGAGGATTAAGGAAAGGATTTCAGGAGAAATCAGTTGCACTTGTTTAAATGGAATGTCTTAATTGACTTACTATTTGAATGTGTGCAGGATTTAACAATTATAAAATACCAAGATTTCCTTTCTTATTGTGCACACAGTGCTGGGCACTTCCTTACATCAAAGTGCTTTTTCTTGACTTGAAGTGGAGAGTGAAGTGCTTGGTGTTGTGCATTCTGGATCCTGTTTTTGGCACTGCCACCAGACTATTGTGAGATTGCCTTGCTGGTATTTAATCTCTGTGCCTGGACTTGTGCAGTGCCTCTGCAGTACTTACCTACTTCCAAAATAGGTTTGTTTTAGTGTCCCAGTGCTTGTAAAGCATTTTGAGGCCCTTGGATGAGAAGTGGAGCTGGAATACAAACAGGCAGTTAATGGAACTGAAGTGGGTGAGGGTGAAGCTTCTAGGAAAAATCCTGAAACTCAACGTGACATGAACACAGATGAAAAATGAGAAGCTAAAACCACTGCTATATCTCTTTTGCTGCCTTCTCTATTCCTCAGTGGTAATGTTTGCTGAGTTGATAGCACAGTTCAGAAACCTTACCCCAAAAGGTATTTCTTAGAAAGAAATTGCAAGGGAATATGAGGACTTCCAGCATTTCAAACTCAGAACTCACCACATCCCTTTTAAACTCCCCTGGAAAAGTTCCCATCTTCCTTTTCAGTACTTGGTCATAGGCAATGTGCTGCTGTTTCTATAGGGTTTGTTTTGCCTGACACAGTTCTCAAACAGTTTTGTGGAGGTAGAAATAATTGAAGTGTTTGGAAAAGACAAGATGAAAACAAACAGGTAGAGTGTTTCACATTACCGCAAAACCACAACCTTTGGGAAATCCATAATGAAGATTTTCCTGGGAGTGGATTGATTAATTCCTTCCCCCTTTTGCATGTGTTTCAAAGTAGACTCCTTTATTTGAATTTCCATAATCCCCCAAGGCCACAGCTAAGTCTGTGCAAAATACTGGACAAGAGATGACATGCACCTTAGATATTAAGATAGCAAGGTAAGAAAAGCCAGTCTAGAGGTACTGGATGATTATTGAAAAATAGCTTCTAGTAAAATAGCCAGATATTTTCCCTTTGGGAAGAATTCATTGTCCTCAGATTCCCAGTTCTCTCCTGCATCTTCAGCATGGAAGTGTTGTGTAAAGGAGTAACCTTGGCAGGATTTCATGGGAATAATGGTTATATTTTACAGAATAAAATAATCCTGGAGGGGAATTGAGATCCTCTCTCAAGAGGAGCTTCTCAAGCCTTCCAGGAATTGCCAGACATGCAAGCAAGGAGTGATTCTGTTAGGAATGTTATCTCTGATCAGGCACTTATCATTTCAAGAGGCAAGCTCTGTCAAAGCTGAGATAAATGAAGGACTGGCAGCTTTCATGCACCAGCTAAGCAGCCTGTCCTGTTAAGAAAAACAGCTCCCTTCAGATGATCTATGTAAGAATGTTCATGGCCCACTGACTCTTCCAAAGTAAAAGAGTCAGATTTTAAAATGTGTCCTATTTTGGATGTTGTTTGTGGGTTTTCAGCTGATCAGTTGATTGTTCAAGATGCTACACTTGGCTTTGAGGTAGTTCCCCTCTCTGAGTACTAACTTCAGATTTCCTCAGTCTTATTTATATTTTTATTGTAGTATTTTTATGGGTTTTTTTATTGTAGCATCAAATTAATTGGTGTGAACTTTAGAGTATAAAATGGGGAAATTGTCCATTATCTGAAGACTTCAGTGATACCTGTATCTCACACTTACTCTCATCCCTTGTATACATTTTTTAATAATTCTTTGTATAAATTGAAGTGCAGTGCTTTTCCTTCTGATAGCTGATGGCTTCATGGTGCAGAATTTGCCATCAGCATCATTTTCTCTTGTTTCATATGTGGTATTGAGTTGGCCAGTGGCTTTGCAGACAGCCAGATTGGCTAAATACATGGCATCTTTTAGAAACAAAACTAATAAATTGACTAAATAGTCTGTGCAATGCAAATTCCTAGAAATCCCATGCTTAAACTGGTAGTCAGTGGAGTTTCTGTATCATTTTCTCTGATGCAGAGCTGTTTTCTTGGCAGAGTGGAAGGTTGTGACCACTTTTGCATCTCAAGTGTACAGATACATAAATTAATAAGAGAAAATGTTGGAAATGCCCTTCCTATTTTGAGATTTCAAGGCATGGAGTGTTTGTCAAGCTCAAAGGACATCTTGGCTTGACCAGATCTTTTTGCATTAAAGTTCAGGTTGATTTTCCATCTTTTAGCACAGCTGCATTGAGTCACTCCCACTTGCAGTTTGTGCTGTGATAGGATTTGTTTGATTCTCTGTGTACCAGTTACACTGGGTCTTTCTGGTGAGAAGGGCAAGATGGTTAGAAAACAAAAAGAGTGAAATAATATCAGATGGATAAAAGTCTTGTCCTTTGGTTTTCAGAATTCTTTTTCTTGTGAGCTTTGCAGCTGTGTCAGGGTTTGCACCTGAAGAAGAGAATAAGTTAAAAACAGCTTGGGGAAAGACATTCCTGTTAAAGTAGCTGGGCTTTGCTGATGGCTCTGTGGATAGAAAGAGTTCTGAGTAGTACAAAACTATTTTTTTTAAATCATTATTTTAGTATATTCCTTGTTTGTTTCCCCTGACCTTGATGTTACTGTGTTACCCAGACTCCTGTGGTTTTTTTACTGCAGCAGAGCAAAATTCAAGGTCAGTTCCCTGTTCCTGTGAGCTCAGGCTGGGTAATGGAACAAGGATTGCAAAAGTAGATTTGGCTGAGCTGGTGTCACCATTGAGAGAGAGAATGAAATGAAACATGAAGCCCAGTGAAAAAGGCAGTTCATTTCCACTAAACTTTGCAAATCAAAGCACAACAGAAAGCTCAGCAGCAGGAAATGGTGGAGACCACAATATCCCTGGAAATGCAAGGCAGTGTTGCCACCTGGCCAAGCTCATTTGTTTATACCATGAAGAAGCTCTGTAGTTCCAGCTAAAGGCATGGCAACCACTTGCCTACATCATGGAAGGGTTAAATCATACTAAGGAAGAGAGAAAAAACACTTCTGGCAGTTGTCTTTGAGATTTATCTTTGAGGAGGGGGATTGGAAATAGCTGGCAGTAATTATGTAAAGGCCTGTGTAGTTTTGTGTGAAATATGAAGGTGGTACTGAGTGAGTAACTGTCCTGAAAAAAACCTGTTAGGAATAAAGTGAGAAACCACAAAGGAAACAAAAACTGTTTGGGGGGTTAAAATGTGTGAGGATAAAGTAAATGTTACCAAAGCTCATGCTGGGTTAGACTTTGCAAAGGACAGCAGAACAAAGAGCTCTGTTTCTTAAGCATGTAAGGAAAAGCAGAAGTGTGTCCATAGTGAAGATGGAGCTGACATAAAATGCAATTTTATGTGTATCAATCAGATAGACATGGGAGCAAAAGAGTCAGTGTGCAGCAAGATTGGGAAATGAAGACTCGTACAACGAGGCCAATAGTCTTTGTCTCAGAAGTTAAATGACATTGTGAGCATCTTATGGTAACAATTTGTGACTAAATCAAGCTGCCCTGATGTACTTGGACTGTCTCATTCAGGAAGTACTGGGTGGTAACAGAAGTATCTCCTGCAGATAAAAAACTAAAAAAGAAAACAAAACAAATAAAAAACTTTAAAAAGTGATCTGAACAAGTACCTATCAGTTAAACAGTAGATGTAACACCTTCTTTTAAGGGATAACTAAAACCTGCTAGTTCTGCAAGGGAAGTCCTTTGACCTCATGCAGGTAAGTGCTATAAAATGTGTCATTTGTTCACCAGAGACTGTGCTGGACTGGCTTGAACAGCTTTTATTGACAACTCATACCTCCATGAGGGAAACTGCAGTGCATTACAACAGTCTGGACTTGAGTAAAGCACAGGAATGCTGACACATGGAAATAATTATTGGAACTGGATGAAATGAGGGAGTTGTACATGAAGTGTGACTAGCTAAGAAGTTGGACTAAATTAGAGATGAGAGGTTTTCTTAAAAGAGGAAATGATGGGGTTGGATGTCACCTACTGACTGTGCAGTGTCCCAAAAAGTGATCATTGTAATACTGTCACTAAGGTTTACCAGCCAAAAAAAGAAAAAACAAGAAGGAAAAAATCTGCTAATGAAATTCAGTGCTGAGGCAACATTTCAAACCCTCATCCATGCAGAGGAGGACAGGCATATTATTCACTAAGAACTGCAAAATGTTGCCAACTGTAAGATTAAACTTAGCAACAATAATAGTGGAAAGTACCTTAGAGGTCATGCACTGAGAAGATGTTGAGAATTTTGGCTACCAATGAAGTGCTTATCAGTTAAAAGCAAAGAAGGAGAAAGATTTAAACATCATAAAAGCCAGCCAGTATTATGTGGCATATAAATAGGCAGGTGTGCTCTCAGTGTTGTAGCAGATGAGAGATTTGTGGCAGGGTCTGATCTGGAAAGCCACGTTCACTTTTAATCACCCAAAGGTTCTGGAAAGATTAATCCAAGCTGGAACAGGTGCAGAGACCTAGGGGACGATCAGTACTCTGAAGAGCTTATCTTCAGTGAGAAGAAGGCTTGGCTTGTTTAGCAAAGCAAAACAAAAGCATGGGAAATATTGGGCTCTGTGAATAGTAAGCTGGGTAAGGGGTCAAGAGTGGCATGGTATTCAAGCTAAAATATTACAATTTAAAAAATAAATGGATGAAAGCAGGATAGAATAAAATTCATTGAGTGCTACCATGAATGAAACTTCTCAATACTTTTCTGCCACTGTCTGGTTCACATATCCTTGCAATTCTTGGGGATTTCTGGGATTTTTGCTTGCAAATGTCTCTCTGAGATTTGTCCCTGTGATTCATTTCATTACAAATTCTGATTGAAAAGTAAATCGATTTGAGTCTATTAAAAGCTTTAAAACTTGGCCTTTTTTTCATTCCTTCCCTCATCTTTAAGTGGTAACAATATTGTTTTGCTCCTTAACTCTGTAGATTTCCCTTGGCTGGTGCCAGTTTTAACACACAGCAGGGTTGCCCCAGAGCATTCCTACTGTGTCTCAGATAATACATCAGCCTGTGCCCAGGCCTTCCCCAGTACCTACCACACAGACTTCATTGCATCTCGAGTTTTTGCAGCTCAAATGCAGCCCTATTTCCTCTGTCTACTAGCACATTTAACATTCTTTTTAGCATCTATTAGCCAAAACCACTAAGATTCCCTTTTGCAGTCTGGCTTCCCAGTAGTGGCGAACAGGATAATGACGTAAGGTATTCTCTCGCTTTATTTACCTCCCTCTGCCTCGTGCCCCTTTTCTCCCAATTGCTCAGTTTTCTCGAGAATGTGAATTCCTGACTGTTTGGTTTGTTGTTTGTTGCCTGGCTCGTCCTCAGGTCCCAGTGTGAACGGGCTGGAGGAGCCCAGCCTGGCCAAGAGGCTGCGGGGCACTCCGGAGCGCATCGAGCTGGAGAATTACCGCCTGTCGCTGCAGCGCGAGGAGGAGCTGGAGGAGGTGCCCGAGGAGACCCTGGCAGAGCACAACCTCAGCAGCGTGCTGGACAAAGGCACAGAGGAGGATGTGCCCAGCAGGTCAGCACACCTTCCCCAGCAGCTTTTCCTGCACACTTTGCCCACCTTTCCTTTTTCTTGAACTATTTACCACGTTGCCCTTTCTAAACTTTTTTGCAACAGACATTTCGCCTTGTCGTTTCTGTTCCAAACAGCTCACTACTGATACAGTCTTCCAGTGTGTAATAAGGCCCCTGAAGATGTGTCAAGTCTGGGAGTTGACCTGCACCTTCTCAGAGTGGCTTAATAGTAGCAAGACAACTTCTCTGGAGGTGCTTCATAAAAGAAAAGGGTTTAATAATGACAAAAATAGTAAACAGTATCAAACAAAAGAAGTATAAGTTGAACACAGTGCAGAGAACACTCTTACACTGCTAAGGCTCTCCAAAAAAGCAATTGGATAGTTCTGTGTAGTCTTTTCAGTACTGAATGGTCCAGGTGGGCTTTTTGGCCCCTTGCCCAATGAAATTGGAAACGAGTTTTGAGGTCCAGGTCTGGGTGTCCAACCAGTGCTTGGCATCTCCCAGTTGCTGGGAAAAGAACATGGAAGTTTCTGGGTCTTTTACCTTATAAGAACAGCAAGGGGTGAGTCTTAAACCTTTCCCTGTATGGAAACACCTGCTCAGGTGTGGGAGTCCATTCCTACACACTATCAAAAGACACCCACAGCACCATAACACCATGAGATTAAGTTCTACATTGGAAGGGATTTTTTAAATTTAATTTTTCAAGGGTATCAAAGTTGAGTGAGTCTTTTGAGCAAACAGAACATGCATTTAAATGGAGAGGGGTTCCAAAGTTTCCTTCTGTTCTGTATGCTCTAAATTACAATTCAAAACCATGTTTGGTTTCAAGATTTAGGCTTGACACACTTGTAATCCTGACAGAATGCTGGTCAGAATTGCAATGCCTGAGAGATATTAATGGGAAGCAACAGCTGTGGCTGTTGAAAAATGTGCTGTACCTTCATGATAATAAAATGAAGGTATATAAATGTGTCTTACCTTCATGAATTTCTTTTTATCTGCAAAATTCTGTGCAAGCACATCTGGATCCACATCCATGCAGGTAGAACTACTGGAAAGAATTGTTCCAAGTGTTCCAAGAATAATTGAGAGAAAATCCTTGAGGAAGAATGCTCATGAACTTTATAATCAATCACACACTTCTGCAGTCTGATCTCTTAATACAATTTCTCATCTACTTGTCTTTGTAGCAATAGCAGCCCTTATCTTTTCAGCTCTGAGTCTCTCCAGATAAAATAAACTCAGAAAATGCTGTTATTTGTTTGCTGAAACTTAGATCCTACAATCATATTCTATGTATGAATTACCTGCAGATATAGATCTGTATGAGAAATTGAATAATCTTGGCTTGTTTGTGGGAGATACAAACTATATTTCCTTTACTTATCCTTCCTTTAGCTACCAAGTCAGGTTTAGGAATTATATCAACTATGGCAATATAAGCATTGATGATCTCAGGGGGTTTTACCCCTTTATGTTTCTACTTCTAAAACAAAAGTGTAGCTATTGTTGTTCTTTGTCTTGATTTCAATAAATCAAGTACACAATAGGACTGTTCAGTAAATGGCAGAAAACTTACAAAGGCCAAGAGTTAATTTAAAAAAAAGTGGAGTTTTGGCATTTTGGCATGAAGCTGATGGTCATCTCCAAGAGGTGTTTTGTTTCTGGAGATTGAGAGCAGTACAATATTAGGTTAGCAAATCTGATTTTTGTCTTGTAGGGTGTTACATTTAGTTCCTTTTGTCCTACATTCATCCCTATAACTTGTTATCAGTATGAGGATTTCTGTCTGTAATAGACTGCATTGTATAATTTTCCATATGACAAGCAGTGTGGGCAACTCATATTCTCTCATAAGGAGAAAAAGTGAAAATGCATCAAATTCCCTGTCAGTCTGACCTGGAAGAATTTATATTCCAAATCCAAATATGGCAAGCAGTTTGCACAGAAAATTGACGAAGCTGTGTGGAGCAAATATCATAGAGGGCAGAGGGAGAATTTTCTAGGGGATGTAGTTATTGGGTATCCAGCTGTATCCACTCCATGGATAGACTGCAAAGACAGAAAGACTTGAGAAGAAAAAAAAAAAAAAAAAAAAGGAAGAAGCCTAACTATTTCTTCAGCAACAACAACAAAAAAAGTTTTGACTCTTGTAACAAGCCAACCAAGGCCCTGATTTAATCATCTTCACTGTCTTGGTGCAGCCCTGCAGGGTTAGGAGCAGGCAGAGGAGATGGGGAACTCTTTGTTCCCTTCATGTCTTACAAAGGATGGGTTGAGCTTTCAGGGTTCACTGAGGTGGCTGATGGAGATCAGGCAGAGACCTCACATTTTAGTGCACAGCTTCCCATCGTGCACACACTGCAGAGAGAGTTCATGAGGAACAGTATTCCAAGTATTTTTTTTCAAAAGAGAGTTAATCTTATTTAAGTTTCAATAAGAAAAAGGCTCAGTTAAGCAACTAAACCAAGGCTACAGAGTAGTGTGAGGTGTGGGAAACCTTTTATATGCCTTATTCATTGCCTTTAAGTTGCAGTAACCCCCAGTGTGGCATCTCCAGTGTTGGTGTTGTGCCCTGTGGCCTTTCAAAGGAGTGTCATAATAACAGCTTGTGCTCTATAGGTCTGTATGGCATGGAAATAGAAGAGATTCATTACCACAATTTAGGTTTCAGTTCCTCTCCTCAGCACTAAATACACCTTTTTCAAATGAGACACTCAACTGCTTATGCAAATTCTATAAAGCAACCCACTTTGATCTTTGATTTCTGCTTTATAGAAAAAAAAATTCAGCTGTTGAATTAATTCCTACAGCACAGAGTTTCCATGCTGAAAGGAATGCTCACTACACCAGGCCATCTCTCACTGCTGCCTTTCAGCTTCTCATTTCTCAGTATTCAAAGGTCAAACAAAAGCCAAGTGATAAATGAAAGCCAAAGAAGGTGAAGTGAGCTGTGTGGTGAAGAATTTGTGTCGTCACTCCTCCGTGCGATAAGCCGGCTGGTGGAAAGGCAGCAGCTCATCCCCATCCAACACCCATGGCAGCAATCTGAGCAGCACTAAACCTTATTGACAGCACACCAAGCCCCCAGCATGCAGCACCTGTCAGCTTTATTTCCATACCAAAGGGTGGGAAAATAAATCAGAGAGAAAGGGAGCATCATTTTTTATCTCTGTGACAATATCTGCATAAAGCCTTTGGAGTGTGCTCTGGTCTCCATTCACCAAGCCTGTGGTTTGCCAACAGTATTTGCATTTAGTATTTCACATGTGAAAATCAGGCAGCAGGTTATAAATAACTATTGAGTTTATGCTGTGAAAAAGTGGTTTGTAATTTGAGCAAAATAATGTTATTTGTATGCAGAACATTGAGGAATAAGAGCCTGTGGACAGAAGTGTGTGACAATCAGAGCATGAACAAAGTGTTTTCCTTATTAGGTTTGCTATCAAAAATAGGCTCTCAGACAAGTAGATGAATAAAATTATGTAAATATGATAGTACAACTGTGCAAGTTGTATTTCATAGACCTGCATGACGTGTAAACTTCATTACTTTCAATTTGTTGGTTTTCCCTTTCATAGTCCATATGGAATGGGTTCTGCCAAAGGGTGTTAGCCAGTGATAGTGGGCTTAAGGGAGCATCAGAAATACTCTTCTCAGGTTATTCACCCAAACTTTAATTATTCCCAAACAGTTTTCTCCTTCAATTAGATGAATTGGGCCTTCTAAGATTTATAGGGGAAGCATCCAACTGTTGCTCTAATAAATTCAGTTCTGTTACGACACTGGTCTAAGGTAAAACAAAGCTAGAGCACCTTTTCACCCTGCAGAGAGGATCTGTGAATGTGTTGTAGTTCTCATTTATTTGCCAGTGACAAATACAACCATCTTTCTCAGTCCCTCTAGGTAGTCTGGCACGTAAGAGTGAGATAGATTAAATGTCATTGGATAAGTGGTTTCATTTCCTGCCCCTGCTGCATATGCTGAGGAGCTGTTAGAATTAAACAGAGGTGACTTCTAGAAGGCACTAATGATTTATTGCTTTGCATGGTTTAGACTTTGCTGTGGGAATAATAATCTCATTATTGTAATTATCTTTGCACTGCTTCCTACAGTTTCTTGCCACTGTGTACTCTGTGTACTTAATTGGATACATATTTCTGTCTGTGATGCAGAAAAGTGAGGGATTTTGAGGGGTTTTTTCTCCCATCTCTCCTTAGTTCACATGCTGTATCCTTTTCCTGATGTGTTTTGTGCTCTTTCTACTCCTAAAGACTTCTCTGGTTCACAGGAGCAAGTGCCAAAATCATCTTAGGTATTTTAGCAGTAGCTGCTGTATCAAAAGACATGACCTTCTACATTCTTATTATGAAGAACTCTTGTACTGATTTATCAAGAGCAATGCGATAGGAAGAAAATAGTTTCTTTCTGTCGTATTCAATTGTCTTAAACTGTAACAATAAATGCTGCACTAATATTTGGTCTTGGCTCCACAGGCACTTTTCTGCTGCCTCACCTTCTTTAAAAGAAGGAGGGCAAAGACCATACTGCAGCCCACAGGTCACTAAAAGGCCCATGAAACATTGAAAGCTGAAAATGAATGTTATGTTTTAGCCTCATGTGTGTTGAAATTACTTGTTAGTGATCTAACACTGATCAAGAAAACATTGACTTCATAATCTTTATTATTTGTTATTATCATATTATTAGCAATACAATAACATAATTTTTTTCCTAAAACAGTAGTTCAGAATCTGAGATGGAGGAGGAAGATGAGGAGGAAGATGATGAGCTACTGCTGCCTCAGCAGCCCCCTTCAGACTTGGGTGGTGTGCCATGGAAAGAGGCCGTGCGTATCCACGCCCTCCTGAAGGGAAAGAGTGAAGAAGAGATTGAGGCTGAGCAAAACCACGAGATTGAGTACAAATATGATGATGAGGAGGAGGAATATGAAGAGGAAGAAGATGAGGAGTCAAGTGAAGGTTAGCTTGGTTTGTCCTTTCTTTCTTCTAGCCAGCAGGGAAAAATGAGTCCAGTATTTGCCATGTAGAATAAGAAAGATTTGCCTTGGGAAACTTTACTTCTTCTTTCACTTCTTTGTTGCTCTGATTTTTGAGAGAGTTATTGTCAAGGAAAGCTCAAGGTGGTTCACTCTGGATGCTGAAGGACTTTGCTCACAGGACAGTTTGGAGTACTAATACCAACACAATATGCTTCCCATACACCATGGCACCATGTCAATTCACAGCCTCGTGCTGCTGTATTGGCTGATGGTTGGTTTTGATTATTATTTGGAATTAGATTTGAATGTGCCCTTTGTTCTCCGACAGCAGGAGCTGGAAGCATTGTGGTTGCAGTGTTTTCAGAGTGCCTCACTAAGGGGTAGTGCCCTGTCACTGTCAGCAGGGCATTCCACAAGAAGGTGTTTGTAGCTGTCCCAAGTAAAAGATGGCCTTGAGAAATAAGGGAATTCCCATTTTAGCTTTGAAAGATTTCTGTGGAAAACCTTAGGGAAAGACTCTTTCCCCTGTGTTTGTCTCAGTCATCAAAATGCAAAGTTTGTGCTCAGAATGGACATGTTTCCAGTGTTTCACCACCATGCCAAATTTCTCACTGCTCTTGTCTTTGTCTTTATACTCACATTTCCTTTTTGAGGAGACTTGCAGACTCCAAAGGGCTTTTTTTGTAAAGGTCTTTGGCTGCCTGCTGCAAGCAGAGGTCCAGTTTTTTGAGTCTTAGTGGCAGTGTCGTTGATGAGCTCAGCAGGCTCCTTGGCTACTTTCTCAACATATGAGCTGAATGTCCATGAGTGAAATCTGTGGAAGTCAAGACTTCTTTATAAGTGTGGTAAACATGTATGTTGTGTGTTCAGTCTGCTGAGCAGTGCTGTCCTTGGACAGATGTTTTTTTCAAAAATTCAAGCAGTTTTCCTGGAATTCAGCGGGAGCTCGGGGACTTGCAGCATTTCCAGGCAGTCTCTCTTTTCTGATCCTGTCCTCTCTCTTTCTCTCTCTCTCTCTCTCTCCCTCTCTCAATGGCTTGTGTGTGCACACGGGTGTCTGGTGTTAAATGTGGATGTGTGCTTCCCTCTGCTGTAGAGGGAGAGTATAACCCTTGGGAGAGAGAGCTGCAGCAAGGCCTCTGGCTCCAACGTCTCTCAGATGAAGAGGACTCGGGTACACACAAAGGTACCCACACACCATCTCCACTTCCACGTCCCCACAGGACAGGGGAAGGTATTCAAGAGCAGGTCCCACATGAAGAGTTTCTGTGTTTTGTTTAATTGTGTTTATTTAACCAGCTCCCTCAAAACTGATTCAGCAGCCGTTGCTCGTCTCGTGGTTCAAGTGCCATAAATCAGATCTGTCACTGCCACTGGTTTTAGGATAAAGGTGATAAAGCTGCCAAGTACCTCAGGATTTCTAGAAAACCTGGACAATTTGCCTCTGTAATTTGCATAAACAGGGACTTCCAGGTGATAAGGAATATCAGATTTGTTCTATACATGCAGAGTACGTGCACCTGTGCATTATCTCAGACACATGGGACACATCACAAGTGCTGCCTTTGGACTGCTTGTGTCAGCAGATTTGCTTTTTTTGTTGTCCTCTGTGTGTGTCTGTCTGTGGGGAGAGTCTGGAAGGAAACTAATCAAGCTACAGCAATCCCTCAAGATTCTTCAAACAGTTACATAATGGTCATAAAATTAATCAGACATTCAAATCTAACTGGTTGTCTCATTTTCCATGATTTTTCCATGATGAATAATCTCTTGCAGATTATTTTTGATAGTTGTTTTGTTTTTGTAACACTTGGTCCTAAGAGCTTATTAATCCCTTATTCCCTCAATGTGTTTCATTAGAGCCAGAATGTACAAGAGGAAAATCCAAGTGCCTTCCTGCATATAAGGGGGGATATGCAGTTGTCAAACTGCATATTTTACAGTTTGTGATTGTAATAACAGCAGCTTGGCTTCTGACTTTTATTTTCAAGAGGAAAAAAAAAGGAATTTTTTTTTGCCATTTAACTTCTCTGTGATAAGAATGAGAAGTATTAATAAGATGGCTGAAAGGCATACCTGAAGAAGTTTCCCCTGTTGCAGTTGCCAGGGTGCTTCAGACCTGACTCTTAAGGAGTTGGTTTGCAGGTAGCTCCTTACTCCAACAAAGTGAAAACACTGAGCCAATAAAGTGAAAACATTGAGCCTGCCCACAGCTTATAAAGTGCTGGTGGGTGCTACAGTGGAAATGGAGGAAAGCCACTGGTCCAAATCTAAGAGCAATTAATGCTCAGCTTCCTGCAAAGCTTAGCAGGCAGTCCTGAGGAAAGGCTGTGCCAGGTGTTGTTTGAAATTCTCAAGCACTTAAACATAAAAGAAGTGTTATGTTTGCCTCTAAGCCAAGCAGCAGCCCTTCATGTCTGGCTGTGCTGCTCATTATTTATTGGAAAAGGTGAGAGGGACAGGACAGGGCCAAGCCTCTGTCCAGAGGCTTGTGGGGAAACTAAAGGTGGGTGTGTTACAGTGGTCTAAACCCCAGAGCAATCCACTTTAAAACATGCAGATCGTGTGGGACCTGCTCTTTCTGAGCCTTGCTGAGTGAGTCTGTACCTCTCAGCCGTTGCTGGCAAACCTAAACCTTTTAACACAGAACTTTGTGTGATGATGCAAACGCTAACTCTACTCATCCTGGAGCCTGCATGCGAGTGCTTTGGGACAGAGTGGGAATAGCCCAGGTTCCTGTCCCTGCAGGATGGCCAGAGCCTCTGGAAACCCCTGTGGATGTGCTGTTTAATCCAAAAACTCTCTGGTGAGGCAACAGAGACATAAAGCTGCTGAGAACTTGGCTACCTTGTGAATCCTGCTCTGCATTTGGGTTTGTGCCTCTGAGCCCGTTTCCCTTTAATAACCATCTGCTGATTCTGCCCTTCCTGCAGTTCCTTCTGCCTGTTTCTTCTGCCAAATCTCACACATAGTCATCCCTGCCATGGAAATCCCAAACACTTTGTCATGTCTGGGGAAAACATGGCTGGGAGAGAGGAACTTGCTAAAATGAGACAGCAGGAAATAAGGAGTGCAAGCTCTAAATGCTGCTAATGTGTCTTGTTTCCTTCAAACACTAGAGAACCAGATGAAAATCTAACTGCTTTTGAGGTTCTAAACTGCTGCAACAGTGTTTTGCCCTACTCACTGGTAATCCAGTTGTGAAAATTGACTTCCTGCTTTATAAAGTAAGTGGGCATTTTCCTTTCAGGTTGAAACATTTGCTTTTGAAGCCCACTCCTGCAGACAGTGTAGAGGTGGACACCTGTGCCCTGCAGAACCAGTTATTTTATGATGGATAAGTGAACCCTGAGTTACAGAACCAGAGCATGCACCAATAGAGACAGAGTCTATAAATTTAATACCTCAGAGTAAGTGCTCCCAAGGCAGGTGTTCTGCAGAAGTTAAACAAGCTCATCAATTGCTTTAGGTGCCCATTGTTCTCTTTGACACCACATAAGTAGCTGAGCTTTGTGTAGGCAGGTAATTGAGGAGTAATGCAATTTCTCTTAAACAGAACAATTTGTGTGACAGGAATTCCATTCTGGGGAGCTATTAAGTCACAACCAAGACCTGTTATCCTTCAGAAAAAAATTCTCCCTTTGAACAAGTCAGTACAGAAGAGCCAGGAGTAAACAAAGTGATGTTTTAGGTGCTAAAATTGGCATGTGCCCATGTGTGCATGTGCACATACACAGATAAAACTCAGATCCATCATATTATTTAATTCACAAAGTCTGTACCCAGACTAGAAAGAAATGCCTAACTCAATAGCAGGGAATAAAAACCCTTTTGTTTTGGTGCATCAGTTGGGTGGAGATTGTCCCTCACCTTTAACAGCAAGACATCTTTGGCAATAACCATAATGAATAGGCTGAAGGAGCTGGGAATTTCTGCTAAATTGGTATTTACATACCACATGCTGTGGGACACCCAGAGAACCTCTTTCATTTCAGCAAAGCTTCTGACAGTAGACACGATGCCTAAGGATGTTACTAAGAACATCCCTGTGCCTTTGGAATGGCGTTTCTCAGCTTTGATGGGAGCGTGAGGAGCGCTGTGTTGGTGTATGCGTGCGCACACAATGCTGAGCTTTTTCTGTCTGTCTTGCCAACTGACCTTAGCCAATAATATTTTCTCTTCTTATTTCCTTTCCTATGATGTGCTACCTTTCCTTTCCACTGTTCTCCCACCTTTTCCTCCCTGCCCTTCATACGCCCTGCCTACAACCTGTTATGGCATGCCCTCCTCCTGCTAGCTGGAAACCTTAGGCTGCAGCAGATTGTAAATCCGGTGGATCCTCTGGAGATCCTGGCAGATGTGCACTGGACACACATCCGTGAGAAAGAGGAGGAGGAAAAAATGGTCTCAGCCTCAAAGTCCTCCACCTCCAGAGGTAATCTCCCCCAAGCCCCACACCATCAGTTCTTGGATCACAGTTGCAGCTGTTTAACTCTGTTGCTTCTGCACCCTTCGAGAGCAGTGACTTCAGCAGGGGCAGCAGTGATTGAAAGGAACTGCTTTCAAATTGCACTGAAATTACACTTGGTTAAACATTTTGCTTTTCAGGTCAGTGTCTGTTTAAAACTGCTGCTTTCTCAGCTCTGTGACAGTGTGACTTGTGACCTATTTGTCTGTCTGCTTTGACTCCATAGCCTTTTTCCTCACCACAAATGATTTGGTAGTGCTGGTAATCAGCCCTCTCTAACTGACATGGGATGCTAATAGTAGTGGTCTTGTGCTTTTTGTGGCAGTGAGGACTCTACACTTTTTAGGGAAAGCTCAGGGGTTGTGTTGTAGAGCAAAAACTGAACAGGGTCAGCTTCTGTATTGAGCGTATTTCTTTCACTGCAGCTTATTTTCCAAGTATGTAACTGCATCTGATATTAGCAGGGAATGATGGGAGTCAAAGGGCTCCCAGTGGGGGGTTTGACTCCCTGTGTTTAAGATCTGAGAGTATATCGACCTCTGATGTGCAAGTTATCAGTAACTCAAAGGAAAATTTTGTAGGGGGAAAATGCTGATAGTCAGATCTCATGTGAGCACCTTCCAGCAGTCCCTGCTGACCTTGTTCTAGGCTATGGTACAGTGTGTCTTCAGGTAAGTATGTCAGAAGTGCTTTATCTGGGGGCTTAAATCAAAGTTCCTCATGCAGCTGATGAGCAGTGATCTTCTCTATCTGCAACCACAGTGACAGAACTGTAGAGGGAGTATATCTACTGTGAGAAGGAGTGTCTTTCACAGAAAAATGAAATCAGGTTAAAAACCTGGAGCTCTACCTCATGATACTCGATTCTCTTCTGATCCAGATAATTCTCTTTTCCCTACAGTTTTAGATGCTTGGTATAAGGGCTTTTTTCATCTTGGTCTAGCTTGATACACAATTCGAGATCAGTTTGCCTATACTTATATTTGCAGTTTGTAGAATGCACTGGGATTTTCTGGTGTGAAATCAGCTCCCTACAAATAAGAGATGGATATTTTGTTCCCTTTTCAGCCACAGAAATAGGCTGTGTTCAATTGTCTGTAACTTTCAGTATTGCTAGAGTGGTTGATTAATATTTCAAAAGCACTAAGTAAAAAATTTTTTAAAAGTTTCTGACATTTACAACAATTAAGGTTACTTGTGCTTCTGCTTGGGGGTCTGTGCCACTCTAGTTTCCAATTTTGTATTTTAATTTGTATTTTATAATCCTTACTTTTCTGTGGAGTACTATTACAGTTGCCAGCAACAAGTGATCTTTCCAAATCCCTTTGGGAAGGGAATCAGTATTTCCTCTCTATCTTCTGAAACTGGGCCAACCTAGGACTATTTTGATTTATAATTAGCTGCTTTTGTTGCTTTGTCATATGGTAGAGGTGTGTGCAGGTATTATCAGCAATTTGGGTATTTAAAAGGCTGTAAGTTTTCAACCTGAGTTCACTAGACAGATTGTTCCTGGCTGAGGATCTGTATTCTGTGATCTGAGGTGTTTGGAGAGTGATCAGGATTGATGTGACAGCCTGGGACAGTGTCACAGTTCCCAGAACTCCCTCTCCTTCTGCTTTGGGAGCTCTTCTTCCTCTGCTGGGCAGCACAGGTTCTGGGACACCTGGGACCCCTCTCTCATTGCTCAGCTCTTCTTTCTCTCAGTTTCCCTCCTGTGCAGAGTTCTGAGGGGAGCACAGTAGCAGCAGCAGCCTGCTGGTCAGATGCTGTGTTCTCCTCCCCGTGGCACACACATCTCCTCTAACATTACAGATCCCAAAGGAACATTGGGCCCCTGACATTTGCGTGTTACCTCGATTTAATTCTCAAGCCTGGAATCAGCTGTTTGAAATGTCATCAGTTTTACTCCTGTGTTTGCTACTGAAAAACTTCCCTCTGTCACTCTTCTGTTTTAGACACTGACACTGATGGTCTAATTTTGACTTCTTACAATTTATTGTTTTTTAAATTCAGCGTCCGACCTTCCCTCCGTACGCCATGAGGCGGTACAGGCGTGGCTGGAGACGGTCCCTGGAGGTAGTTTGGTGATGTTCTCTGTATCCCAACGCACAATAACCCTGCCCTTCTCCGTGCCTTCAGCAGCTGAGCTGGTCCTTTAACCCTGGAACTTACAGCCCTGTCGCTACTGCATGAGTGGACATGGAGGGAGGGATGGGGAGTGTGCATGCCCGCCTTGCTCAGACAGCCCCTTCTTTCGCATGAACTCCACCCTCATCATAAACCCTCCCAGGGCAGGCCAAGGACAGCTTCTCCTGGGGGCAGGAATGGAGGAGGGAGCCAGCTGAGGGCTCGGATTTGCTTTGTAAACTGAGGATGGGGCCGGTTTTTCTTCCCCCCAACCCCTAGACTAAAAGAACGTGGGGCTTTCTTGCAGTTGAAAGGTTGAGTGTCAGAGTGCTTGAAGGAATTGCACTTCTCTGTAGCAACTGCAAACTGTAGTGAAGTGGTGAAGTGCCTGTCAGCACAGAAGTCTAAGATTCTCAGTGATCAGGGTTCCAACATGGAAGAAAACAGGAAAGAGGATTAAGTTGAAGCTAAGATCTTTGGGAATAGTGGTGGTTGTTGTATCTCTTTTGATCTGGCATTCACATTATTCAGGAAAGCCTCAGGAATTCTGAAGGATGGTAGAGCTCAGCTGATTTTTTCTTTTTTGTGGTCTCTAAGCTCTATTACAAGCCTGAAGATTCTGGGATGGCAGTGAGGGAGTCCATTGTGTGTAAAGCTGTCAAGGTGTCTAAATTAGTGGAGCAGTGTGTGCTAGGTAGCTGATCTACAGCTGAGTTCCTTTGGCACATCAGAATAGCCAGCTTGCCTTTAAAACTTTGCTTCTGCTGCTGCTTTGGCAAGTCAGCAGCGTTTCCAGGGTGTCTGCACACCATGCAGGCTTCTCACAGCTGCCAGCTAATCCCAACCAAGTGCTGATCCCAGTTCCTGGCTGCCCTAGTGTGTGACTTCTGAGTTATTGTGTGACAGCTTCTGGCCTCTTGCTCCTTATCCTAACTGCATATGTGTATATGCACAGTATCTGTATCATATAACCAGGCACCTGCAAGCTTCCTGTGTCCCTCAGAGTGGGATCCACCCTTGCACCAAGTTGTTACTTATTGATGCATCTGTAATCTTCCATTGAGTTTTTTTTGTACCAACCTATTTAAAACCTGATTTTTCTCCTCTTTCTCCAACACAATCTGTGTGTGTGTCACGTCCATTCATGGTTTTTGGATCTGAATACCCACACATACGTAGTGGATTCAGATATTCTTAACATCAGTCATGTTTTTTGCCATTTTTGATTAAGATTACTCACATTTGCTGTTACCATGAAGCCATTCCATGACATTATCATTTCCAAAATAACATGAGCTATTGCATACCTAAGCAACAATCAGACTGGGACATGGTTTGGTTTTGTTCAGTAGATTTATAAATGCTCCTGTGGGCAGTCCAGCCTTTGCCACATGGTTCAGTTTTCCTGTGCTTGACATTGGTAAAGGTCTGGATTTAAAAATCCTCTGATCTAAAGGAATAGACCAGTACCTTTTCACACAGGAGTGGAACTGCCTTTTCACAGTAGCTGACAGAAAATAAACTAATCCATACATTTGTCTGTCTGAATAATACTACAGAGCACGGAAAAAAGGAAATTCTCAGGTTGAAGGAAGAAGACAAACAACCTGCTGAAGGCTGTCTTTTGAAATAAGCAAAAAACCTATATTAAAGGAGAGGCTGCAAGACCTCAGTTTTAGGGAGGGTTAGTTTGTTTTCAAGATTGGTTACTTTGTTTTCAATATTGTCTTAATTAACAATGCAATGATATAAATTGTTCCAAGAGCCACATCATCACTAGTAAATAGAAAGGATCAATAACTGGAAGTGCTCACCTTTTATTAGTATTTAAATTATGTTTAATGGAAATGTTTAACCAAAAAAAAAAAAAAAAGAAGCAAATCATCCATTGCACTGGTTTGTTTTTTTAAAGTATCATTTAATACTGAGATTTATACTCTACACTTTGGTCTTGTCTCTCCTCCTGTAATTAAATCCTGTCAAAAGCAGTTGTGTCAGATGTCATAGTTTTCAGAGTTACAAGTTCAAGAATCTCTTCTTTATTTTGACCCAGCAAATCAAATTGTGGTCTGTAAATGAAAAAAAAAATACCAACGTTTTGAATATGTAATTTGAGTTACTTAAAAGTGTCTCAATTAATGATCTGTAAAATGTTTTTTATATGTCATTTTAACTACTTCAAAGTATCTCAATTTGTGCACTAGTCACTTGTAGAGCATATGCACTTTCTTAGACCTTGTTACCAAAGACTGCTGTATCTGCACAGAGTTAAACAGTTTCCAAGTGTAATAATGGTAAATCCCATACCTAGACTCTGTCTTTGACTTACACCCTTAAAGCCAGTTTCAATTTCAAGGTGAACAGTCCTGGTCAATTGTGTGGTTTCAGTTTTGACCTAATACACATATGCCATCAAGTGGTGGTAACTGTTCTGTTGTGGTAAAGAAAAAACCAAAATGTTCCTGGAAGAACAGTAACCTTTATTCTGGTTTGAGGTCCTCCCAGTCTCCTCGTTTGATTTTTCACACTGCCTGTTGCTCAGAAAAGCCCTGGCAGCTTTCACTGCAAGGAGTGAGACTCCCCAAGGGCAGGCATTCCTTGATTCCTCCAGGCAGGAGTCTGGAAGTGTCACTTCACCATAGATGTCTCTCCAGGTGACACATTTTAGGATTTATTCTTTTGACAGTAATTGATAAATATCTCCAGTATAAACTGTCGGTGCAGTTCAATATCGAACCTTTTCACTGTGTAGTGTTTGTTTTCTTTTCTTTTTTTTTTTTTTTTCCTCAATATTTGACTATATTCTAGCTCCATGTGAGGAGGATGATGTGGAGGATGAGCTGGGCACAGAGCCTGCAGACACAGAAGGGCAGGCAGGTGAAGAGGGAGACACGGGTGCAGAGCTGGATGATGGTAGGGTACCACTGTGCAGCCTTTAAACCTCTTGTGTGAACAGAATGTATTGGCAATGAGCACTTTGCATGAGGGTGTTTAAACCTGGTCTTATTTTTAGAGGTGTGGGAGTTTGTTTCAAATATTCAAGAGGCAGCCAGGAGTGAGGGACAAAAAGAAAGAGAAGAACCTCAAAGTCCTGGATTATGTAATGAATTTCTCATGTCCTCTCACCATATGTCTTGTGTCTGTATTCAATACTCATCTTAATGCATAGCAAAAATAGAATTAAATTTGTGGAAGTTCCATAATGCTGTGTCAGAATCCTTCCCTTGCTATTGTAAAATTAACTACATATGGCAGAAAACATTGAAGATTTTCCAGAGAACTGATAAGGCAGTTCCTGATTTAACTCTTTGTACTAACAGTCCAATCATTTACTGCTTACATTTACTTGCTTAAACGACTAATTATCATACCAAAAAAGGAGTGAACATTGAAGTGTTCAGATGATTAAAGTGGTTAGCACCATGTGAATAGAAAATATGAAGTCCTGATGGACTTGTATCCAAGTTCTCTTGGTTTTTTCCATCCATGACTAGAAGACATTGCATCGGATGCAGAAGCGGAGTTCCGCTTACGTCAGGGTGGTGCAGAAGAGCCAGGACCAAAAGTCTCTGAGGATGAAGAGGATGAAGAAGAAGAAGAAGAAGAAGCAGAAAGTGCTTCTGGCAGTGTGACAGAAGGTAATCACTCTCTGTTCGATGCTTGAATGATGTTAATTGCATTTGAGATAGTCTATACAGTTATGGGATTTAGGAGAGAAGAGTCTCTTGGATTTGAACCGTCTCGCTATTCTCAGGGTCAAAGTGTGCACTTACATTAACATTTTGAGAAGAATGTTCTGAATCCATTAATTATAGCTTTGTAAAATGTGAGAACCCTTCTAACTGCTTTTTCTTGTAGGAGTTGTTACATTAAAAAACCTTGTACCATTTTGGACATTTAAAAATGCTTGTTGTTTTCCAGATGTCCAATCTAAAATTTGTAAAAAGCTGAGAAATTTGTCACTACTTGCTGTGTGTAACATTAAAAAAAAGGTAGAATATTAATGGCTTATGTATTTTTGGAACATTTTTCCTTTCCCTAGATCCATGCAAGCCATCCATCCCTATCCAGCCCTCCAGTGACAGTGTTCTTCCTCTGTCTCCAGCTGCTAGTCCCAAAGCAAAACAAACAGAGGTAAGAAAGGGAGTCTGACATTTTCTACTTAGCACCTGTAGCTCAATAAAACTAATGAGGACTGACAGCAGTGGGCTCTCCTTTCCTGTCTCTAATATTTATGTTGGTCTTGAAATCTAATTTCATTTAGGCTTAAAATACGATGTACACTGTCTTTCTTTCCTATCTTCAGAGTGTAGTGTCTGTATCACAGCCACACAAGTTCCTATCACAAAGCCCCAGGCAGAATTATACAGAGTATTTTAATTTCAGTGAGCAGTTAACAACAGGTGTATGTGATAAATGTGGGGAGCCACAGGTAAGGTGTTTCCTGTTTAGCCTGGTCTGGCTGTCTTTTATCTATCAAAAGCAGATTCTGTACAGTTGCAGTTGAAAATTACAGTAGGAACCAAAGCAGTGCCTCTTTGTTCCAGAGGTCAACATAGTTCAGCTTGAGGAATTGAGGCATGTCAGTGTTGTACTGTCATGTTGTCATGTTGCAAATGTACTGCAGTGTGTGAGAGCTGGAACTACATGACCCTTAAAATGTTCAATTCAAATTTTCCCTTTCAAATGTTTTGTTGTTGTTTTATTTTTTTTAAGGAATTGCTGAAATATTGTCTTGGAGAGTTTTGGCATGGGCCAGTTTGCTTTTACAGTGGGCTGAGTGTGGTTTGCTGACAGCAGTTGCTGACAACATTCACTTTCTATTAAAATAAAGTTTGTTCTTTTGATGGCAAATGATTCTATCAGACACAGTTATTGTTTAGCAGAGTTTAGGACATTAAATTAGTATTTTTGATACTTGGATGGTTTCCTTATTTCTAGCTTTGTTAAAAGAAAAAAAAAAAAAGGAATTGTAGTCTTGTGTGCTCAGTGATTATTAATATTCCCCCTTTTTCATTTTTCTGTAGGATGTGGAAGATCCCCTGGCTGAAGTTTGCCGTGCAATAAAATCCCCAGAGCCACGCTTTTTTCCTGAGCCTTTCATTCTTGAGGAAAGACCAAAGGATGAAATTCCCAAAGACAGGAAAGCGAAGAGCCCTTTGGTGCCACCATCTCCACTGTTGTCCCAGCCAGTTGCATCACCAGAAGCCATTGCAGCCCCATCACTGGCAGAGTCTCAGCCAGGAACACCAGCACTGGCCTCAACCCCAGCATCTGCTCAAATGCCTATCTGTTCCCAGCCTTTGCCTTCTGCTGAAACATCCATTCCATCCCCAGTGGAGCCTCCAGTATGTTTCCAACCTCCCCCAGCCTTAACATCTACTCCTTTAGCCAAATTGGCCCTTAGGGGCCAGGATGGTGAGGTGGAGAAACTGGGGAGCCCGACTACTGCAGAAGAAGCCCTGAAACGGAGCAGCCTTGTGGAAGAGTTCTGGATGAAGAGTGCTGAAATCAGGAGGAGCTTGGGGCTCACCCCCGTGGACAGAAACAAACGCTCAGAGAGCAGCTTTACCGTCTCTGCTCTGGAGGCAACTCCTCAGAAGACTTTCAATAGCAGGAATGTTTCAGGGGATGAAAGGATCCATCCTGTGAAACCCCAGCCTGCCCCAAGAAGACAGGGACTATCCAAGTTAGAAAACGAGCAGATTTCTCTGCTCACTCCGAAATCTCCATCAGAGAAAGAGCTGAAGATTCCCAATGAAGTAAGGGGAGATGTCTCCAGCAGCTCTGGGCTTGGCCTTCAGGAGAGCTCATCTAACATGAGAACTATGGCGAGCCAGAGCTTCAACACTTCCGACTCCACCATGCTGACTCCTCCATCGAGCCCGCCCCCGCCGCCGCCCCAGAACGAGGAGCCGGCCACGCTGCGCAGGAAGAGGTACCAGGCACTGTGGCAGAACGAGGTTGAAGCCAGGTCACCTCCAACACCAGCATCAACACCTCCTGCTCCCCGACACCAGGAGCCAGCCCCTCCTGCCAAGGAGTCGCCCCCGGCCAGGAGAGAGGATGTGCGGAAGTCGTTTGCGGAGAGCGTGGATGAAATCCCGTTTGCTGATGATGTAGAAGACACTTATGATGACAGGACAGAGGACTCAAGCCTCCAAGAAAAGTTCTTCACACCTCCTACCAGCAGGCCAAGGCCAGAGAAACCACATCTCTTGCCCTTGGTCAAAGAAAACGGTGGCCCACCCTCAATGGAAGGAGGGGTTCACCAAAAGAAGAGAGTGTTCCCTGACATTTCTGCGGAGGCCAAGGAGCTCGCTGAGGAAAGGATGAGAGCCAGGGAGAAGTCTGTCAAGAGCCCAGCACTACGTGATGCCATGGCTAAACATTTGAGTAAGATGAAGGACATGGAGGTGCCTACTGCTGTTACTGTTGGGGCCACAAGGGCACGGAAGGCATCTTCTATGCCCTTGAAGACCAAAGAGTTGTTTTATGAGTCTCCAAAGCATTTGGCCTTGAGATTAGCAGAGGGATCCGCACGAAAGCATAATTCTGCTGAGAAGTACTTCACTCCTCCTGCTGATATGGCTGGACCTGAAGGGTCTGTCAGCTCTTCAGAAGGCTCCAGTGGGAAGAGTAAGAAAAGGAGTTCCCTCTTCTCCCCTCGTAAGAACAAAAAGGAGAAGAAATCCAAAAATGATAGCAGACTTTCTGACAAATCTAGTGGTGGGACAGAGGAAGCAACAAAGCCTAGGTCGTTATGGAAATCTGTTTTCTCTGGCTATAAGAAAGACAAGAAGAAAAAGGCTGATGAGAAATCCTGCCCAAGTACTCCCTCAAGTAATGCCACTGTGGATTCTGGCAAGCACAAACCCTCTCCATTGATCACAGCTGCAGGTATAACAGATAAGTGCCTCTGCACTGTGCCCTTTTCCTACTTTTCTGAGGTATCCTTGAAAGTAGTTTTGGTTTGCTCTGTCATTCAGCTGCTGTGCTGAATGCTGCTGCTCCCCAGTGTCAGATGGGCAGACTGGGGTAAGTTCTAGGGACTAGATTTGTGTGTCTGCATATTGACAGAATCCACTGGAAAAAAAATGGAACCCTAACTAAAAGCTTAACTCTCAATATGTACGAGGTACGTCTGTTTTATGTGTTTTATCTTGGATTTGAGAAATAAGCATTTTTTGTTGGAATTCGTGACATTCCATCCCTCCTTTAAATCTGATCTTCATCTTCTCTTTGGCCGATCTCTTTTCTTTCTTTCCACCTGGCTCCGTGGAAGCTGAAGACTGCAGAGATGTTGTTATTCCTGTTCTCAGGAATCTGGTGGCTGTCTGCTGATCTCTGAAGGAAGGATTTGGCAGCCTCCTGTAAATCTTTCTCATGCCCACCAGTTGCAGGCAGAGATGTTTAATGACAATTTGGAATACAGTAAAGAAGTTACCCATAAATGTGATTCAAAGCAGTTGCATTTCTCTAGCATTGATTAAAATGCCAAAATAGAGCCAGCTGCTGTCATTCCAAGTGCTGTATCTATCCTTAGAGCATTGATACAACACAAAAAGAGAACCATGACCATTATTTCTAACAGCATTTGAGGAAAGTGATGCTCTCTTAGCACAGCTCAAACCCATGATGGTCATTTTGTGGAGCAGGGCTTCTTTGATCCCTCTAGGCAAAACAAGTGACACTGACAGAAAAGGAGAGTATTTTTGGTGCTCTCTCAAACAACCTACAACTGAGCTGTGAAGAGTTTACAGAAGTGATTGTTACCACTTCTCTAACTTGCCCTTTTTATTGCTAACTTCACAGATTTACAGCTCCGTCAACACCTGAGTTTCTCAGAGGACTCCGACCTCTCCAGTGATGATATTCTGGAACGCTCCTCCCAGAAATCCAAACGAGAGGTATGTAGGTGGGAAATGCATTTTAGATTGATCTATCACCATTCAGGTCACAGATTCAGAGAGTCACATCAGAAACTTAGATGATAAATGTTGTTGTTGCTACTCCTTCTCCTACAGAGCAGGTTTTCCTGTAAGTCGGCTGACTGGCCTATCTAAAAAAGTTTTCATGATTACAAGATGCTCTCTACTGTTATTAGAAGAAGGATCCATTATCTCACTGTGCCATTACTTTACTGTACTGGGCACTAAAAAGGAGACAGACTGGTGTGCAGTCTCCTGGGTATTCCTTTCCCCCCTTTTTAAAAATGGGATTTTGTTTCGCCTTTTCTAGTCAGTGGGAACTCCACCAGACTGCCACAGCTTCTCAAATATGATGGACAAGTGGCTTGGGCCCTTTCTCTGCTCCCTCAGAACTTGTGCACCTGTGGGTGCCTTAGATATTCTCAAAAGTGACTTTCTCCTACATGGGCAGTTCTTCATTCTCCCAGCCCCTTCTGCGACTGGGATGGTGTGGCTGAAGCCACTTGCTGGTGAAAATCAAGGCAAAGTTAGAGTACCTCAGCCTTTTCCATATTTTGGATAACCAGGTTTCCAGTTTCCTTCTGGAGAGAGCCATGAAGAATTTCTCTGTATTCCTCCCAGGCTACCTGCCCTTGCTTCTACCCTCTGTAGATTTCCTTTTTCTATCTGAATTTGTCCAGGAGCCCCTTGTTTATCCACACAGCCCTCCCAGCATTTTCCCCTGACTACTTCTTCATTGGAATGCATTGCTTCTGAGATCAGAGGAGGCAATCCTTGAATGTTAACCTTTCCTGGTTAATCCTTGAATGTTAACCAGCTTTCCTGGATCCCTCCTCTCTCCAGGCCCTTATCCCATGGCACTTTACTAAGCAGATCCATGAAGAAGACAAAGTCTGCTCTGCTGAGGTTCAGGGTAGGGAGTTTGCTGTGCACCCTCCCTACTGGCCTAAGGATCTACTATTAGGATTTAATTTAATTGCACACATTTATATGTGGAAAATGTATGGTGAAAGCAAAGTTTCAAAGCTTTTTTTTTTTTTTTTTAATTACTTGATTCCATTTTAGAATGTCACTATTAATGCAAAAAGAAGGGAATAATTTAAGGAACTGATTGATCATAGTAATGAAGAATTCTGCTTTCAGTCCCAAGAATCTCTAAGCTCTGCTAGACAGAATTGGCAAGGTTTGGAAGGACTATGTAGAAATTTTATTGACCCCACAGAACACACACACAGACTCTTCTGGTACACCAAAATGCAAACTGTGTTCCCACTGTTCTTTCCTGGTGTTAGAAAAGCTCAAGAAGAAAAAAGCCTCTGGGAGGGAAATGTCACAGGCACAGTGGCCCGTGTCTCCTGTCTCAAACTTGTCATCCCACATGCATGAATCAGTCTCTGATGCCAAGTTGATCCTTGGCTGAGATGGCAAAGGTGTGGAAATACTGCAAATTGAAGTGTCATATGAAATGCTCTCTCAGTATATAGAGTAGAATGAACTAGAATAGCTGATGAATGAATTTAAGGCTGGTGGAAGACATTGATATACTAAATAGGAATTTTCTGTATTTACTTATCTCTCTTTTAATCTCTCTCCCTAGTTGGTCTAGATCTCATCTGAGAGGAAGATTATTTTGTTTTTATTTTATTCCCTTTTTTCTCTCCCCCTTCCATTCCCCCTTGCATGCCCTCAAGGCGTTTCATGAGAAATTCTGCATTTTCCAAGAGATGCAGAAGAATGAGGTACCTGGGGCCAGCAGAGGACAGATACCCAATACCTGGGGTTCAGATAAGAGTTACAGAGTTTTTGGTCTGCCTTAATAGTCTTTTTTTTTTTTTTTCTATGCTGGGCCACTTAGATTTCAAATGGCTTTTGCAGGAAGAAAGATCACATCTCTAAGCACAGGAGGGGTTGGTAGGTGACACTGGCAGATGCCTGGAATCCTCATACTGAAAATACCTCACAAGCTCTGCCAAGGGTGTGGTGGTAGTGTCTCTTTTTCACTCATTTGCTGTTGCTGAAGTTGCATTAAGAGTTTATTTACTCAGCATCTGCCTGTTTTCTTTCTAAAGAATAGTTTTGAGGATGTATTTATTTAGAGGGCATGGATCTGAAAATTTGACGTGCCTCATTTTGTTGCATCCTATCCAAGGATGTAGAATATACATGCAAACATGTATATATTCTTGCCTTGCTGTCAAAAGAAATGTAACCAAACTTCAAGTCTGACCAAGCTGGTTTTTTACTGGTTTGGGGTGGGAGTTTTATTTTTTAAGTTATAACCTGCCTGCTACTTTTTATGGGTAAGAGCTGACTTACTGTGTGCTACTTAACTTTTATGTGAACCCCTTCTCCAAACCGAAATCCTGTTCATGCTGCTTTTTTTGGTAATGTAGTGAGCTTGCTTCCCAAACAGCCTGCTCTGTTTAGCCTGTTCTTTGTGATCAGCAGTGAATTAATTCAGTGTTGCTTAATGTGGTGTCTTTTCAAGAGAAGCATCTTGTGAAGGATTCCTAACAGGAGCACCCTGTGGGTGTTGTGTTTGTAGGTGTGTTGTCACCATGTCTGTGTTTGTCATTGTTCTTGTACAGTTGTGATGTTGTGCTCAGGTGTTCACCACCACAGGTAGCTTGCTTTTTCCTGGAGCCTGCAAACATGCTGGTGTTGTTCTCTGGCTTCTCATTTGTGACTGGTTTTAGTTAATTCAATGTGAGAGTGCAAAATGCTGTCTGTTCGCCCAGAGTGGCACAATGCCTTCTGGACTTGGTGACACGAAGGGGGCTTTACTTCTCTTCTTGGTAAATAAATCTAAGTGCTTTACTTAGCTCTACAAATCTACTATTACTAAGATTTTTACAAATAAATCTTAGTGCTTTACCTGCCTTATATTTGGGTACAGGGTAGCGTAAAATGTCCTTGGCTAGATTAAATAGTGATTTCCCCCTCCTTTTCCTGCTCCTTTCCCCCTCCAATTTTAACTCCTCAAGATCTTTGGAGGCTCTCCTTTTAGATAAGGAGGTTCTATTACTGCAGGACACATAACCCACGCTGAGCCCATCTGGTTCAGGAAGCAGTGAATAAGATTTATGATGTTGGTTAAATGTCAATTATAATTTCTATGAAATAGAGATAATTTAAAACTATGGAATAAACACAACTCCTAGGAGAGACTGCAAATCAGAATGCAAATGGAGAGTTGTGTGACAGAGTAATACATGGTTGGCCAAGCCAGTTCAAACCAAGTTCAAACCAAAAAATTAGCCATTATTCCAAATCTTAAGCCAGAATTTCATACTCATACAGGTTGAATAGGCCAAATAATTCCTCTAGCAAAGGGTATTTCCAAGCTGACTGTATCTTCAAGGAGGCTGCCAAAACTAATTGCCTTCAGGAAGGTGCTGCAAACTTGATTTTGTGGCCAGAAGTTCCATTGTGCTTCCTCAGCCTGGGACACGTTCAGCATTTGCACAAATTCGTTTCATGTAAAAAAACCACGTTGTTTTATTACTGTGCATCTGTTTTCAATGTTGAACTGATTTTGCTTCATTTTGTGCGTTTTTTGTTTTTTTTATTTTTCTCCCTTTACCATTCCCCCTTTAAAGTCGATCTATGTACCACACGCCTTGGCATTCAAGAGATCATACTCGTCAAAGGTAGTGTCTCCATTCCCACCTAGCTGGCCATTGTTGCATTGCATGTCCTCCCCATCAATTAACCCATTGAATCCCTAGCTCAGCACCACTTGTGCACTAACATCAACACTGACTGTGCATGCCTGAGATGTTAGCAGACATGGGCAGCAAATTCTGTGTAGAGGTTGTCTCCCAAAAGTGCATTAAAGCTCCGAAATGTCCGGTGGGAATGCATGCATTTATCAGTGCACCACTTTGTACAGTGATGTGGATGGTCTGTGAGCTTCAGAGCAAATTGGTTTTCAAGGCACTTAGATATGTTTGCATATTCTTGTTTTTGAATACTTTGAATGTGAGTTCAGATGGATAGTCACACTTTATTCAGCAGCTTTCAAAATAGCTGAGTTGGCTCAAATCTTGGGAAATTCTTTATCAAGTAAAATCAACGCAGAAGCTGCTGCTTTCTGAAATTCTTCTCTTGTCTTTGCAGTCACAACAGTGTTACACAGGATAGAAAGGTCAAGTGCTCTGTCACTTTACCTTCTAATTTGAGTACCATTGTGGGTTTGTGTTTTAAAGAAAGAAGGAGCAAAGTTTGAGCTTTTTGAAGCTTTAACAGAGGTGCTTGCCAATGACCTACCTGAGGGATTTTAAATTAAGCTGTGATCCTACCTTAAATTCTGTTCACTGAGAACCATCAACAGAGGTAGGCTGACCAATGTGGCAGTACAATAACTAGATCAAGCAAATTTCAGGGTGGTCTGACATAACATTCTCTTTTTAAAGTTGACCGTCCACTTTCCAGAAGTGGAAGACACATGTTTACAGCAGCCCCTTAAAGCTTACATAAATACATGTACATGAGAAAAGAGGCTTTTTCTTCACTGTGGTTTACTTAGTGCAGTTGTCAAGGTTTTTTTGACACTCTTGAAACTCTTTGAGAGAAAGCCTTTCTAGGCTATGATATATCCAAATAGTATATCTGGTGAGAGCCTAAACCAAATTTCAGTAATATTAGAAAGACATTATTAAAGTAGTTTCACTGACAGAAAAGAAGAGGAAATGCCCTTCTATTTCTATAAACATAGCTTTTCCTTTTTTTCTGGAAACATAAACTTTTTTGGATGGCTTCTGGTAGTGCAGTATTCTACATTAGTCTATAGTAATTTCTTAGCTTACACTGCTGTAACTGTGACAAGCCTTTACCCTCTTTTAAAATGAAATCAAGGGGACCCCTATCAAGATGAACCCTCTATATGGTACTCATTGATTTATCTAAATCCATTTGGCTAAATTTATTGAGGAACGAAAATCACTGAGAATAAAAACTGGCTTGATCTTTGGGAAGAGGTTTCATACAGCAGTGAAAGGCAGGGGTGGGATGTCATATAAAATCACAGCTTTGCAGCTGGCTTAAATGCTTCTTCACTCCTGATTTGATCCTGAAATTGTTGCTCACTGCACCGTGAACACCTTTGCCTACAGAAGCTTGACTTTTGACACAGCCATGGCAAAGACAGAACACCTCCCTTCTGAGATTTTCGGAAGAGAAAATGGTCATCCCTGCCCCTTGTATCTCTGAGCATGTAAATAAGATGTGCTGCTGTTTTTCCTTCCTTCAGAGGGCCTACACAGAGGAGGAGCTGAACGCCAAACTGACGCGGCGAGTGCAGAAAGCTGCCCGCAGACAAGCCAAGCAAGAGGAGCTAAAGAGGTTACACAGAGCTCAGGTAGTGTCTCACAAGCCTCTTGTCATGGCACACAGATAGCAAAAGCACCCTGATCCTGACATTCCTGTGGGTGTATCGGAACAGAGTCCTCTCTTTCTGCACCAGTGCTCCTGTTCCCTCCTTCAAATTTCATGTCACGCCACAGAGAAGTGAAGGATGGCTAAAACCTTTCATGAGAGTTTTACAGTGAGAAAAATCATGCCCATAACATCTTTCTAGCTGGGCATGGATGAACCATCATGCACAGTGATACTCAGATAATGCCTGATGGAGCTGCACCTATCATTGGTTTGCTAGATTATGCTGGTGGGTGATGTGTTATCAAATTAACCTGGAATTACCAGAGAGTCTGCTGGAAAACTGTTCACATCATCTACAGGTGATGGGATTTGTCAGAAACTCAGCTGCAGGGGCTTTCAGTTCAATGTTCAGGAAGGTGATAGGAGTTGTAGCAAATAAATGAATATCAAGGTGTTTGCAATTTTAAGATACAAGAGGGTGGGGAGGATGTTGTCACCAGAATCTGTGATGCTTGCTGTTGAAGCAGGGTGCTGTTGAATACAAATACTTGTTTTTGAGAAGGCAAATGTGACTGAAGTCTCTTAGTGCTGGATGTGTGCTGCAGACAGAGCAGGAGAATTGGTTTGGTGAGAATTGGTTTCCTCTCTGAACAGATTATCCAGCGGCAATTGGAGCAAGTGGAAGAGAAGCAGAGGCAACTCGAGGAGAGAGGAGTTGCTGTGGAGAAGGCTCTTCGAGGAGAAGCAGGTATCCATCACAACCTGGTCTGGTTTTCCCCTGTTTTCTTACCAAGTGCTTGTGCAGTAATCCCTAGCTGTTTGGATTTTAGAGGCAATTGGACCATTATAGCTTAGAGACTGAGCCCAGTGTGAATCCATTCTCCCTTTTCTACTCTTTTTGAGGCCTCGTTTTTCCTGTTTCTTCTAATTCTGGGACTTCCCTATAAGGCAGAGACTAAGTTCATAATTTACCTTTTCCTGAGGTGTAGGAGGTAATTCTCCAGCTGCTACTAATGGCTGACTGTTTCTGCATTTTACTGGATCCTACAGCTAGAACATTGCAGGGGTTTCCCAGCTGCCATTCACAGAAAGTTGTCACAGTAAGACAACCCCGTTTGTATGTGAAGGAAATAACTGTGAAACTGTGTGTGCTTTCTCTCTCTATTGTGTTGGATTATCAAGGTAGTGTCCTTACAAGGGACCATCACAGAACATCTTCCTCACTGCACAGCCCAGCACACTGGCTTACTTCTGACAAAGATGTGCAGAGCAGAAGTGCACAAGTGCACTGAAAGGTATCCATGTCAAGCTGTTAAAACAAACGTTGTGTGGACTTGAAATTAAATTAAATGAGTATCATCTGATCTGGCAAGCATACGAGTGGAGGAGTACCTGGTTCAGATAATGCTGATGGTAGTTATAATGATTTGGAAAAGAAAAAAATTCCTCAATTTGCAAGGAGTCAAATATCCAACAGGCAAATGCAGTGTGTGTGTACCTGACAAGGCCAGGATTATGTTACCTGATCACAAGGGTCAGAGTTCAGACAAGTGGAACAGATGTTTGGCAAATGTTTGCTTGTTGCTTGAAGAGCCACATCTATGCCTCTGAAGATGGAGCTTGGTTAAGCAGTGAGGGTGCACCAGAGGAAAAGTCTGTTGTGACTTCCTGCCAGTTACTACTCAGCCAGAATTAGGTATGGCTGGTGCTCCACAAGGGTGTGCCAAAGAAACAGGACTGTGTGCTCACCACAGGTGTGAAGAACAGTCTGGAGGACTTTGATATGTTTATGATCAGGCTGTCTTTTTTCATTTGTGGGATCAAAAAGATAATAGGCTTGTGCAAATGCCTGTCTTAGCAGAGCTGCCTCCTTCCTTATGCTGTGTGTTCCTGTGTGGCCCCACTCTGCTCTCTGCCTGCCAGTTACTGCACTTACTTAACCCACCTCCATTGTTTCTAATGGTTCTTTTCATCTGGAAGTCCAAATAATCTTGATTATTGAGCTGCTGAATGACTTTGATGTAAGACATGCCAGCACAAGTGGGAAATCTTAGCAGCTGAGAGAATATTATTCATGATAGATGTTCTCACTGAAGAATCATAGAATGCCTAAAACATGCTCAGAGAGGACAGAATAAGATCAAGAGTAAGGATTACAATTTTATATGGGAGACTGCAGAATAATCTTTTGGATGAATAGCTTCTCACTCCCAGCTCTCCCAAACGGAAGCAGCCTTAGATGAGCTTGTGTATTTGTGAGTTTCCTAGGAGATCTGTGAAACTGTGGGTCCTGCTTTGCAAAAGGGATCTCTTTCCTTCAGGAATTCTCTTGGGTATGCTTTGCTCTTGCCAAATATTTCTATCAACAGGTCATATGTGATGTTTGCAGAAGCTTAACTCTGACATAAAGAATTCACCATCCTAAATTCTTCCCCTTATTTCAGGGGATTAGTCAGAAACACATTCTGTTGGGGTGGGGGAAAAAAGCATGTTCTAATCTGTGTTGACTGTGTTGACACAAGATGATAAATCAATTCCATGCTTCACCTCTCTAGGTCCTCTTGCCTGGCCATAGAACCATTTAGGCTGGAAAAGACCTCTAAGATCATGAGTCCAACAATGAACCCAACACTGCCAAGCCCACCATTAAACCACTTTCCTAAAATGCCACATCCACACATCTTCTAAATACCTCCAGGGTGAGGACTCCACCACTGCCCTGGGCAACCTGTTTGAGGGCTTGACAAACCTTTCCATGAAGAAATGTCTCAAAATATCCAATCTAAACCTGCCCTGGCACAACTTGAGGCCATTTCCTCTTGTTGTGTTGCTTGTTACTTGGGAGAGGAGACTGAGCCCCACCTGGCTCCAACCTCCTTTCAGTAATAATAAGGTTTCCCATCAACTTCTTCTTTTCCAGATATTTTACCTATGTTTGCCATAAAAATAACTGAATTCCTTCTTTTTGAGACCTGCGGTATCACATTCCATAAAGTTAATTTCTGCCTGCAATGTCCACTAATTATTCAAGAGGGAAGTATGATTTTTCTGTCATCTGCATTGTGACCCAACAGTGACCACTGAATTCAGCAAGGATTGCTCTGTAAAGGTCTGGAGTCATGCTCTTGTCTCTGATCAGTCCTTTCCTTAATTAAAACCATGAAAACAAAAGTTCAAAAAAGGAAAGGCAGTGTGTAAAGTGGTGTTGCCATCTAAAAAAACGAAAAATCTCTTTATAAGGTTGTACAAAGAAAAAAAATAGAGGAGCTTGGGAGATATGTCTGCTGTGCACTTTGATCACGTAAATAGAGAAAGATTGCAGTACAGCATCAAAATAATGGTTCTTCCATAGGCAGCAGCCAGTATTAACTGTTCTGGGACAATGGATTAGGCTCTTTAATGAGTGGGATTTTTCAGGTTCCTTCCCTGTAGGGAAAGAGAAAATCACTTACTGATCAGCATTTAAATATGAAGTTTTGGGTAATGTTAATTGTAGTTTTGTACAGCTTAAAAATCCAGACAGAAGAAACAGAATTCTTTAACTTGCAATGTTTCTTTTCTTTTTCTATTATAGAAAAAGATAGACAAGACCATCTGAACTACTTCTCTATGTAGTTTATCATCTTGTAGCATATTGCATCTTAGTCATCTTTCCTGTCTGTGAAGAATTGTAAATTTTCTTTTGTAGAGGTCTTCCACTAACTTTTAATTCCTTAAATCTCTCCCATGTGGACCACTTTCCAGTTTTAGAAAAAAGTATCTTTCAGTTCCACTGGTAAGAACAAAAACCAGTTCTATAGATAAAAAAACTATTTTCTGAGAATAATTTTGTTTCTACTTTCTATCCATTTTGCATCATCCTTAATATGTTATTGGCAAGTGATTTATACTGAGAAGATTGTCAATAAATTCTTCACAGTGATGACCTGCTGTTTTCCTGAGAGGTTACAGCTTTAGATCCAGCAATAGATACAGGCAGCTCAATATTCTTTCCAGGAATTTCACACATTATCTGCTATTTGTCAAGGTGGAATATTTTTAGGGTGATACTTCCTTTTCAACTAGTCAAACTCAGAAACATTTTGGAGGTCACTGTCAAATTTAATTCTGACAAAATAATTGTACCTCCTTGTCTTTTTTTAAAAAAATTAGCTCAGTCACAGGCATGGCACAGTTGGTCTTTAATTCTTTCAAAAGCTGAATGCTCAGTCTAACATTTAGTTTCTGATTCAGAAAATCTCACAACCTGCGATGACTTAATTGCCTTAATGTGTTCTCTGTGCTTATCTTTGAGAATCTCAGCCTTTGATAGTTGCATTCAGAGCAGGAATGAATGAGCAGGAGGGTAAGCTCTATTTCAAGTGTCAGTGTAAGCTGTTTCAGGGGTAAGTTTGTCATACACAGACAGTGCTCTGAGCTGCTGTCATCCCTTGTTTTCCTTCCCTCCCTGCCCCCTTCCTATTACATCATGGTATTTCACTACAGTGGTAAAGCAGCATCTCAATGAAGAATTTTCTCAGTTTTCTGCGGTATCCCCAGGGGCACCTTGAATGAGTTAATTAGAGTAATACAATATTACTAATTTAACAGTACTTTGTGTGATAGTGCATTCGCCTGTTTGGACATGTTAATGACTTGGATTTCCTCTGTGATTTTTTTTCTCTTTTTTTTCAATCACTAACTTAAAAATCTGTCAAATCAGAAATTTCCAGAATCTTTCTTTTATTCCCTCTAGCATAAACCTTGATAGTCATTTTTTTAAGAGCTTGGAAAACATCTACTGTCAGCTCAATACTGAAAAGTTTAAGAGCCACATTCTTTACATCAAATGAATCGTATGCAGTGAGAAATATTGCTCTCAGTACTTCCATCTGTCTCCTCCCAACAAAATGTTCCACAGTGCTAGACTCGTGCTGCACCTGTCTCTAGCAGCTGTGGAAATGCACATCTGTGTCCTGAAAGCTGCTGTGCAGCTCTTCCCTGGCACAGCAGGAACATACAATCCCATCTTCTCACTTCTGAGTGTTTGCCATTCGTGTTGGCACTCGGTGCCTCCCACCTGTGTGCCATGCACCATCCTCCACTCACTCACCCACCTCCAAGAAATCAACCCTTCCACCTTTCCTGCAGCTGTCCTAAGAAATCACAGTTTCCTTCTGACATATTGCTCAGCTCCAAAGCAACAGGATTAATTCTGCTTTTCTCAGCAAGAACAGGAGAGACATCAGCGACAGGTACTGCTGCAAACACAAATAGGTGAAGTGTCTCTGTGTAAACCTCTTGGTTTTTCCCTTTGGAAGTCCTTGCCTGCCTGATGGAAATTTTCTCTTCATCTTCCCAACATATATGTTTGTGATATATTTGTGTGTGTGTGTGTACATATATGTATATATACAGAGAAAGAGACAAGTGCAGTGTTAGTGTATATATATATATGTGTGTGCCCACGTGTAGAGCTGCCTGTCTCTTGTTTGGCCTTTTTTGTTTTGTTTTGTTTCTATGTCTTTCTCATATATTGCTTTGATTGTATGGGGCTAGGGTGGGTATCTGACTCAATAACTCTGTCTTCACCAATTCCTTGTTGTAGACTATTGGGGAGAGTCTTATTACAGTGACCTCATCGACTTGCATCTGGGTGGTATGTATGGCTGAACCTCCTGCTGACACTAACCCTGCTGACACTCCTCCCCACCCTCCCTTCACCCACTTCTCCCATCCTTGGCTCACAAACAAGGACAAACAGCCCTTGTACATGACTGATGATAGCAGAACCCCTTTTCCAGCTCAGGAGCAGGAGATCCTGGCATGTTCCACAAACCGTGTCTGAGGCTCCCTCTTCTGTTTTTCACAGTGCTGGTTTTTTTTCTAAATTTGTTTTCACTCCAGCCACCTTCTCCACTAGCAGTGGAAGGTTGTTCTGGTTTTTTTTTTTTGTTTGTTTCTTTGCTTCTTTAAAAAGTCCACCTCTATTACTGAAACTTTCTTTAGGAAAGCATTTTAAGAGCAAGAGCAAGAGCAAACAGCCCTGTCAAAGGATTAGTCATGCTGTTGTCTCCATCTTGCCCTTCTGAGGCTTGTTTTTTTTCTTCTAAAGAAGCCAGAGTGTGTTGCTGATCTAACAAAACAAAAATGCCCCCTCAAGGGACTTTGGAAACACTTGCAGATGGCAGATATGTCTTCTTTCCTGGTTTGGTCTTATTGTAAGGTTGGAAAATAATCTGCTGTTAAGTGTTCCAGTCAATTTTGCTGGAATCCAGTTTGCATCATTACACAGCTATTAAGCTTCTTGCCATGCTATTACTTTAATATCCCATTTAGTGCTAAGCACACATTACAGTGTTTAGTTCTCATTTTCACTTAAGAATCTGGTCACCACTCTATACCATGTTCTGCCCTTGCTTTAATTAATGTTACTTCCCCAGTCCCTTAGTAGATGATTAATTTTTGGGTTGCAAATGACATTTGATTAGTGTTTGCCTAGCTTGAAAATTAAAATTTCTTTTGCTAGTTTAACCCCCCAAAATCTATTCTTATGAAGTGAACACATCTGTCTGTGAGCAGATCCAAGAGAAAGCAAACTCTGCTCTGTTGCCTTGTTATCTGAGGGTCTCATTTAGTTTCTCTTTCAGAGTGGGAAGTTGCTTGATCTGTGTTGTTTTTTTTTTTTTGAGGGACTGCATTGCAGACCAGCTCTGCAGAGGGAAAGATCCACACTCTCTAGGCCTGATCCAAGACACATCCCTGGATTGTGTCATCTTCCCTGATTTCACTGTGTTCTGTATTTGGTCCTTCAAATATCATCTTGCCCAGGTTTTTAACAGCCATTTTTCCTCCTGCTCCAGGGAGGCTGTCCCACATGGTATCTACCTTTACCTATCTGTTGTGAGCTACTCGTGGCACAATAGACTTTTATGGAAAAACATCCACCTGAGTTCAGCATATCCACCCAAGTGCAAGTTTCAGAATGGAAGACTTTCCTCCTTAGTAGATCTGATTTGTTGCCCTTGTGCTAATTTTGATGTGGTAGTCCTCTGCTTCATTCACTGTTCAGTCCCTCCAGCATTCTTTCCTGGGCTATCTCCTGCAGAGAGACTTGGAAACCCTCTGCCTGGTTTTATCCACCAGGGCTGGCCCATACTCATATGTGCATAGAGTAGGAGCTGTAAAAGGGTTGATGCTGAATTACCCTTAACAGACCCCTATCCCTGTTTAATGCTTTCTCCACTACACCTCTCCCTCCTCCTGCCTCTGCTCCTAATGCCTCTTTAGAGACAGAGATCCCATCAAAATCACTAATAGTGCCTTTAAGAAAAAGCAAAACCATCTTCACTTAAAGGGACACTGTCACTGAAAAGAATTTGCTGTGCTGCAGAGAATCTTAATTGGAAATGGAATTTGCTGTTTATCTCGTTGCATGTTTGCTTTTCCATTTTCTCTGAGCTCAGTCATCTCAGAGTGGTCATTTTTGAGCAGGCTGCTTTTATTTATGTGGTGACTCAGTCACTTGGGCTTCCAAGAGTCAGAGGCAATATTCGTGGTTATTTTAAAAACAGTTGATACATCTTAAAACTCTGTCAAATTTCTGCTCATCTCAAAAGCACTGTTTTTAAAACAAATTTTAAAGAAACCATATTGGGCAGTATCCCTTTAAATGCAGTGAGTCAGTATAGCCTGGAGTATGTGGCTTTTTAGTATTATTTTGTTGCCTCTGTAATTTGCTTTATATTTGCTTTTGGGGCTGCCAGAACACTTTTGCCAGAAGGGATACATTTTTTCTGGTGCTACTTGTCAGCTCAAGTGGCAGATACAGAGCTCAGCTTCAAGATTAACATGTCTGTGCAGGATGCTGCATCTGGGTGAAGTGCCATTAAAATCCCTGGAGGTCCAGCTGAGCACTGCAGGCAGCTTGGATGCTGCAAAGTTAATTATTCTATCAGCAACCCATGTCTCTGAGGCCATGGGCATGACTGTCATAGAATATTAACAAAAATAGCAAAGCACTTTGGAAAGTTATCCGCAAACTGGTAATATTTAGTTGTTAAAGATTGCACAACAATTTCTGCGAAGGGGAATGGGAACTTCTGACATCCTGATCAACTTCCAGTGTGTAGGATTACAGATTGCTGTCTTAACTGGCTCCGTTGCTCTGCTCAGATGTCATAATCCTCTCTTCCTGTTCTGAAATGTTTTGTACCGTTGCTGTAACGCAGATGTTTCATTTCATGCTGCAGATGGTCACATTGCAATCCTGAGTGATTATTCCTCTGTGTGTGTTGTGTGTGTGGTGTGGTTAAAAGAGCATCACAAAGGTTGCAGAGTCAGCTGGAATTAAGAGTTTATATGATATTGATGTGTCAACAGATTTAGAACCTTCGGATCTGCCACAGAGAGCTGTCTCGTGTCCTTATGGAATAATTAGGTTGTCATCTCCTGGGTGGATCCTTATGGAGAGGAAATGGGACTCAATCAGTGGATTTTATAGGTGTTTGTTGGCAGCCGTGGAATAGGGAGACTTGAAAATATGGATTCTGAGCCAAACAGTGGAAGAATGCATTGATCTGGTGGATATATACACTTTGTCCTTTTATTCCCTCTTTTGAGTCAGTCTTTGTCCTGATCCTGTCTTATTTCATCCAGAGCCCCTTACCCCACTTCCATTTTCATTCTCAGGCATTTAATTTTAATCCTGCCTTCTTGACAAAGAAATCCTACCATTCTACCCTTCAGACCTCCTGTTTCTCTCCACTAGCTACTCCTGGTCTCATCTTCCCACTGACACAGTCTCCACAGTTTAAATCCCAGCCTTTGGACTTCTTCCAAAATTTTTGGGCTCTGCTCCCTCTTCTGCCCATCATTATTTGTCTGTAAATTTTAGGTCCTGCCTTCTTGTCAGATCTGCCTTCTCCTTTCATTCCTTACCCTTTTTCCCCTCTCCTTTGCTCTCCATTAGTCACCTTGCCTCCTTAATCCCTTAATCCAGCCTCAGCTCCTCCTAACCCTCCTTGTGTGCCTCTGGAAAGTACCCCCATGGTTTCCTCTGTGCTCAAGTGAGCAGCTTCCTTTTCCTTGCACCCAGCAGGGAATCATTAAACAAACAGCCACACACTCCCATCTTCCTTTTTTCTTGGCTGGAGCATGCCAAGAGAGGCAAGGAGGATGTAAGGAAAAGAGCTGGTATATTTGATAGTGTTGATTTCAGACACAGCTCCTCTCTTCTTGACAAGAGCCTTGGAACATCAGGTAAAACAGGGCAGGGAAGTGCAATTGTTTTGGTTTTTTTAAATCTTTGTACTCTGTTTAAAGCACACTCCACAACAGCTCACCTTTTTTAAAACTTTTTAAAAACATTTGAGCTTATAATATCCTTTAAAGTCTTGCAGGTCTAACTCTGCCAGGCAGGAGTCTGATATATTCAAGTGGGGTCAGTCCTATTTCTTGTGATTGGCAAACACAGCTCTTCTGAAAGGGGAGTGGAGTTGTAAGATAAACATTGTTTTCGAAGTCTGCAGCTGTTTTTGACACTGAAGTGAATTGGTAACTTGTTTTCTTTGCTGTAAATTTTGAGCAGGAAAGAGCACTTGATAAGCAGAGCTTGTTAAGTACCAGTACTTGTTAGGCAATTGCCATTTACCTGCTTCTTTCTGCACACGAAAACAACAGTCTTGGGAGGCAGGGTCAGTGCAGGACTGTATTCATTCTGAGTGCATTCTGAAGTGTCTCAAGTAGAAGCAGAAGATTTATCTGGAGTCCTCTGTGTGTGTGTTCTGCTCCAAGCATTGCTTTCCCCATTTTTTTCCTTCCCTTCCCTGCCTTTCCCCCATCCCCTTCTGCTGGATAAATGAAAGTGGTTCAGTTTGCATGAAAATCCAGTGCTCTGTGAGTTTTCCCCAGGTTTCTTCTAGTGATTGTACTGTAGAGGATGTTGAGTTTGACCCAGATTTAATAAACTGTGATGTGCTTGTGGGACATTTGTGAAAATCCTGGCTCTCAACCTGCACTTCTGTGGATGTTCTCCAAGAGTTGCTTTCTGTATCCTTGGTTTTTAACAATGCTGCTGTTGAACAGCTTCACCAAACAGTAAAGTTAGAATGCTTTATTTTTCACTACTTGACTTTCTGACCATAAACTGATTTTTTTTAAGGGTGGAAAAGAAGACATTTACTGTGATCAGTGCCTTTTGACTCACGGATTTTTTTGGACTGATCCATACTTTAAGCACTGATTTAAAATCAGAGCTTTTAGTTTTCCTGATAAATAAGGGATTTGTTAGTAGAATAAATTTCCAAAGTGTCATGCTTTTAGCTTGTGAGGGCAAGTGCCACAGAACTGAGATTGGCCTCAGGGCTGGATTTTCCCGTCAGTGTTGGTGTTTCCCAAACCACCACAATTAATCAACAATACAGAAATCAAAGTCTCTGGGATATGCAGAGCTTGTGAAGGATGTGATCCACTGGCTGTTCAAGTAAATTTAACTTGTAATGACTCACCACTTCTTATAAATCATCCTAGCTCTCATTTTAAAGAAATGGGGCAAATAGTGAAGGGGATCAGGGTGAGCTGTAGTTTGGGGAGGATGGGGTCTGCCAGCCCAAACTTTGTGCTGTGCTTTCTTCATCCTGATTGATCATTTTGACCACTGTGCTTCTGATTGTGAAAAGAAGTGTTATGGAGCTAGAAAGGAAAAGGACAAAACCAACCTGGAAAATTGCTCTTTAATCAACAGCTAAATAAAGATTAGAAAAAAATGCAACAGTCCAATGTAGCTTCTGTAACAAAGAACAATGTACAGTGAAAATGAAGGTATATTTTATAGTGTCTATACAATTTCTGGTCCTTGTTTTGAAGAGACTTTGAAGCTACAGTATTTATTCTTGACCCGGCTCTTGGTTTCCACTGCTGTAGCAAAGTCTGCAATCTCTCAAGAGTACTGTGACAAACAGGGGCATTCTTGTGGCTTTTTGACACAGCAGCAAGGTAATTCCAGTTTGATTGATGGGATGTGTCTGCCTCTTGTGAATATTCAGCGTGCTCAGGAACTGGGGCGCACTCATTTCCTTAATTAGCTGCAGCTCCTGCCTCCAAACCATGCTCTGGCTTGCCAAAGCTTTACACAGAAGAAGAGTTGGCTTGTGCCACTGAAAAGGGAGCAACTCGTGACTAGCACAGTCTGTTGGCAGCTTTTATCCCTCTGGTGAAAAATAATGGTTATTTTCTGTCCAGGGGCTATAGCCACGCCTTAGGCTCTTGCTGGCAGCACAGTAGGAAACCTAAGAAGGGAACAGTCACAGAAATGCTTTTTCTGTTGCCTTTCAGCTCCTCCCAAACAAACTGCTTCAGCAGGTGTTGCTGCTGCCAGCAGCTCTTTCTGTGCTGTGGGTGAAGACCTGTGTCAGTTTATTTTTGGTGGTGAAGAAGACTTAAACAGAAAGGGAGGTTAGCTTTGTTGAGGTTTTTCTAATTTGCACAACAAATGGGTTTTTTTCCCTATCTGGCCCTGGCTCCACATGCAGAAAACTTGTCTTGCAGTGATAATCCTATTTATAATTTAATGAGACTAGGAGGTGGTGATTTCTCTTCTTTAAACAACAACAACATAATAATAACAATAATCCCAACAACAGTAATATTTACTGTAGGATTAGTAATGGGTTTTGGACCAATAAGCCATGAAATAAGCTTTAGAGAACCATGGGAAGTAAATTCTCAGGTTACACTTTGTTCTTGCTGTTAAGGACCTCCAATACATAAGGAAGACTTTCTAAAGCCTTGCTAATTATTCCACTTTGGGCAGAAATTGTTTCCAAAGTAATTGCAATGAGCATAACCTGTATTCACCTGTGTAATTAACTGTAATTTACAAGAGTAGCTGGAAAAGATCTTAATTGCAAAGGTTATGTTTATTATCTTACTGAAAAAACATGTTGACTTTTCTAGTAGCAGGACTAGTGTAGATAATGTGGACTTTGTAACGTGATTCAAGGACAAATGTTTTTTAGACAAGAGTGAGAAGATAACTAAGAGCAAGGGAGGAAAATAGAGTTGTGGGGAGTGAGCTCCATTATTAGCCAGGTGCTGGGTGATCCCTGGGGCTTTTAACTGGAGACCAAAGATGGGATCCTCTCCTAGTATCAGACTAATTGATTACTGATGACAAAAGCTCGTAGTTTGTGGCCATTTCACAAAGAGATGAATAACATTTTCACATACTGGCTATTTATTTTCAGCTCAGATATGGAAAACTGGAAGTTCCTCACCAAGTGTCTATGTGCATGGCTTGTGATGTATCAAATCCCCCAGTTCTGAATGAAATCTCAAACCCTGAAAGAAGTGGATTTTTCCGTACAGTTAAATCTCCATCTCTCTGACCACCCTCAAAACAGTGGTTACACCAAGTTAGAGTATTTAAGCTTTTAGCTTAAAGAATCAATTTTGAATAAGATAGGATGGGAAAATGTCCTAGGGTGACTTTATGATGCTTATATCCTCAGTCATCTGTTCTGTTTTATTTAAAAATATTTAACAAGTATCATGCACTAAATACTCTGCTTTGTGTGGAAGCCTATTCTTCACTGCACCTTTGTGGTTTGGGGTTTTTCTTGTTTGTTCTTGCTTTTGTAACCTGATCTGTAAAATGACACTTGTAGGAAAAAAGCCTTAGTATTTTTCTATTTTGAATGAAGAAGTTGGAAAATTCAGAACAGCTGTAATTAATGTTCTGGTACTTTCTCAACTCCTGTTGCTTTATTTGTAACTGTCCTATGGCCAGCTGTGGCACCTCTGTTGATGTTGCCCCTTCCTGCTTCCAGTGCAGAGGTTTCTTCTTCTGAGAAAGCCGTGCTGCTCAGTGACAGGCTTTGAGGCTGATGTGCTCTCCCTCCTGCTCCAGTGTGTCCTCCGTGTGCTGGTCTAGTTCTGTGATGGTCCCTTCTAAAGCCTTCCCAGTTCACTGGGACTCTGATTTTGTAGAGCTTTCTCTGAACCACAAACATCAAACTCTGCTGACTTCTCAAAAATGAGTGTTACTCTTACCGTGTTGTTGTGGAGTTTTTGCCTTTTCCCAACACAGAAATGCCTCCTCTTTATAAATGCAGCTGTGCCCTGAGCCCAGTGAATGTTCTGTTCTGGTAGCTCTGACATTTCAGGGTTCATCATCTCCCTGGTGCACATTCTCCTGTAACTATTAGTGATATTGGTTATTGCCTCCTGTTTCTCTCTGGAATGTTAAGTACTGCTGAAAAGCAAATTCTTGGTGTTAAAACAGCTGAACCTTTTGAGAGATGAGAAATGGTCGTTGTTCACTGGCTGATGGAAAAGGATGATAAAGATTCAGGAAGTCACCAATGCTAACAGGACTTGTAAGCTTTAAAATGCTTTGTGGGATGAGAACACCAAGAGAGAGCTTTAAATTTACTGGTTTAACTCTGCAAAGTCCTCAGTTGGTCACTGCCCCTGCAGACCCTGATGTGAATCACTTCATCCATGCACAACAATCCAGTGGGGTACATGTGTACTCACCATACTTGACACAGCAGATCCTGGCAGGCTGGTTCCATGGTAATCAGATTGTCCCTGTGATGTTCCCTGTCTGAAGACATTTTATTCCGTTACAAAGGACACTTTTACCATCAGTGGATGCTGCCACGGTGATAAGAGCATGCTCCTGATAGAGCTTAAGGTAGGGTGGCTGCTTACAGCTGGTGTCTTATGCATGCAGGTGAGACTTACTGTAACCCTGCTTGAAATCTGACATTTATCAGCAGAAGTGAAATGTATGTCTCTACTCGTCCTGACATCTGGGTCACAAACCTTTCGGTGAAAGACCTTGCACCTGAGAACTGTGCATTAGGAAAAGTGCAGGAACAGGAACCTCCTGCCTGGTATTTGTACAGCTCAGTAAGAGTTCACCAGTACCTCAGTCTACCTCTTACCTGTTATCTGTGCTTATTAGGGACATTATTCATCTGTAGACTGTATCCCTTGTTTCTGCTTCTCCATTTCTTGTATTTTTTCTTTTCTTTTCTTCTCGTGTTTCCTTCCTTCCTCACTCTTATGCTTTTTGTCCTTTTGCTTGTCTTTTATTTCACCCCTTTCCTCCTCTTCCGTTCCACTTCCAACTTCCTCTTCCTCTCCTGCCTCTTCCTCTTCCTCGTTTGGTCCTATTGAAGTTGAGCCCAATGGCGGGACACCACGTCGTAGACCTCTCTCCTTCTGCCCTTGCTGTGCCCATGAAGGTAACGTAACCTCACCCCCCTTGTGTCCTCCCTGCCCACAGCTGGGTTCTCATAGCAGCACTATAGTCAGCTAGTGAGTGACCACAAGCCCCCCTCCCCACCCCCCAAGCCCTTTTCTTGCTGTGTCCCCCAAAACTTGTGTGTAGCTTACCTGGTAACCAGCTTCTCTGAGCCTGTGGCAAGCTGTTTAAAGGTACAGTATTCCCTTTTGGAGTCCCAGCTGTGCAAGAGGAGGTGCAGTGACTGGGAGGGACGATGGGCAGCAGCCGTGGGACCACAAGTGTCACACGCAAAAGTTTCTATTTTCATTTGGTGGCTTCAATTTCTCTATTCCTCCTGAAAGATGTTTGGAAGGTGGGGTAAGGGATGATAATCTGTTTCCTTAAATACGGCCTTTTAATTAGCATATAGGGATGAAAGGAATACTGTGTCTTTATAAGGACTGATTTGAAAAACATCCTTGAACTTTAAAAACCAACAGACCTGAAGTTAGACTAGTTCTCCCTCATCTGTCTTGCTGAGTGCATTCTTTAACTATCCCAAATGGAGTGTGCTGTAGAGTTTCCATTGCCAAGGCATGGGGAAGGGGTTGTTTATGTGTGTTCATGGTGTAATTTTGCTAACCACTTACCTGCTTTCCATGGTCCTCCCTCACATCAGTTGTCAGTGCTCCCTTTCCAATCCTCCCATTATTCCTCTACTCATTGGCTGTTCAAAAAATACTTACGTGACTTCATAGGTCAGTAGCGTTGTGTTTTTTTGGCTTTTTCTTGGAGGCATTTGTTTCCTATTTACATCTTGGCATCGGAAAGGAAGGGGAGACTTCCCAGTGTTCTCATGGCGCCACAGCACTGGACATCTGCATGTACAGTCTCCCTCTCCTGTCGCCACATTGGGCACTTTGTGCAGAGATGCTCAGAAAGGAATGCTTGGAACTGAGCAACACACTGGTATCAAGTCCACGGAGCTGAGGGCTCTTAGGGTGGTGCAACAGAGTCTGGTATTCCCCCAGGGGCTGGTATGACACGTTTCCAAAGGCAGGGGAAAGGCAGCCCCAAGCTGCAGCTTACTAGGAGTTGTAGGCTCTCCCTTGTGTAACTGCAGAGCAGCACTTCTCTGGCACGCTGAGGAGGAGGCAGGGCATGGGTGTGAATTAAGGAGCCGTTAATGTGGTATTTGTGATGTGTCTGTGTCGTGGAGTTTGAATAGGAAGCTTGCTGCTTGATTATTTTAGTATTAGATGGACTATTTAAGAGCTTTTGTTCTTGACTTAGAGAGCACATATCCATGATAACAAGCAGAGACAGGGCTGTTAGTTATTTTGGGATGCCCAGGTTATGTGCAGAGCTGATGGGATGCAACAATCCAAAAGTGCTGTTGAGCTTGATATGAGGCCTTGCTCCTGCTTCTACTTCCACACAGCAGGAACCTTGCCACTGGCCTTGATGGAGTCTGATGTAAATCACAGCATTCAGGTGCAGGTGGTTCAGTGTGGAATAAGTGGCCCAAACCAAGAGCTTGCCAGGAGGAGCCTCCTTGGTAAGGTCTTGTGTTTGCTAAATACCAACAGAAGGCTTTGGGAACAGCATTCTGCATTTATTCCACATGACTCCTGACAGAAACAAGGCTTTGAATAAGTTTAGGAGTTCATTCTAAAATAAAAGGACCAGCTAAGAATTTTGTGCTAGGTGGTCAAGGCCCAAGGTTTCTTTATTCTCCTTTCCTATCTTAGCAAATGTGTCTGGGTGTTCCTTTTTTTTTCTAGCACTGGTATGCAGTACAGTAGAATTAGTTTCTGTGTTCACTCTGCAGGGGGATCTTCAAGATGAATAGATATATGTGGCTAGGAGGAGCAGTCAGAAAAGATTTACTTAACTGTTGAAAAAAGATGTTACTTTTGGCTAGTAAAAGGAAAACTTGAGGACATGCAATTGAAGAAAATAAAGGTAAAACACATGGAGTGGCAATTGAACCCTTGTCTGATGAGCATATGTTTAAGTAGCTGGCATGAGCATCTATAAAATTCTTCTAATGAAAGGAAAAGTTAAATACTCTTAGAAATCGGGGCTTTCTGCAGTAAGAGTGAGGAAGAAACAAGTAATCAGAAGATTATCAGAACCAAAAAAATAAAAGTAGGCTCCAAAGAGAAGAGAATCCTTTTGGAGGTGACTTCCACTCAGCTGAGTGCTGTAGGCAAACTGAATGGACCCGGCTTGGGAGTGCTCTGGCAGCATCTTGCTCGGCTTTCTTTGCACATTTTGCCCCATTGTTGTTTTTGCAGTTTGGGCTTGTCGAGGATTGCAGGGCATTGCCTGAAAATTCACCGGGTTTCTTTCTTGGCAGGCATGGGTAAGAAGGATGACCCCAAGCTGATGCAGGAGTGGTTCAAGCTGGTGCAGGAGAAGAATGCCTTGGTTCGCTACGAGTCTGAGCTGATGATCTTGTGAGTGAATGTGGAAAAAATGGGGATTTTGTCACAAATAGTAGTGGGAGATCTGTCAGTATTGCCTTCCCTGTAAGGCCAGCAGCCTCTTAGGCTGAGATAGGAGTCCAAGTACATTTTAAAGGAGTGGTAGAAGGAGGAATAATAGTGGTAAGGGATGAAAGTTCTAATTATTTTATATAATGTGGGACTCCTTCTGGTTTTGGTAAAATTGTCTTCTAAGCATAGCCAAAAGCATTTAATGCAGTCACCTTTGCCGTGTGGCTCTCTTTTCTGCCTGTAGTGGGACCCCAGTGCCTCCCATGTGGGCTCAGATGGTAAAGCTGTTTTCTTGATAATGAAATTGGGGTTTTTTCTGTTCCCATTGTGTAAATTCACTGAAATTCATTTTGGAGTATGTCAGCTCACCTCAGCAATGTGGAAGCTGATGGCCTTAGTGGCAGAGAAGTCCCAAGGTGGTGTTTGCAATGCCTGACATTTCCTTAAGTAATAAGTAATTTATTAATAAGTAGCTTTGGTTTTAGAGTGGGAAGTAGCAGGGGATAGGTAGAAGCACTGCAAATTTATTTGCTCTTTGACTCTGCTCTATATTTAGTTTGCTCCACTTTTGGCATTGCACTTCGCAGCTGAAGGCAAAGAACCTGAAATGCTAAAAGCACAATTAAATCTTTTAAAAATACTGTTATGTATCTTAAGTTATTTCAGAGTTGTTCCAAACGAGATTGCAGAAATGCACAGCAGATGTCTAGAGAGGGAGAAGAAACTGAGCATGAACATGAAGCAATGTATGCAGCATTTTAATACACCTGGAACTTGGATTTCTGCTCTTCTCCTTTCAGTGCTCGGGAGCTGGAACTGGAAGACAGGCAGAGTCGACTGCAGCAGGAGCTCCGTGAGAGGATGGCAGTAGAAGGTGAGAGCAAAAGGGAATATTTCACGGATTGTAGGTGTGTATTTCTAGCCTTATGTGTATGCTGATAGATTTTGATCTCTCTGTAGATCATCTGAAGACAGATGAGGAGCTCTCAGAGGAAAAGAGGATCCTGAACGAAATGCTTGAAGTGGTGGAGCAGAGAGATTCCCTCGTGGCTCTCCTCGAGGAGCAGCGGCTGCGAGAAAAAGAAGAAGACAAGGACCTGGAGGCCGTCATGCTTTCCAAAGGTTTTAGCTTGAACTGGTCCTGAGCTTAGTACATTTACCTCTGCTGGTCTGTGTTGTCCAGTTGGCCTACCCTGAGTTTGCCAGAATTCCGTGGATAGGAAGATGTTGAAGGGGAAACCTCCGAAGGGTCCAACAGCATGCAGGGATTTGGTGTGAAGCACTCAGAAGCCTTTTGATAAGTGTGTTGGTTCCAGAAGCTTAAGTTTTACATGTCTGCAAGCCAAGTTGAAGAAATGAGTTGAGACTGTGGAGTCTCCTTGAGGTCCTGTGCGACGGACCATCTTTTGTGTGTGTGGTAGGAGGGAGGGGGGAATAATCCATGTGTGGGGAAGGAGGTTAAGGGGAGGAGTACCCTTAACTACACTGGATTTAAGGCAGTCCGTTCCTTTCCTGTTTGTACTACACCAGTTCTGACAAAAGGGAGGGAAGTGGCAACCCTTCCTGAAAAACCACAGCAGCCTGTAGCAGTGGAGTCAGCTGTCCAAGAGAGCTCCAGAAGCCCAGGGCAACACCTTCTTTGCTTTAGTCTTCCTCCCCACCAAAGAAACCTGCAGTTGATCCTTATGCATGGATATGAAGAAACACAAGACAGAGGAGATACTGCTATGTGTGATGGAACTCTCTGCCTCGTGGTTTTTGGAGAGAAGTGGGCATCAGTGGACTCTTTCCCTACCTTAGCCTCCTAAATCTTCTTGTGTGAGGAACAAGGGGAGCAGAAGAGAGAGGGAAGATGCCCATCTGCTTTGCTACACACTGGAGAGACAGCTACTGCTGGCCTTAGTCTTCATGGCCACAGCTCAGAGGCTGGTGGGCTTCCTTGTTCTGTTTTATTGTGACTGTTTTGACACTGGAAAATACTGCTGTGGGACAGTGGTAAGTGTGTGCTGGGGCAGGGGTGTTCCCAGGCAGCATTCCCTGGTTATTAGGCCCCAAAAAGGGAGAAGCCCTTAAGTGACTGAACCACCATTAAGACTTTTCAGTGTTTTTATTTTTATTTTTTTTCTCTGTATTTTGTTTTTGCACATTGGAAACGAAGCTTAAGACCTGCCTGGGCCCTCAGTCACTTTGACCCTTTTATGTCAATTAACTTATTTTTTTAATACTTGAAAGAAGATTCATTTTTGTATCTTTTAGGAAAAAAAAAAAATGGACGAGTGATGGGTGTGTGTGCCTGCTGCATCCTACAACTTCCACTTCAAAATTACTGGACGTTGTTACCTGTGGCTATTTATTAGTGTTCTTATTAATAATTTGATTGTTACACATATTTGATTGTGGAGGGAGTGTTTTAACTCTGTTAGAGAAAGACACTACTGCAGATTGGTCCCTGCTTCACAGCAAGGGCAGCCTTTATGTACCCATGGATGCGTCCTGCCCTAGGAGTTTTCCTCTGTGAGAAAATCCTGTGCACTCATGGAGTTTAAGAATCTATTTGTGTTCTTAGCATCTTTTTCTTCCACATCCCAGATTCTCTCTTTTGGACTAACAAACCTATATTTATTTAAATTTTACATTTTTGTAACAAGAAAGCCAAAACTGTGAGGTAGAAATATCCCATATATCTCTTTCTCATTGAAAGAGGGGCTTCTCACAGTCCTGATACAGTTTGAGGGATTTCCATGAGAACAAAAATAGCACATTTCCTGCTGTGCATCTGTTGGAAGAAGCTCCTTTTGGCCCAGTTAGTGAATCTGCTGCTTTTCAGCCAGGAGGGTGCTGTAACCACACGATATCTGATGAGCAGGATATGCACTGAGCAGCTCAGCACCATTCCCTGTGGGACAGACTCCCTGGGCAAACCTTAACCCATCCTGCAGAGCTGACACAGCTCTGGGAATGTGTCCCATTCATCCTTCACACAATGTGTCCAGAGGGTTTCCCTCCTTGGGATGCTGACTGTGTTCTTTTCCTGTTAAAGAAGTTCCAAGGCTGCTTTCTGATCTCTTTGAGAACGTGTCCCATTCCCAAGCACATTTGTAGTGTCCTGGCTCTTCCAGGTTGAATTGTCACTGCCAGTGCCAGGCGCTTCTGCAGTGCTGAACATCCTTTGGTCTTTTGTCCCAGCACAGAGGTTTGCATGGTTTCCTGCTGTTGGCTCTCTGCCTCCTTCAGAGGGGTCTCCTGTAAGACAAGGTCTAGGATTTGAATCCACCTCTAGGAGGATTTGAGTCCCAGGCTGAGGGAGAATGGGTAGGAGTGTCCACGGGGACTCTGAGCAGTGCAGACTGTGGAAGCGCATGTTTCCCACCCAAAGTGTTCTCCCTTTATTCCACCCAGTGTTTAATGCTGAGGCATTACAGATTAAATCCAGATACTCGTGAAACCAAGCAGACAGACAGGCAGCTGCAGTGCTACTTCTTAACTGTGTGTGTTTTTAGCCAGTGGTACCTGCCACACCAGCATCCCAGAGGGTTGGCTTTACCAGCAGGATGTCCAACAAACAGAAGTCCCTCCCGTTTGCTGGTGGAGGGCTCCTCCTGCCCCAGTCAAACTGGCAATGGTAGTTCACACAGTCTGCACTGGAGGGGCCAGTGGAAGCTGGAGTGCAGGAAGAGGGAAGAAAGACAGAAAGTTTACTGTAAATTGTCTTATGCAGAGAATTGACCTCAGTCCACTTTATAGTGCACTGGGTGTATGGACCACATTTAACCTGTAACAAAAGGTCATCGAATGTGAGCTGTAGAACAGAAAAAACTCCTGAAGAAGAAACATCAGATGGTTTCTTTTCCCTTTTATGCTGGGGGACATTGGCCAGATCTTTGCAATGCTGAAGAGTGAGATCACTTGAGGGTGTAATACCTTTATTGCACAGAAAACCCACATATTCTAACCCTAAAGTCCTTGGGTTGTGCTGAAGGCCTCCACCAGCGAGAATGCAAACGAAGAGCTAACATCGCACACACAAACTGATTGAAAACACACAAAAGGGAATGTTAAAAGGCCTTTTTATATCAAAATGGTTGCAAAAGGCACAACTTGTTATTTGCTGTTCAGTTGCACTTTAAGACTATAACTCTCATATCAGATAATGGGTTTTTTTACTCTCTGAATATTTTTAATTCAAATTTTGTACTTTTAAAGCTGAAGAAGGCTCTTGTGAGCACAAGATTCCGTATTTGTATCCGAACCCAAGGACGTTCTAGCTCTTTTTGCACTGCCCCCGTCAGCAGCAGCAGCAGCAGCAGCAGCAGCGACTCAGCCGTGTGCATTCAATGAGGTGTGTCCATTTCCCGTGGGAGGAGAGCCAGGAGAGACCCCTCAGCTCCCCCGAGGAAGGTACACAAGGCTGGCTGTCCCCAGGTGAGCTGGTCCTGACCCAGAGCTGGGAGCAGGTGGGAAGAGAGCCGAGCTTGTTGGACCTTGAGCTGTGTTCTTTCTGAAATGGGCACACTGAGCGTGGGGCAAGCACTTCAGCCCCCTGTGGGGAAGGGAGGGGAACACCAGCTCCTGGAAGGAAAATGCTCAGGAGGGAAATGGAGATGGGGGAGTGAGGACTGCCAGAACAACTTAATCTGCCGTTTTCACAATACCCTTTTTTTTTTTTTTTAACCGTTCCTTTTAACCATATTCTCATTAAAAGTCACGACTGGCTGTAAAATTCTGAGCTTTAGAGAACTAATGTGGGGAGGTGACAAGACATTTCAGCTCCAACTTTCAGACATATTCCTTCTTTCAGTTAACCAATACCCCCTGGTCTCACTAGGGCATGTCATAAACTGCATTGCTGAACATATTTTTAGAGCAAACCGCAAGTTTCGAAAGTTCTGTCTTTCTCTCTCCGTTTTCTGCATTTTCTGTAAATATTTGTTTGTATGTAAAGGCACCAGTGGATCCTTGGGCTACCCCCACGGTCAAGAATCTGAGTTTTGTGCAATGCCTAGGCCTCTGTTAGAACACGGTGCTTGCGTAGAGCTAGTCACCACATTTGTGTGCACTCTGGTGGGTTTTAATATTTTTATACATCCTAATCCTGAACGTGATGAAGTATCCTAAGTGGTCTAGACAGCATGATCTAGAGCAGCCGGCAGTTCCCTTTTGTGAGCAGCTGCACCTTGTTTGGGTTAACATTCTTCTAAAATGAGTTTTCCATTCAGTGTTTACACCACACACCAGTGGGATCGAGAGAGGTGTTGCATCGTAAAAATCTCCCGCGTGCAAACCAAAAAGCTGCAGTGGGAATTTCAGTTGTCACTGTCTGCAAGGGAGAGAGCTCTAAAAGCATACTAAACACCAGCCTGTATATAGTTCACAGAGAAAGAGATGGCTGGCTGTTGACCTTTGCAAAGTAACAGAGATGAGAAGCTTTCCAAAAGTTCCTACTTTTGGATTGTTCAAGGACTGCTTGGCAGGTCCTAGGCAGGGTGGCAGGCAGAGGAGGAGGTCCCTGAAAGCAGGTGTGAAGGGGAGGATGCCACGTTCTGATGGCATTGCAGTAATTTAAGTGCTCTGTATCTGTGGGTGCATGGGTGTGTGCGTGAAGTCTAATCCAGGCAAAAGGGAGCTGCTTTGGCATCTTCCCTTGTGTATGAACGTGAACTCTGATATTCAGATTGTTCAAGGCATTTACGGTTGGCATGTGTGGAGCGTTAGCAGAAAAGAGAATACCCTACTGTACAAAACCAACTCTGTTCCAGCCTGTTTTCCTCTATTTGGTTGTGGTTTATCGTTTGTTTTTATGCACACTTTGCTTCATTGGTGTTGAGATTTTAGCACCTCAGATGGCCAACTGAACTAAAAAAAAAAAAAAAATAAAATCATTAATTATTTTTTCTTTTTTGTTGGTGGCGCTGTCTTTTCTTTGTTGTCGCTTCCTTGGTTGATGATTGATGAGAACTTGAGAGGAGGTGATCTAGAGATAAATCTGGGTGTTAAAGGACTTGGCTTTAATTTCTCTTTTGGTGGCTTACTCTCAGCTGCTCTGAATTATCTGATGCAAAGAAATCAATGATACACCCCCAGTACATATACATATTCTGCATTGTTTCTTCAGATTCTCAGTGAAGTTACTTTAAATAGCCAAGAAGGGATGAAGGTAATATAAATTAGGTTGTAGAAACTAGGATTTCATTTTTATAGCTGAAGCTCACTTCCTCAGCCTGCAGTACTATCCTTGAACATCTGATGCTGGTGCAGCAGCATTCAGTAAAATAATGGCAGAATTGCATTAATGCCTCTATGCTGTCTTTTTTTTTTTTTTTTTTTTTTTTTTTTTTTTTTTTTTTTTTTTATGAAGGATGGTGGGGGAATTCCCAGCCAGGGAAGTCCCCAAACAGTGTGGTTTATTTTCTTACCCACTCAACCGAAAAAAAAGGATAAGGCCCGGTATTCTTATGGTGGTGTGATGAATGGAAGCCTATCACTGCAGCAGGAGGGATGACAGGCTGGGATTTCCCCTTGCCTGGAGGCTGGGCCAGCAGGCTGTGCTGCTGAAGGTGGCAGGAATGACAGCACTGCTGCCTCATTTGTGCAGCTCAGCGGGGCAGCAGCTCCTTGAGTAAGTTTCAAACCTTACAAATCTTCCTGTTCTTTTGGTCTCCTGCTCCCAAATAATAGTGGGGATAAAAATAGTAGCGGGAGAAAGCTGTGGTTAACCAGGGATGGGAGATCTCTCTGCTGTGGCCAGTCCACAAGGATTTCTCACTTGATGCCAAAAGAAAAATGGATGTGTGGAAAGTGACTGCTGAACTCTGGGATACAGGAGGTTGGCTCGCAGCCATAGCTTAGGAGACTGGTCTGGCAGCAAACACTTCATCATGGCTTTGTAAGTTACACTGCAAATTTGTTAGTCTTCAATCCCAATTAGGAACAAAGACAATCTGCTGTTTTATAAACTGTGGATGGAACAATGGGTCTCGGAAGAATTTTAGCTGTTGCTAGCCTGGGCAAAACCTACACTCGCCCTCCGAGATGAGTGCTCCTGCACAGATCAGCTACACATGTCTGTGAAATTGCACCTGAAAAAAACCCTCTGAGAAGTAAATCTCATCCCAGGAGCCCAGCCTGGTGGCAGCTGCTGCTTTCCTTTTCCCTTGATAATGAAAGTAGCCTTCAGAAGCCTCTGACCCTTCCCACAGGTGGCATTCCATGCCACACTGTGTCATTCCCCTTGGCACACAACCCTTCTCCAGCTCTTTGCCTGGCTGTGGAGGTGAGGAACAGCATGGAAATCACTGAGGTTGGAGAGTGAATGTTCCCTCAGGAGCACAGGAGGAAGGTTGTCATGGGTACATTGAGAAGTGTGCAGAGCCTCTTTCTGGCAGCAGCAGATATATTTTATCTTTTGCAGCCCTCCTGGTTGTACTCAGCCTGGCTAAAGACCATGAAAATAGGAAAAATAACTAAGGGAAAGTCATGCCTACAACCCCCATTGCCATTCTGGCTTCCCTCATGTTTAATAGAGTATTTTGGAAAAGTCCTCACCATCAGTGCTGCTACATTAGCAATTGCATTTTTAAGGCCCACATATTGGAGAATGCAAACCCAATCCTGTAAGGGTTCTACATCTCAAGAATTCCAGCAGGCCCTGAGTAAATCCTGTTTTAAATCCTAAGTATCAGCAGCAATGGAGTTGTTACCAGAAAAATTACAGGTAACAGTGGGTAAAAGCAACAGTGGCTGCATCTCCTCCTGGAGCCACATGTTTGATTTTATAGATTTTACTTGAGGGGATATGATGATATGATGAAGAGTTGCCTCCTTCCTTAGTTTGTATCCTTTTACACAGCACTCAAAATACGGGACCAAAANAAAGGAAAAAAAAAAAAAAAAAAAAAAAAAAAAAAAAAAAGCCTACTCCAGAAAGAGTGATGTTTTTGCCTTGGCACCTTGGGAACAGCGTGAATGCCAGTGGATACCCAAAACGTGGATAAACTTGTATTTCCTAACCTGCTGAGTAAGTGGTGCTTTTCTGCATATCTCAAGTGCAGAAATCACATGGCTTTCTGTAAGAGGGAGATAACATCTTTTTATTATTCACGTTGTGTTATTCACACATGTACAAATCTATATTGCTTAGATACCAGAAACAAAATGATATCAAAAACCACACAGTGATTTCTCAAAAAAAAAAAAA
>VWZU01015083.1:1206-12419 GCA_013397095.1 Sterrhoptilus dennistouni
ACAATTACAAACCCAAACCCTCCCCCTTGACCCACCAAGGGAACTTGGTGTAGTGGTATCTGGTGTACCCCTGATTTCTGGGTCCAGGGGGCTTCTGATGTCCTATACTGAGTTGCTCTTCTAGTTCTAGGGGATGATGCGATATGCTGCCCTCCTCCCCCTGCACTGTCATTATCCTCGTGTGGGGCTGTAGGAACAGCATTTCCCTGATCCCTTTGCTCCAGAAGTTGAGGATACAGGGGATCTTCACGGACCTCCCCCTGGTCTGCCACACATCTGTCTCCTGGACAGTCTCGGGACCCCAATCAATCACCCAGCGCTGGCTGCCAGCAAGGGGAGCTGATCACCGAAACTGGGTGAGACACGCCTTCAGTTCCGCTCGCTGCCTGCCGCCCCCGGACGGTGGAAATATCCCAGACAAGAGCCCCCATTTTGTCAGGAAAATTAGTCCACAAACACCAGAGGTTTATGTCCAAAAAGGAGACAGGTGTCCTGTAACTTTATTTGAATAAAGAGAGGGGTCATGGGGCATTCCCCATGGGGTCTCTCTAAACTTTTAAGGGACGCAGCCTCCTTTTTATTCTAATTTCCCAGCCTCATTTTCCCTCTCTCTTTCCCCATTGGCTGAGGTACTTGAGAGGTACAGACTCCACAAAACACCTAATACCTAAAACCTCCTCCCATTTTTCTTTTTCCTTGTGTCTCTGTGTTGTTTTTCTCTAAATCCAGAGATTTAGCACAGTCTTGAGTGAGTAACAGTCTGTCAACTAGTGGAATTCCTATGGAATTCATGGTCTCCCCCATTGCTTCTTTCACCTTGCCGTATCTGGCCTTATGCACCATCAGGCCCACAGTTTGTTTGTAAAGACATCTCCTTCTCATTCCTTTCACTAGGAAAAATAAGTGGATGTTACTAAATACATTTATTGACTATTTACTGTGCAAACAAATCCCATAATGCATGATTCTAATAAACTCTGCTTATGGGGCTTTATCTTATTGGGAAGTTCTTCAGAAAAAATACTGCATTCTCTAAGAAATATGAAGTTAAACTCCCTTACAGTTTCTTATCACAAGCACTAATGGGTATCCTGCAGGCAAAATTGTTTATATCTATGTAATTCTTTTGCCTTCATCGTGGTGTTGCTTGTTTATCTCATTCTCTTTCTTCTTCTGTTGACTCCATGCCAAAAGATACAAAAAGTCTAGCTTGCCTTTGCTTAAGTGTGCTGAATCATCAGCTAAGACTGCTACTGCAAAAACAAATGAAGATTAAGAGCACAGAAAGCAAGTCTGTTGAATAACAGGTGAAAATCAATAAAATGGATCAATAATTTTGTCCTGATCTAAAGCCTGTTGAAAAATACTGGAAAATGCCTATTTATTTTAATAGGCCTTGTATCAAGCAACAACAAATCTCATAATGTGCCAGTTTTAGTCCAAGATGCAGTAACTTTGTGTATAGCCTTGAAAATTACCTTGTACCACTGAAGCTTAATACACATTCCACACAACAGAAAAGCATGCTGATTATAAGAAAACTAGCGACATCATATCTGTCAAATTATCACTTTAGTTGTACTTATTTGCTAAATATTTAGCTTTAGTTCCATTCAGTACATTTTTAATAGATTATATCTGCAGAACATGTTGACCCAGGAAAAGTTACAAGTGCCTACTGTCTCTGAAAAGCAGCGCTGTAATGCATAAGACACAGAAGGCAGGATAGACAATCCTTTAACATTGGTCAAGCACTTAATGAACAGTGACTGAAATGATTTGAGGCCTCTTGCATTGAAATTAAATGTAGAAGATGCTTGTTTCCAACAGCCTCCCTTAGGACGTAGGAGGAGGTTGTATCTAATGGTCAGTCCACTGAATCGTTGGTCTGGCAATACCTAGCATTGTCCATTCAAATGCACCCTTGTTCTGAGCATTTTTTTAGTGAGGCTGTTAGAAGTTTATCAGGACATTGTGTTCATCTTTCCTTAAAAATACATTAAGTCTAGAGTCACAGGTGTACTTCTTTGGCAGAATGAATAAATTAGCTCATTTTATCTAGCTTCAGATTCAGTATTTCTTCCTTTAACTTCTGTTTCCTGTATTCCTTTGCAAAAATATTGTCAAATTTTCAGTGAATATATCCTTTCTTAACTGTTTCTAGTTTTCCCGGTAGTAATGAAGCTGATCTTCCCTGAAGAGAGTAAGGCTTCTCCCACACTGGGAACAGTGGCTGATGGCAGCCATGTTGGGAGATGGCAGTACTTCATGCAGTGATCTGTAGAACAAATTAATTTTTGTGATGAAAGAAGAAAACCAAATCCTAAATCAAGAACTGTAAGATGATAATTTAAAATTAACAACATGAAAATAATGAAATGTAGATAGCTCTCCTCAGTGAATTTTGCTTCCACAAGAATACTGTAGAATTAGAGTCGCTTTATTTCTGAGATACTTGAAATGGGGAAAAATATGACAGAGGTTTCTTACAGGATGTATTCTAAAATTATTTCTGTGTAAAGGTACTGATATTTTCTGGGGAGATGTGCTATGTACTTGTAAAGGTGCAAAGGGAACCTAAGCAATCCATTCAATATTTATTTGCCACTTTTCCTTTCAGATATAATAAAGCTAGCATAGCTAATGTCCAACTACACTCTCAGCAGTGAGAGCGAGCCAGAACAGGCCAGTAGAAGTAGGGAGTAGTGTGGAGTGTCAGCAGATGGAAGTTGGGTTCTAAACAAGTTGCATTTAGCTTAACTTTGCTAATGGAATGTTTTGTAAAGATTTGCTACAGGCAAATAACCTTGTCTGTCCTTAGATTCCTGGGAACAACAGCATGGTTTTAAAACTATGTATGTTTTTCATTCCATCCCTATCCATTGTATGGAGCAACTAGTCTGGATTGCTCTGGGTCACTCAGTCTATTTACTAGTAAGCATATCTGTTATGTAAAATTATACATTTCCTTTTCTTTTTTATTCTTTCCTTTTTAAATAACACAACAATACATAGTATAAAGCAATAAAAATGCTACTTCAATGTGCTGGTCTCATTTTCCTGTTTTGTGCAAAGGAAAAGAATAGGGCTCCTACCTAAACTGTTCTTTCTGTATTAATCTTCCTCCACTTATGCTATATTCAGAACTTTACTAAGTCATATCCATCTGCATCTGCTTGGAGAACATTTTTGACTGTCAACCCCAGTCACAGGAGCTTTTGTAAACTGTTGGTGCTGGATAGAAGTCTTCTGAATGTTGTAACTTAAGGACCTTATTCTCATTGTGTGTTACCCTCCTAGAGGAAGTGGGATCTGAATATATTATATAATAGAATAAGTGTTAAATGAGGATTATTATTTAAATTAATACCTTTAGTGGACACTGACTTAGAAAGAACTCCTTATTCAGTAACTTTAATTCAGTCACTTACTGATGGGTCTACTGAGTATCTCAAATGAATATGTGTTGGACTTCTATTTCTGAACCTCTGATTTAAAGTAGGAGGTTGCCTTATGAAATATCTTTTTAATAATAATGCTTTTCTCAGGAATTTCTTTTACCCTATAGCACTGGAGAAGAAATCTGGATATCTAGGAGCATACTTTTTTTTTCTTTTTCTTTTTTTTTTTTTTTCTTTTCTTTTCCCTTGGAGTCTTTGGGTTTCACTTCTTGACACTATCACCTGTGTAGAAGGTTATTGGGAAGAAAGAACAGCAGTTTCAGGAGCATCTTACCCTCTTTGGGTCCCTGAAGCACATGCATACAGGGAGAACTACATGAAAAGAAATTTTGCATGTCCCAGCACTTGCTGACTGTTGTAGTGGTTCATTGACAGCACAGGCTGTCAGAGATTAGGCCATTTCACAGCTGTTTAAGACAAATAATAGAGTTGAAAGTTTGGTCTGTAGCATTTAAAAATATTGAACAATGGCTCAGAATATCTTTGGAGAGAGAAATCAAAAAAGAATACTGCATCTGATTTAGAACAGAAGGAAAATACGGGGAGGCAGAATTTAACCTTATATAAATGTGATCATGCCCTTTGTTACCTCATAGAGTGTTTGGGCTAGTGATTTCTGAGGGACAGAGGTTAAAAAAGGCATGGACAAACCCAGTAAGTGTGTTGAGTAACACATATATGTTTATTGAAATGGTTGTGGCTATGCTCCGCTCTGCATGTGCCTTGTTATAGTAACTATGATGTATATTATTCAGATGCACTGTAATGTGCAGGTTTTTATGCTGCACATTGGAAAATATGGTACACAAAGGCCATAAGTCTCAGTTGCACATCTCTTCCCAAGATGGTCATATTTGATGCTATCTTTGAGGGAAGCATTTCGAGCCTACTCAGCCACCAGCACAAATTAACACAAAAATTTTTTTTACATGCACTGACATATACAGCGGGTATAGCAAGACATCAATAACCATTAAAAACCTCATTTTGGATGGACATAACAACTCTAAAACTAAGTACCAGACTTTTACAATCACTTTTAAATTGGCATTTTTATAATTAGGGGGATGTGTATGTGCATATACATGTATGAATGATAGAATAGTCTAGCTTCCCCATTTGAACAAAGTAAGAATGTTTCATTTGTGTAGATAGCTATATCCACAAGTTCATCTGGATCAGTTTCTAATGGTCTACTAGAAAATTTGGTCTTAACTCTAGATGTGGGAAGCATTCTGGAAAACATAAGATAACATGGTTTTCATGTAGCTTTGTGAAAAGCATTATTCTTTGCCTTCTGTGCTTTGCATGCAGAAGGTGTTTGTCCTTTTAAGGAAAGACTTGAGATGTCCATCTCCAACCACCATATGATTGAAAATCATTTGTACTTAATACCTTCTTCCTCTCTGAGGACTATAATGCTGGCTTTAGTTGCATAAGTGATATTTTGAGGACTAGAAACTATAGAAAAATGTTTGGTAAAAAGAATTGTAGAACAGCACCACAGAGGCTATATTTGGCTAGCCTGTGTCATAGTTTCATCAGTTCTTTTATAAGGGTTAAGTGACTCCAGTATGTAACCATTTAAAATTTGGATGTTTAAACAATTGCCACAATGCGTTTGTGAGTACAGCTGATTCTCCTTCTGTGAGGAATGCTTCAAGGAGTACAGCTGATGCCACTTTATCATTGTTTGTCACTTCCTTTTTATTCCTTACAGCAGAGCAGTGATACTGTTTTCACATTTGTTCTTCTACTGGGATTGTAAAGAAACTGGCCTATTTCCTTGTACTTTGCATTCACCAACATCCTCAGATAGCCTGATAGGAATTTCTTTTGATATACTAATGATTTACAAAATTATTTTATCTACTTTTCTTTTAAGTAGCTTCAGGGAGTCTCTGGTCTAAGTTTTCTTTATGCGTCTTTATGTCTACACTGAATTTGTTTCACTTTTTCTAATCTGGTGTTATATGAATTTAACACAAATTGTTATGTAAATGTACAAACACATTAATATCTGTGATGTGCCATCTATTTTTATATTTATACTGTGTGGTGTTAGAAACATCACATTTATTTACAGTTTAATATTCATGTCTTATTTTTACATGCCACATGTTGAAAATGCATGATATAATTTCAGATGAAAATTATTTTTTAATTTGTCCTTTAGAGTGCAGGCTTAGTAAAGGTAGATGGCAGTTCTGTATTTGAAGAAGCTTTACAGAACATTAATGAAGAACTTAAATTAGATTTCAATGTTAGACTAATAATTAATAAGAAATTTGAAAGCTATGAGAAGGCATAACATCTTCAACCTTGACTGGAGTATGGCCTTCTGCATAGGCTGCAGGAGTCAATTTTATGGGAGGGGCTTGTTCTCTTTTTATTACTAGTGAGACATAGATTTGAAAAATCCCAGCTGATCCTTTATAGTAGATTTAAGAACATATACTGTATGTTAGAATGTATTCCAAGTAGTACTTTAGAATATATGAGATCGCATTTTAGAAGACATTTAGTGAATGCTGAATGCTGTGTCTGTTACCCTTTTGCATATTTTTAAGCACTTCAAGTATTGGGAGCCTTCGGCGATAATCAGAAGAAGAACTAGCCTAAACAGCAGAATAACAGGGCTAAGGGCGCAGATAAAGAAAACACAGACTCCAAGATGGTGTGTTCCCTTGAAAACATGCCAAAAGGGCCAAAGCACGCATGGGAGAGATAAAGGTGAAGAAGTGAACACTTGAAGACCACCCAGAGACCACCACAACGGACTGAGCATGCCCAGAAGGGCGTGGAGTTAATTACCATACCAAACGAGGATGAGTAGGGTCAGGGAATGAATATGTATGAAGGGGGTCTGTGGAATGTCATGCATATGTAAGACCTCAGGGAATAATAAGGGGGCCAAGTTCCCTGGTGTTGGTGCGTGTCTTTGGTGAAATTATTCCCCATGCATCTCGACGTCAATAAATACATACCACTCTAACAACTATTATTAGTTGTGGAGTTCTTTCTGCAGCGTTTCAACTAGCATCATTCTCCGTTCAAATGGGGAGTAGTATCTTAAAATGAATGCATGGTCATTATAACAGAATTGGCTGAAAGGAGCTGAGAGAGTGTATGCATATATATAGATATAAAATATTTTAAAATACACGCACATACATCCCCTTTAAATCTGTGCTGTTCTGGTGTTCTTTCTCTCCTTTATTCATTTTCCTCCCTTGCTTTCCAAATAGTAAGTATACGCAACCAAGCAAGAAGGAACACGCAAATACCACTGCATTTTCCAAACTAAATGTTAACAATTGCATTTAGTAGGTTGCATAAGCAAGCATATGAAATGTATGTGAAATCCTGTACTAATTTCTAACTATTTTCATTGCATCCCAGTTGACTTGTTATCCACAGCCTATTTTGTTCCAGAATGTTTGATATTCCTGTCTTTCATGGACTGAATTTAGAGACACAGATTTGTATGGAAATTTACTTCATAAACATGTTTTTGAAACGTTACTATTTTTTAAAATAGGAATACTTGTACTGGATCTGTGTTCCTCTGTGGCTTCTGATGCTTTTTACCTTCTGTTACTGGTTCCTATTAATCTGTATTCTGAATGCTCCAAGTACCTGGACCTCTTTATAGCTGTTTTACCATTTGTGTGATCTCACTGACAGCATTTGCAGGCTAATCACAAGAATCAAATGCACTTAAGCCTCACTGTATTTTGAAAGTTTGGCCTTTTATATCATATAGTGCATTTGCTAAGTGCAAACCGTCTTTTGTTAATAAATGAGTAGATAGATTTGCTTTCCTACCAGTATGAATTTCATTTTTATATCTAGCATACCAAGTCTTCAGAAGGCCCACAGGCAAAAAAAAGTGTATGCGCTCATGTTGCATACATTGAAATTACTGAGTGTGTTTCTTTAGCTTAATCCAACACTGTTTCTTTGGCTTTAATAGTATTACAGTGGGGGTAAGAACTATACCAAAGATAAAGAGAAGGAACATGAAGGAGCAAAATCAGCTCTAAAAATAAAAGAATTTGAGTTGGGGTTTTCTTCTGTTTTGTTTGTTTCTTACGGTGATTAACATCTTTCTTTCTTTCAGCGTCACTCCAACTACAATAAAGTTAACTTATTACTTTCTCAAACAAAGAAGTGGAGCAATCTTCTGGAAGACAAACTGAATATGTTGGGGGGAAGATGTAGAATGGTGTTTGGGATCTCTGAAGGACATATACAGAGACCTCAGGCTTGCATTTCTAAACTCCTGAAGGATGGAAAGGGGCAAAAAGCAATGCAGAAGAGGAATTGCTTGTTTGGCTCTGTATATGGCATGTGGCATGCTGGAAATTCTTTCATTCAGAAGGACATTCTTTGTGCATTTCACCTTCTAGCCCCTTAAATCGCTTCTAAGTTTTTGAATAATCTAATATTAAAAATCCTGCAAAAGCTTTTTATCTCCAATTACATATTTACTGAACAGCCTTGTCTAGATTCAGACTAGAAGTGGTATGAAGGTCTTCTCCTGTTGCTTTTTTTAGATGTTACCTTGCATATCCCTACTCTCTACAAGGGACAAATGTTGTTCAATTAAGTATTTAGTTGGTAATTCTTCATGAACAACATTTACTAAACAGTGTGAAGTGGTTTATTACTTTTGTTCCTGGGTGGTAAACTGAAGGCTTTGGTTCTTTGGGGACCTACATACATACATGTGCATTTAATTTTCAGCTACTAATAGACCTCACCAAGGCCACTCTGGTTTTTGCAGGCCTCTGCTTTTCATGTTTTCTTTAAGGCGTGATTGCAGTTTATTTAGGCATGGTCAACCTAGCTTTAAAGCAGCTAGTACAGGTGTTGCTAGCAGTTGAGGTACAGTTGAACTGATTTTTCATTATGAGTTATCTTTTAGAGTCTTTATGTAGTTTCTTGGATGGTTTTGCAGCCTGCATTGGTCTATATTGGTACCTGAAGTTTGAAGAAAGCTTGAATAGTTCTACTGAAGCTATAATGTCTCCAGTCTGAAGCACTGATGTGCTCTAAAGAAGTCTTAACGTTCTACTGCAGAAAGTATTTTCAATTTGTAATTTAGATTTCTATCCTGAAAAACATTTTTAAAGTTCTTCTTAATTCTAAAAACTTTGATTAAGAAATTGATTTTGAAGGGATGAGGTTTAAATTGGCAGAGTTTTGTTTTATCAAAAATTATTAATAAACAAAAATATGAAAAAAATCTTAGTAAATAATACTATGTGGAAATTCAGTTTCATATAAAGTTTTAAAAATAGCACCCAAAACCATTCTTTTTGGCTTACCTAAAATGGCATTCACTTCGTAGTGACTTAGCAATGTCATTTGCTGAAATGGCAAATTTATTTTGGTTTTAGTGGTCATTAGCAGCTCTGAAAACAATGGTATTTTAAAATGTAATCATAACAAGGTTTGTTAATGGCATACTAAAGTTAACCTTGTATTTTATCATTTCAGTTATTCATGGTGGACAATGGAGCAGATGACTGGAGAATAGCCATGACTTATGAGCGTATTTTCTTTATCTCCTTGGAAATACTTGTATGTGCTATACATCCCATACCTGGGAACTATACATTCACATGGACAGCCCGGCTTGCCTTTTCTTATGCTCCATCCACAACAACAGCTGATGTGGATATTATTTTATCTATACCAATGTTCTTAAGACTGTATCTTATTGCCAGAGTTATGCTTTTGCATAGCAAACTTTTCACTGATGCCTCATCTAGAAGCATTGGAGCATTAAATAAGATAAACTTCAATACTCGTTTTGTTATGAAGACTCTAATGACAATATGTCCAGGAACTGTACTGTTGGTTTTTAGTATCTCATTATGGATAATTGCTGTGTGGACTGTCTGAGCTTGTGAAAGGTAAGGTTGTTCTGTTTGATTGGTTTGTTTGTTCTGTCCATCTGTCTTGTTTTTCTTCTTTGGTTTTGTATTTGAAGGACCTAAATATTTAATGGAATGGAGCTTCCTGGTCTTTGATATGTTGAGTGCTGTTTGGATTTCACTCTGTCACAGATTGTCAGGAATGCTTTGGTTTTTAATCTGAAGGACCTACATAGAGAAGTTTGTGCCACAACACTTATTGTAGTATTGTAGTCGATTTCAATGTTTTCATTGGTAAAACTTTACTAAAACACAGTGGGATGCCATAAATGTCTTTTAACAACAGTTAGAGTTGTTGATATTCTGTTTGATAAGAGCTTTCATTTATTGCGTTTGTGAGTTAAATTTATTGAGAGTACTGTAGATAAAATAGCTATGGAAAATGTATTTTTTCAGTTAGATTTTTATTGTCCTGTTGTTTAAAAAATAAAAGAGGCAAAAAAATGTTGTTGGGGAATTGGCAAGATCAAGAAAAGGTGATGTACTGGTTTTGGGCTGAGACAGAGTTAATTTTCTTCCTAGTAGCTCATACGGTGCTATGTTTTGGATCTGTGACCAAAATAGTGTTGATAGCACACCAATGTTTTAGCTATTGCTAAATAGTGCTTACACAGCATCAAGACCTTCTCTGTTTCTCACTCTGCCCACCCACAGTGAGTAGGCTGGCAGTGCACAAGAGATTGGGAGGGGACACAGCTGGGACAGCTGACCCCAAATGACCAAAGGGATATTCCAGACCATATGACATCATGTTCAGCAATAAAAACTGGGGGAAAGAAGGAGGAAGGGGGGAGGCTTGGAGATATGGCATTTGTCTTCCCAAGTAACCGTTACACATGATGAAGCCCTGTTTTCCTGGGAAAGTAAGATGGGAAGTTATGAACTAACTCCTTATGTTGCTTTGTTTGTGTATGATGGTGTCCGGTGCAGCTTTACTGGCTAGCTTTCTCACCTTTCCACATATGAAGGGTACAGCCTTGTACCTTTGATGTTTGGTGGGTCTCAACCTCAGGTTGAAACGTGGTCATGGCGTGGAAGAAGGACTCTCACGTGGGAAACAGCTAGGTTTATTGAACCCCGAAACCCACCTGAAGAGTGAGGCTCTGGGCCTCAGGTTGCCCATTAAGTATCAGGGGCATCTCCCGGGCAAGGCAAGAACCAATCCCAGGGATGGGGACGGAGTGACCAAGAATAGGGGACAATTGGCAGGGCCATCTATGAACAGAAAGGGGAGGGGGGAACTTGATGCCTTGCTGAGTCACCCTGAAGCCTTACTAGAACTTTTCAGGCTTAGGGCGTGGTGGCAGTGTGATTGACAAGATCTATCACCAGAGTAAGACCACAGAGAATTGGGGATGGGGGTGTAGGGATAAACCATTATAAAACCAATAACAAAACATACAGAACTTTGGAACACAAAATGCACACTGCAACATTTGTGCATACAGTTTTTGCTTTCTATATTAAACTATCTTTATTTTAACCCATGCATTTTGTTACTTTTACTTCTTCCAATTCTTTTCCCCCTCCCACTGGGGAAGTGAGTGAGCGGCTGTGTAGGGCTTAGCTGCCTATCTGGGTTAACCCACAAGAGAGGTAAAGAAATATGGTGGGAGGGGGAGAAGAAATAGACAGGAGGTGAGAAAGTGATGGAGGGATAGAATTGAAAAAAAAATGAGAAAGCAGAACAGAGCAGGAAGGGAAGGGAAGGGAAGGGAAGGGAAGGGAAGGGAAGGGAAGGAAAGGAAAGGAAAGGAAAGGAAAGGAAAGGAAAGGAAAGGAAAGGAACAGCAAAGAAAGGAAAGGA
>VWZU01015083.1:17849-33223 GCA_013397095.1 Sterrhoptilus dennistouni
GTTAATAAAATCTATCTGTTTACTTCTAAGTTGGGCCCTGTTTTGCCTTTTTCTCCCAAATCCTGTCTCCCAGAGGTAAAAGAGAGCAGATACTCGAACCACCACACTAAATGTGGCAAAACAGAAAGTCAGTGAATGTGAAACCACTATAGATGTGAATGTGGACTCTTTTGCAGTTGATTCTTTCCAAGGCATTCAAAACACAATGCTACCATTTAGTTAATTTAACACCAAAGAGGATTTTCAGCTCAGTAATACTTGCGGAATTGATTTTCTTCTTTTTCCAAACATACCAGCATTTGACAGAAGTTTTGCTTGATAATTCTCAATAATACTGTGTTTAGAGTGGTATTTGCTCAAATGATTACTCTCCTTGCAAGCAGATGGCGTTGATTGTTCTTTTCCTGTTGAGAGGCAGAAGACGTGCTGATGCAATCAGTGTACCTTCAGTGACTGTATTTCTGAAAGCAAGGTGTGTGATTTCTCTTTAGAAAATGAGATCTTGCATAGACAATCAGTCAAGAAGCAGATGCTATGGCATGATGTTTTCATGTCCATTGGAGAAATGACAATTGTAGGAAGAAAGAAGAAATTTCAAGAAGAAATTCTAATTAGTTGTAAAAAATACTAATCTTTTTTCTTTTTCTCAACAGAAGCCGTGTTTTGTCACAGATATTAAATCATACACTAAATGCCTAAATTTCATATCAAATAGCAATGTAATAACAAACTTTTACATAAACACTTGTGAAAAGTATCTCACATATCTCTAAATCAGGCAAAAGCAACTATGCCCATACTATCAAAAATTAGCTGCACTATCAATAGCAGCAAAAGTTAATCTCCAATACTAAAAGCAAGCAGATGTAACACAATATTCAAACAAATTCATTTGTTTAACTACATGTTTTTTAAATTAAGTTTTACCTCAACACATTAAAAAAAAAAAAGACCAAACATATTTTTAAAACATTTCTTGTAAGTACTTCTCATTCTTAAACATAGTTTTCAAAATTACACAAATTTTTCGGCATATCAAATATCAAATTTACCACACAATATAACTACTTCATTCAAAGACCAAGCTATTGTAGAAACACATTCCATAAAAAATAAAAATGAGGGAGTCAGTACTACTATAGGAAGGTTAAATAAAGATATATATATATGTTTTGTAATTTCTCATATTCATAAAAATCCAGAAATAAGACAATTTTAGAATCTGCCCTTTTATGGCAGAGAGAGAATTTTGTTTGTCTCCACAGGTACAGACTAAGTTCCTGCAAAAGAAGTCAAATCACAACTACAGAAGAAAGAGAGAACTGCAGAAAACACCAAAAAACGACCATGCAGAAAACACTGAGTGACAGCTAAACCATGTCTCCAAAAAAGACTTCTACACTTTGACACAACCTAGCACTATAGAATTAGAGCATTTTCAAAGCAGAGACTGAGTTTTTGTGAAGTTTCGACTAGTTAAAGAGTATTCTTTGTACTAAAAAGGTTTTATAAGTTATTACTATCATATTAATGTTATCTTGTTCTAAAACTGTATGCTAAAAAAGTTTACAAATTTCATTAACTGAAATCCAGTGCAGACAAAAGAATATAGTTCACTTGAAAAAATCTTCCCAAAAGTAAAATAAAACTCATAATCAATTAGAGACTAAATATTAATCCTAAAAAATTAATAATTGCAACAATTGACTAAAAAAGGGAAGAAAGTACCAAATTCAAACTATTTAATCCATAATACCACAATTAAGTTATAAACCCAAATTATTAAACAATAAGTTATTAACTTAATTATAATTATCAACAAATGTGAGAATTTTTCAAAGTAACTATTTTTCTTTTTTTTTTTTTTATAATATAGTTAAAACGGGTGAGACGTAGGAGTGCATTTCCTACACCCAGCAGGTGCTTCCAAATAGGGAAAGAGTTTCAGTTTACCTTTAGACATTTTAAGAAGTTTAACTAGAAAGTTCTGTGCCCTTCTCATTGTAATTGGCTCAGGGCCAAGAGAGAAGCATCTATTGGATCTTGCCACCGTTCTTCAAACCCTGTATCTCTCTCCATTGGCTGCAAGCCAGTTGTCTCTCCTAGGAGATTCAGTATTTAGGAAGGAACCCAAAAGAAGTGAAAGGCTTTTTGGAGTGTCTTAGCAAGGTGTCAGAAGCTTTTCTCAGACACCTGTGCTCAGCTTATAATTTGCTTTCTGTAACGTTTGTTATTTTGCTATTTTTTCTTTATTAAACCTTTTGCTTTATAAAACACCTCTGAAGAGCAGTCTCGCTGAAATTAATTTTAGCCACTTCTCTGCAAAGGCTGGACCCTCAGAGATTGATACATTAGCACGTGGCTTATTAGACTCTGGCCACATGCTAACCTGTATCAGACAATCTGCACCAGGAACTGCACAGTAGAGCAGGTCATTTTCTTCAGAAGGAAAATATAAAAATTTTGATTCAAAGAATGTTAGCATGGTTTTCATATGGTCAACCCTAATGCTTTGCTATCATCCAGGTAACAGATTATAGTTTTATGGGTAGTATAGAACATTGAAGCGATGGTGTTAGTATACTGACCAGAGTATGCTAGATGTTTGCAAATAATTTATAAACACATAAAAACATAGAAAATTAAAAGTGATAGACAATACATCCTATGGATAGATACACTGTGACCTTGAACAAAGTCACTTAAGCTCTGTCTGTTCCATGCATATAATAAATATTTATCTTTATGGTTTGGAGTGGTATCCTTATACTGAATAATAAAATGGTTTGAATTTAACCAACTATTACCCAACACTAAGGGGGACAGACAGGTTATTTTAGGCATCCTTGGCAGAATGATAACAGCACTATGTTGTCATTACAATGAAAGCTTTATTTTTTTATGACGGGATGTTATGATTAGCATAGCATAGATTTTATATCAAGAATAGCACAGGATTTCTACAAGCAGAATAAGTATAGCACAATTTTCTAAGTAGTGTAGCACAGAATTTTATAGCACTGTTTAGCTTATGGTTTCTAATCACCTAGACCCCCTGCAGATCAGGTCAAATATTAATACTTGGCTTGCCGTATCAAAATAACAATCATAATCTCGCCTCAAAAAGACATGGAAGAATATAAGTCACTTTCTCAATCCTTGGAGGAAGCAGACGATGGTGGAGGTGTCCCTGGCCACCAGGAGGTCACTGGTCTCACTGTTGTTACAAACTGCCCCTGAGGCAGTGTAACTGAGGTTCTTGTTAATAGATACCTTGGGGTGGATTAGAGTGAAATGACACTGAATGACTGGTCTATATACAAATGACAGGTTTATTTTAGAACAATTTGGTTGCAGTGGAAAGGAGGGATGTAGCCCATTTGGTTATTAGGGGCAACAAAGCTGGTGAAGAGTCTGGATCACAAGCCTTATGAGGAGCAGCTGAGGGAGCTGGGGTTGTTCAATCTGGATAAAATAGGACTCAGAGGAGATCTTATTGCCCCCTGCAACTACTTGAAAGGAGGTTGTGGCGAGGTGGGGATCAGCCTCTTCTCCCAGGTAACAACCAGCAATAGGACAAGGGGAAATGGCTTCAAGTTGTGCCAGGGGAGGTTCAGGTGGGATGTTAGGAAAACATTTCTTTACCGAAAGAGTGGTCAAGCATTGGAATAGGCTCCCTGGGGAAGTGGTGGAGTCACCATCCCTGGAAGTGTTCAGAAAACGAATAGACATCATCCTTTGCAATATGGTTTAGTGGGCATGGTCATATTTGTTCAAAGGTTGGACTTGATGAACTTGGAAGTCTTTTCCAACCTTTATGATTCTATGATTCTATAACCATATTACCAGGGGTCAGGAGTAGAGGGTACTGATCACGACAATATGAGAAATCGAGCAAGAAGGAGGTAAAGCATGAAAGCAAGTGCCAGAAACTGTGCAGAAGTGAGTGAGAGCACAAGAAAGTAATTAAGAGCAAGAGTATGAGAGCCAAGAGGGAGAACAAATATTTGAAAGGGAAAGAGCTAGAAAGTAAGAAATGCAAGAGCATGAGAGAAAGCTTGAACATGCTGCAAGACTGTGGCAGGACTTCCCCCCTACCACAGAAGAGCTTATCTGTTCTATCAGCTGGTGAGATAGCTCTGGACATTCCTCCCCCTCACATGAATTGGTGAGATAACCCAGGCCTGTCCAGTAAGGAGTTATCTCTAACACCAGAGAGACAATAAACAACTTGCCTTGAGAGCAGGATGTAGGGAGATGAGCTGCTGGAATTTCTGACTGACAGTCACTTCATAACCTATAAAAGCTACACAAACTTTCATGGAGGCAGAAGTCTCCTACACACACCTTGGAAACATGTAGGACTTCTCCCCAGAGCTTGGACGCAAATTCCACTGATACTTTCCTGGGAACTGAGTGAAAGGATTCTATGTGTAGCCCATCACCAATTTGGTGGTAAATTACATTGACTCCTAATCTATACTATTTCTTTGCTAGCTGTAATATAGGTACCTTTTATTGTACACTGTATATTATCTTCTTGTAGTTATTTTTATTTTATCTTGTGTAGTAAGTAGTCTGTTTAAAGTTTTGCGTCTATTCAATAAATAATTCATTTTGTAATAGACCTAATCAGCTATTCTTAAGAACTTGTGAATGAGAGACATTTGGGGTGCAGGCTGCCTCAAACAGAGCTACTGCCAGAAATCTGAGTCAAAGGCAGGACTTTTTTAAGCTCTTGTCTCTATTTGTAACAAAGATGTAAGCAAGGGGATGCGACTAAGTGCAAGTGAGAGAAAGCACAAGCAAACACTTGTACAAGTACGCAATTGCTTACCATGTACTGACTGAAACCCAGCCCATCCCTGAACAGTGGTCGACCCCCTTCTGAGTAACTCCCCTAGTTTATATAATGAGCATGATGTTCTATGGTGCAGAACATCCCTTTGGCTAGTTTGGGCCAGCTCTCCTGGCTGTGCTCCCTCCCAGCTTCTTGTGCACCTGCTTGGTGTCAGAGCACGAGACACTGCAAAGTCCTTGACTCAGGGTGAGCACTGCTGAGCAACAGCCAAAACATCCATGTGTTATCAATATTATTCTCATACTGAATACAAAACACAGCACTGTACCAGCTACTAAGAAGAAAATGAACCCTGTCCCAGCTGAAAGCAGGACACAAACACAAGATCATTTTTATGCATCTGTGATGGGGGTGACATCAGACTGGTGATCAGTCGCTAGTGGGGTTCCGCAGGGATCCATCTTAGGCCCTGTGCTCTTCGACATTTTCATAAATTACTTGGACACAGGCCTGGAAGGAATACAAAGTTTGCTGATGATACTAAATTGGGAGGAGCTGTTTACTCCCTCAAGGGCAGAGGCCCTGCAGAGAGACCTCAACAAATTAGAGGGCTGGGCAATCACCAACCATAAGAAGTTTAACAAGGGCAAGTGCTGCATTCTGTACCTGGGTTGGGGCAACCCAGGTTTTATGTACAGACTAGGGAACAAGAGGCTAGAGAGCAGCACTGCAGAAAGGGATGTGAGGGTCCCTGTCGGTGGGAAGTTGAATATGACTCAACACTGTGCTCTGGCAGCCAGGAGGTCCAACCATGTCCTTGGGTGCAGCAGGCACAGCATTGCCAGCCAGTCAAACAAGGGTATTGTCCCACTCTGCTCTGCACTGATGAAGCCTCACCTCAATATTGGGGGCAATTTTGGGCACCACAATATAAGAAAGACATTAAGCTATTAGAGAGCATTCAAAGGAGGGCAACAAGGATGGTGAAGGGCCTTGAGGGGAAGCTGTATGAGGAGCAACTGAGGGCTCTTGATCTGTTCAGCCTGGAGAACAGGAGACCTAAGTGGGACCTCATTGCGGTCTTCAAAATCCTCATGAGAGGAAGTGGAGGGGCAGGCATAAATCTCTTCTCTGTGATCATCAGTGATAGGACCCAAGGGAGTGGCCTGAAGTTGTGTCAGGTGAGGTTTAGCTTGGATATGAGAAAAAGGTTCTTCGCCCAGAAGGTGGTTGGGCACTGGAACAGGCTCCCCAGGACAGTGGTCACAGAACCAAGCCAGACAGATTTCAAGAAGTGCTTGGACTATATTCTCAGTCACATGGTGTGGCTCTTGGGGTATCCTGTTCCGGGTCAGGAGTTGGACTTCGATGATCCTTGTTGGTCCATTTCAACTCAGGATATTCTATGATTCTGTGATGCTTTGTAGCTTAATTACCTACATCTCATAACTTATCCTACACCTCCCAAACTACTCCCATTGTTAGGGGCAGATAAAAATCCCTACAAAAGTAGCTCACAATTTTTTCTATATTTAAATATCCTATATTTAACAATGATGCCCAGCTTTTACAAGATTAGAAACAAGTACTTTAGACAGCTAGGTTATCTCCCTGCTTCTTTCCAAAAAAGAAAATTTTTAATATTCTAGTCCTGAAGGTACAGCTAGATTTGCCAGAGGGCCCTTATGATGGAGTAAAGAAGGAAGAACAAGAAAACTTCACTAGCAGAATAACTGGGGGAAAAAGCATGGTGTCTCAGAGAGTTCCGAGGAATCTGGAAATTTGGATTTAACCTCTGGCTAAAAACTGATGTGATACAAACAAAAATCAATTATTCAAACTTTATCATATGTGTTCTGAGGATCTATCAGATATGTTTTTGCTACACTATTACAGTGTTCGGTGTAATCACCTATCATGACCCAATTCACAGACCAAAGCACTGCAAACCACTCATGCAAATGTCAGTCACCAAAAAGGGTACTCAAGAAGAATCATAGTTGCTGAATGCTCAGACTACATGCAAAGAAACACACACTTTTGTCTGCCAAGCTTTAATTTTCTTTAATAGTGTTATCATTGTAATGACTGTACTTATCTTTCAATTTTAGATCTAATTTTTCCCACAATAACTAAATTTACTACTCAGTTACATTTCTGCATCATAGCTCCACTTTAAGATCAGTCTTCCTCTCAAAGATTCTTTGTAGTCTTTTTTTCTGCTGTTCCCATTGAAGGACATTTTTGTTATTATTTTATTATATATTCCTCTTTAAAACGGAGTTTAACATTAATTCACTTTAGTCAGACCAAACTCCTAAGCATCCACAATTTCAGAATTTGATCATATTTTACATTTTCTGTTTCAGATTCTTTGGTAGCATTGAAAAACTGGAAACAATAGCAATGTTATCCATTAACAGCTCTTTGCTTAGGAAGTATTGCCTGCAGTATTGACCTTCATACTGCAAAGACCCATTTAATCCACAAAACTTAACATTACTTTGTCATTGATCTTAAGGTGGTGTAAGAGACGGTCTGAAGATCCCTCATCTGCCTCATGACCACCGTCAAGGACAGAGACTGAAACCCCTAAAAGGACTCTAAAACCCCAACGCAGGAGTTCTGGCCTGGCTGAGGTGGGACGTTTGCCAAGTGTTGCCTGCAGGTGTGTTCAATGGAAAAACCTGGCACGCATTTCCATCGGAACATCAGAACCTGAGCAGAAACTATGGGCAAGTCATGGGGAATTGACTGCACTTGCTGATGGCTGTACCTGTTCTCAGTTCTCTCAAAATGAACACACCATAACGATTTCCCCACCTTTTGGCCAACAGCCTGTCACTTTGGAAAGGACAATAAGGACCTCTGAGTTAACCAAAGACTGTGTGATCACCCCACAGAAGAAGACGGATCTATTGGCCAGATCACGAGGACTTCGTCTCTCCGTTGGTAGCTATTCCCCACCGTCTCTTTCTCTTTTCTCGCTATCCTTTATTTCCCTTCAAATCCTTCTATCGCATTTGCTGATGACACTAATAAAAGTTCATTTGTTTTGATGTATACTGAAATCCCCTCTGTGTTGTTTTTTGCACTCTGAGATCAGGTAACGAACCATCACGACTCCTGCTTGCATTAGCGGATTGTGACAGGTGGATGTTTGTTTTAGATTTTTTTTTAACTGTGACTTTACAAATTAAAGCATACTTTGAAACCCACTTTGATTTTTTTCAGACCATAGTTTTGTTCTCTGGATAGATTTTTAAGTCCTTTCAAGAGTAAATTCTACAACCTGACATGACCTAATTTTATCTGAAGTTAACCTGTTTTTATCAGCTCACATTTCTACAGCTATCATGGATTTTGGAAATCTTTTTTCATGCAGCTTGTGAGCCTTCTGCTCTTTTATTGTAATTCTTCCTAAAGATTATATTTGCCCACAAAACCCCCAAAAACTGTTTATGCTGCAATCACTGAACCACTCAGAACCTTCATCTATCTTCAGACAGTAACATCTACATTTCGATCAGTTAAACTGTTCCTCACTCACTCCTCCATTCTTCCCAGAAGAAACAATATGCCTAGTAGAGCACTTTTAGAAAGAGTTTTAAGAGTTTGGCCATTGCTTATTTTGCAATACTTTCATGTAGCCCAAATTGGCAATAAAGTCGCACTGCAATAATCATGCTCATGGGACAGGCCTATCACCCGAGAAAGTTGACCAAGTGTGTCAGTCTATTTTGGTATATTATATAATACGTCATCAGTATCCCAAAATTTAGGATTTGGCTCACTATCCCAGTTTATGCCTTTGTACTTGATTCCAAATTTGCTTTGATATTAAGGGTCTGTCAAATAAAAGATTAGGTGAGCAACTTTGGTGCTCTACATGATCCACAGCAGAACACTAGTCATGGTGTAGAGGTGGGATTCCTGAACCGGGGAAACCTCGTGGAAGTGGAGACATCCACCAGGAGCACACAGATCGTGCGAGAGCAGCTGATGAGACCCGGGCGGGACCAGGAGCAACTGTGGACAAGCACCCACACCTATAAAAGAAACGCTTAGGGAGTCCTAGTGACCAGGAGCAATGCAAACAGAGCATGATGTGTCAGCAAGGGTGTTGCACAGCAGTTTAACAGGGTGTGGTGCATCAGCAGGGCCATGGTGCAGCAGTTTGCATGGAAGGGAGCAATGGTATCTACCTGGCAGAAGGCCATGTCCCCTCTAAACTCTGCACTGATGCAGATTCCCAGACAGAGCTCTGATGGGAACATGCTGCAACCCAGGTACCAGGCTTTAGGGTGTGCCCTACTCTGTATGCCAGCACTGGAGGGCTGCAGTGAGTTAACCTGTGGGATGTGCTCAGGTAGAGGAACTCTTCTGCTTAATGGCAGAGCTCTGGGAGGAGGTGAGTACATGGAGATCAGGGAGTCTGAGAGGGGGATCAACTGCTGGAACTGCACCCTACCTTCCCTGGGACAGGCCTGTCAGGTAGACAGGATGCATGATACAGAAGATTCCCCATCCTCTCTCCACCTGGCAGAATGTGGTGACATGAGGAATAAGGGGGAATGGTGATGAGTTCCTACCAGACTCAGCAGGTGCACCTTCTCTGTGACTACCTGTGCTGGTTTGAAAGTAAGCCAGCAGGAGAAATGAACCCCACACAAATGCCTTGAGAGAGATTTCAGGTTGGAGTTATAATTTAATAGAAAGATTACAATAAATACAATGATACAGAAAAACTGTCTTAAACCCACAAAAGTCAGAGTACAACCTTGGCACCCTGTTGGTCAGACTGGTGGTCACAGTCTGATTAAGCAGTGGTTGCAGTCTTGTTGAAAAGCAGTGGTCCTGTGTAAGGTCTGGTCCTCCTCTGGGTCTGTCAAGCAGCGATGGTGTCCCACGCCCCCAAACATCGAGATTATATGCGGCCAGGTTCACGTGGTACCTCCTCCAGGGCAGGAAGTTTCACAATGGAATTATGTAGTCCTATGAGTCATATTTTTTGAGTCCTTGATGGTTGTTCTAGCTGCCTATTCTGCTGGTGCTTATTCAGTTCATTATTGCCCATTAGCAGACATGACCCCCTCAGGACAGGTGGTGCTGCTGCTTCCCCAGAGGAGAGTTATCACAGCTGAGCCATGGTGAAGATAAAGAAACACGACCCCGCCTCAAAGTGTTTGCCTCTTCTCATCTAACACCCAGCTTGTAGCCTGAGGGATCAGGTGTGCACTGGACAGCTGTTGCAAACAACTCACCATTAACAGCTCTTCAAGAATTATGTAGATGGGAGTAGAATACATAATTTGGTTACACTCCACATTGTAACCCAGGACACTACCTCACCTTTTCAGGTGCCTTTGTACAATAAGTATGAGGGTCTGCAAGTGGAACTGAACAATAATGAGGATGATGGTCCATCTAGGTTGGGGCGTCACCAAGGTTAAGATGGTTAAAAACACTTCCATTAAATAAAAAAAGATGGCTTATTTTCATAGGAGACTGTCTTCTGTGGGGAACAGAAGGCTCAATATGCCAACCTGACCCATTTCTTAAGGAAGTCTTCTGCCTCCTTGGGGCCTGGGTTAAACATGTGATGAGAAAACTGCCTATGCTGGTACAGCCCTTGGATAATTATCATCGTTTTTTCATGCAGGAGGCACTGAAATTGTAGTAAGAAGTCCAAGGGCAATCAAGAGAGACTTCAGGGCCTTGGGACAACTGGTTAAGGGATATGGGGCACAAACAGGTTTTTCCTCTATCCTTCCAGTTGCAGGAAATGATGCTGGAAGAAACATAATGACCCAGCTGATCAATACCTGGGTCTGTGACTGGTGTCATCGCCAGAATTTGGGGCCTTTTGATCATGGGTAAGTCTACAAATATGTTGTAAGGTTATGCAGGGAGAAAATTAAAACGCCAAAAACCCAACTAGCCCAACTTAATCTGTCTACTGCCTCATGTCCTGGGTTGCAGTGTAGGATGTACACAAAGTATTTATTCTATCACCATCTTCATGAGCTGTTGAAACCAGGTGGGGCAGTGTTTTCCCAAGCCCCTGCCTCTTCTGCTAATGGCCTTTGGGGTGTCTTCTGCTAATGGCCCATTAANAGAGCTACCAGACCTTTCTACAGGATCACTGCTTCAGGAAGAGTACTTCACCTGGACTGCTTCCACCATCCTGCTCAGGTTGTATTCTGACTCTGTCAGTGATCCTTTGTGTTATTGCATTTATTTTATTTTTACCTTTTTACCTTTCTTCTTATTAAATTGTATCTCTGACTTGGAGCCTCTCATTCGTTTTGCTTTTCAAACCACAACACCTCAAAAGACAATAAAAAATGTTTCTATAAATACATTAACAACAAAAGCAGGGATAAGGAGAATCTCCCAACTTTATTGAATGCACAAAGAAAAATAGTGACAAATGATGAAGAAAAGGCAGAGGTATGTAATGCCTTATTTGCTGCAGTCTTTAATAGTAAGACCAGTTGTTCTCAGGGTACCCAGTCCACTGACTTGGAAGACAGAGATGAGAAGCAGAATGAAGCCCCCATAATCCATGCAAAAGTCTATGGGGCTGGTGGAAGAGCTTGCCAAGGCACTTCCAAACATTTATGGGCAGCCCTGGCTAACTGGGGAGGTCCCAGCTGACTAGCAAAAGACCAGCAAATATGATGCTCCATCTACAAGAGGGACAGGAAGGAGTATTCAGGGAACTACAGGCCTGTCAGTCTGACCTCAGTGCTGGAGGTTATGGAGCAGATCATATTGCGTGCCATCACATAGCGTGTACAGGAAAACCAGGGGATCAGGCCCATTCAGCACAGGCTTATGAAAAGCAGATCTTGCTTGACTAACCTGATCTCCCATGGCAAGGTGAACTGCTTGTTGGATGAGGGAGAGGCTGTGAATGTGATTTACCTGGACTTCAGTAAAGACTTTGACACCATTTCCCACAGCATTCTCCTGGAAATACTGGCTGCTCATGGCTTAGAGAAATGCACTCTTTGCTGGGTGTCGTGGTTTGACACTGGCAAAATGCCAGGCACCCACAAAAGTCATTCACTCACCCTCCCCTGCCACAGCTGGGCAGAGGAGAGAAAAAATTAACAAAGGATTAATGAGTTAAGGACTGGGAGAAAACACTCCAAGGGGAAAACAGGCTCAACTTAGACATACAAAGTGAATTTATTACTAACAGAATCAGAGGAGGATAATGAGAAGTAAAACAAAACCTTTTCTTCACCCAACTCTTCCCTCCTTCTCACCAAAAATGCAGAGAGACAGGGAGGTGGGGGTTTGGTCAGTTCTTCTCCCGCTGCTCCAGGAGAGGAGTCCTTCCCCTGTGAGACCGTGGGGTCTCTCCCACAGGAGACAGTTCTCTGTGAACTTCTCCAATGTGGTTGCAATCTCACAAGCAGCAGTCCTCTCTAAGGACAGGCTGCTCCAGCCTGGAAGCAGGGGCCTCCTCTCTCCACTGGGTCTCCTGCTGGATCACAGCCTCCTCCAGGCCTCTACCTGCTCCAGTGTGGGCATCCTCCCTCATGGGCTGCGGGTGGATCTCTGCATCCCCTGTGGATCCCCATGGGCTACCTGCTTCACCATGGTCTTCACCACGGCCTGCAGAGGAATCTCAGCTCTGGTGTCTGGAACACCTCCTCCCCCTCCTTCTTCACCAACCTTGGTGTCTCCATGTTCTTTTTCCTCACATGTTCACGCCTCCTCCTCTTCTCTAGCTGGAAATAAAACTGCACACCCCGCTTTGTTTTGATTTTCTTCTTAAATATGTTATCACAGAGGCAATACCATAATCTCTAATTGGCCCAAGCTTGGCCAGGAGCATGTCCTTCTTCAGAGTCATGAGGTATTGGCTCTGCTGGACATGGTGGAAGCTTCTATCAGCTTCTCACAGAAGCCACCTCTGTGGCCCTCCTCCCCCCCCTAAAAAAAACACCAAACAGGCTGTGCAAAAACAACACAAAAAACCTGGATGGCTGGCCAGGCCCAGGGAGTGGTTGTGAATGGAGTTACAACCAGTTGACAGCAGGTCACTAGTGGTGTTCCCAAGGGCTCAGTATTGGGCCAGCTCCAATTAATATCCTTATCAATGATGTGAACCAGAGTCCCCAGGCAGGTACAAGAAAGAGCCCTTTATTGCAAAAAACAGACCTTTTCAATCAGTTAGGCTGTTATCAGCAACATTCAGTTTAAGCACAACAAATGTAATTCAACCAACCACCATAAACGATGATGTGAACGTGTAATGGTTATATAACTTGTTTTTCTACCTCTAATTCAGCTGAGTCACTTTCCCATAATCTTTGTCTACTTAGTCAAAGTAACAGGCTTGAGCCATGATTTTACAAGGGTAACAAGGCCCTTATTTTGTAAGGTTTTACCTATATACAACATCTCTGCCTTTCTTTGTTTTTTGTGCAAAGGGTTCATGTACCCTAATGCCAAAATAGTCTGTACCTGTAAGGCCATTATCTTATTAAGACTATTGCTGGTTATCTGCTAGACAGGACAAGATAAATGGAATACAGATCACAATCAATAAAAACCCATCAAAACCAGCCATGCCACTGACAAAGAGACCTGCAGCATAGGAAAACAAAAAGATAGTGACCAATGTCCCCAGGAAGTGGAAATAAATGGCTACTGTTCCAAAGTTCATATGGCTGGATCTCAAGAGACCATGCTGTTTAAGCAGCAGCAAGTCCATTAGCTGGAAATGCTGACTTTGACATTACTGAATGTCCTTCTGGAAGCATGGAACAGGGAATAACTGAAGGTCAGCAGGAATACAGTAACATGATCATGGGTGCAGTGGGACACAAGGCCTCTGTTGGCAGGCTGCCTCCTTAAGTCTCCAGAAACAGCCATGTTCCTGGCAGTCCTACCCCTGCTCCTGCCTTGGCTATGAGGGCTGGATGGTGATTAGGTCATTTTTCCTCTCACTGGGCCTCGTTTCCTCAGAGGCGATCAATGTTTGTCCTGATGAGCAGGTAACCACTTTAGACCTGTTGGCAATAAAACACATGGGTACCTTCTCTCCTAGGTTAGTAAATCAGCTAGGCCTTGCCATTGCACACCCGATTGTGGATCCTTATGTAAAAACCTTTTAGAAATTGTTTTTGCACATGCAAATTTTCAGAGCAGTATCGCTCTACCAGGGATCAAATTTGATGATCTTCTTTCAAAAATTCTAGTGTGAATATTGCATTATCTAAATGTTCTTGAGGAGCCGTATTCCCCCTTCTTTGTTTTTTCAATAGCATGTGTCCCTCATTATGAACATGAAAGCAACATAAAAGTAAGACAATACATATGGTAAAGCAATAAACTCACACTGAGCAGAAACAAGCAAGGTAATACACGTAATCAGTAGCACATGAGAGAAAGGATAGTGATTTAGAATGATACATTATTGATTGCCCAAATACTGTATCATCACTCAGAGTCTGCAATAGCTGGCAAGCCCTGTTTCACAGTGAGGACCTGAAGAACCATTTCCAGAAAGGTTTCCAAGTTTACCTTGAAAGGGAGTCCAGCTCTTATAAGCCCAAATCAGCAAGTCAAAGTGGCCTAATTACATTTTAAGTGCAGAAGCACCTGAGACTGTTGGCATACTTCTGACCAGCCAAGGCCTTAACTGGAAGGGTGTCCCTAACATCCTACAAGCAAACCTCTATTAATAGCAGTTAGGAAAGTTTCTTAAAATTATTCATGTTCAGCAGATAGCTACACAACGGTATAGGGAGTTTGTAAAACAGCCAGCTTTGTAATTTATCTTTAGCTATGTAGTCAATGATACCATGAACAAACTGCTAACAACCAAAGGAATGCTTATGTGTAACCTCGAATAATATCTTAAGGATAATGCCCGTTATAAAAAGCCAGTGAATTCACACTATGATATTAACAACATAATCAGAATCATTAATACAGCAACAGTAACTGTCCTAAGAAGTTGAGGTCATATTTTTCCACACATCTATGTATATATGACAATAAAGCAAAATAAAAGCAAGAAAGAAAGCACTAAACAGCTTACAATTAATATCAGCCATAATTTGGAATTGTTGGTTATTCCTGTGTGCTACCTAAGATAAAACAGCAGATTGTTATGAATAATTGTGTTAAATGACCAATGTAGAATAGTTATATCCATAGAATTTTCAATTAAATTAAGGATCTAATAAACCGCATCCTTACATATTTTTACACAACTTATTATCTTATATTCTTCAACAATTGCTTACCAATCCCTCATCATAATTATTTCAGTTAATTCCATCTTATCTCTATAACAAAATCTGATGGGTTAATGCTGGCCAAATGCCAGTGCACCGATGAAAATAATTTATTAATTTTCTTCTGCTATATTTGAGCAGAGGAGGGGGAAAGAAAGCTCATGTGGTGAGATAAGGATTAGGAGAAAAACACTTTAGGGGCAAAATAGGCTCAAAACCTTTAAAGGTGCAGAGAAAAAAATTATTAACAGAATTAAAAGCTGATAATGAGAACTAAAAATAAACTGTTAGAACACCTTTCTCCCCGC
>VWZU01015083.1:33549-53215 GCA_013397095.1 Sterrhoptilus dennistouni
ATGGCTTGCAGTCTTCCGACAACTGCTTTTCATGGGCTGTTTAGCTTATGGGGTGCAGTTTTTAAGGATTAGTTGTTCTAGTATAAAAGCAAGGGTCCTCTTCCTATGTCTCTGAAAGCAAGGGTTCTCTCTCTTTCTGTTTAAGCCTCTCATCAGATCACAGCTCTTCAGCATCCACATGCTCCAGCATGAATGCCTTTTTCTCATGGGCTGTGGGTGAATGCTGCATCCCCCATGCACTTCATGAATTACAGGGAAACAATTTATTGTACTATAGTCCTCACCACAGCTTGCAGAAGAATCTCAGCTCAGGTCAAAGTTACAAGGTGCTTATATAGCTTGAGTTATAAGATATCAATATAATCTGATTGTGCTGGTTTAGCACAGAAGGGATTTTTTCAAGAAAGTTATAGCAAACCCAATCAGACTCTAGGTTTGAATATTGACACTTGGTATAGCCATTAGGAAGATGACACGCCTCTGGTTAACATCTGACACATCACACACATCTGACACAGGTTAAAAATCAGAGAGTACTGGGAAAAGTCCCTTTTCCTTCTGGCCTGAGGAGCAGGTAACAACCGGGCCCCAGCAGTCGCTCCATGGAGTGGGCTGGGCTGGGCCAGGCCCCACTGCTCCCCCGTGTTGGCAGAGCTGGCCTGGCCTGGCCAGGCCCCCAGTCCCAGAAGCTTCCGGCGGGGAAGGGGAAATCATGGCTATTAACATATTCAGTTACCCATTTATGCCCTGCAGGGGGAGGCATCCACTAGCCTGGCTACTGGGATCCTGGCCGCTGTTCCTGAGCCCCCCCATCAGTGTGGCTTTGAAATCCAACAGCCGTGCAGCCAGAGCAGCTGCCGCCTGGCAGAGATCACATGACCATCTACAGGCACAGGCGAGATGTTAACTCTTTCCTTGACAGATGGAACTTGCAAAGCACTAATCTCTGAATGAGAGAAAAAGACAGAGTGATTGAGATGTGGAGAGACACAGCATAAGATTAAAGTCAGTGAAGAGAGAGAGAGATTAAAAGTCCTAATTGGGAGAAAGGATTGAGGCATTGCCTAGTTTGGGCTGGACTTCTCTTGTGAGGCCATGGAGAATGGACTAAAATATCCCTATAACTCATAGAATGCTTTTTAGGGAGATGCAAAGTACAAGTCATAGCCATGGACTGATATAGCTGTGATCTAATGGAGAATTTTGAACAGAGGAAGATAGAGATAAGGAAAGATGAAGCCCTCTGCCCCAAGGGAAAAAGAAGACCTCTGTTTCTTGAGATGAAGATGATTTTGGAGATAGATGAAGAGAATCTTTGTTTTATACTAGAATAGTCATCCTTAAACTGTACCCTAAAAATGCTGATATGGCCCATATGCAGTTATGGGAAAAGCTGCTAAATGGGAAGGACTTCATGGTTTGCAGAATTCCTTGGGCAGCTGCAGATTCGTGACATGGGAGCCACCAGAGAACTATTTTCTTGTGGTAATGTCTCCATGGGAGTCCTAAAAGAGGCTCCTCTCCCTAAGAACTGATGAAAGACTATTTTAAAGAGGTGAAACTGACTGAAAATCACAGGTTTTGTCTCTTTATGTTGTCAGTGGGAAAGTGAACAGTTGTGGGGGGAGAAGTGTTTTGATGGTTTCATTTTGATTCTCATTCTCCTCTTTTAGTGTTGGTTAATAAACCTATCTTTATACCTTTTAAGATTTGGGCCTGCTGTGCTTTTCTCCTAATCTTATCTCAGCAGGGAAAGGAGTAGATGATTCTGGTAGACACTCTAAGCACTACACTAATTTTAGGAAATAAAAATTGGCGAATGTGAAACCACTACATGAATTGGTGTTTCTGCCCGGTTAATGATCTAAAACCATCACACTGATATATCTATACAACTGGATAACCTGATTCATGACTTTTTATACCTATATAACCTGATATAAATAACTTTCTATACAATGTAATGGCTAGTATATGGTTAACTAATTGCTTAATGCTGAATAGACAAAAAAAGAAGAAAAAAACCTCACCAGGTGGATCATTTCAGAGATAGATAAGTATAGTACTAATGAGAAATTGGCAAATGTAAAGCCAATTAGCCACAAAATAAAGAATTTAGGCCGGTTAAGACCAGACAGACCATGGAACACTGTAAGTGCGCATGCTCCAAAGACAAAGTTGAAAAGTTCAAATGCGAAGACTTTGGAAGCCTTCATCAAAGACCCCGAACCAACCACCCCTGAACTGGAGAGGTGCAAGCACAGTGCAAAAAAACTATTTATAACCGTGAGATCATACTATGTAAATTAGTTCTGGCACATATATGATGATGTCATAATGACATAGTAACACTAAGCAATACTTACTGTATAAATATACCACAGCACTTGACAAAGGTGGGTGAGTTAGGAGAAATCCCCTTCACCTCCAGCGCTGCAATAAACAAATACCTGCTCTATAGACACTGGTCTATGGGGTTGTTATAAACGCAACGGCAAAAATCGGATTAACAAAGAAACAATTTATTAATAAAACGATCCTAATCATCGATAAAAAGAGAAAACCACAAAAGGATTCACAGCGCAGCGCCGGGTGGAAGAGAAGACTGCACTCAAAAGCACGGTTTTCCCAAATCCACACGGAGCAGGTCGCAGCTCGGGGTTTTATAGGGGTTTTCATGTCTCGAGGCGGAACAGGTGCCTAGGATAGTTCAAATAGTCCAAATAATTTTTGGATGGGCTTCTTGGATTTGTTGGACTCTGCAGACCGTATTTTGGGAAGATTCTTTCACATGCAGATGGAGTTCGCTGGCCCATGTTTATTTCAATGTGTATTTTTCGGCGGAGAATTCTCTTTTTCGTTTGGAAAGGAATTTCACTGTCTGGGTGCGATGCCGATTCTTATTTGGGTTGGCTAGTGTCTTTGTTTCTTGTAATGGTCCTTGTCCTGTTCTCTTTGTCTCAGGACTGAGGACGGTGGAAACCTGGTGGGGGAATAGTTTCTACGGACCATACCTTTTTATATTAACACCAATCTAACATATCTTGCTATATTCTTTTATCACGAATTTTTACCCAATGTCACATTTATCACAGGGTTTTATTTCCAGCCTATCTTTTAGGCATCAAAAGAAAAGCAGCAGCTGCTGCTTTTGTCTTTCTGTCTGCAGCATGGCTGCTTAAAAGCAGCTAAGTAAATAAAGTCCACTGCGAGCCATGCCAAGACAACTGTGGCCACGTGCCGCAGCCCTGGCTGCATGGCTGCTTACGGAGCCGGGATGGCCCCCGGCTGCATGGCTCTCCAGGAAGGGGCCCCGGTTCCCCGGTCCCACTGGGAAGGGGCCCCGGCCAGCCTCGGCAGGGAGGGGGGCCTGGCCAGCCTCCCCACTCCTTTGTAGAGAGCAGGGAGGAAGAGGGATTCCTACGTGTTTTTTGTTCTTAAATATATTGTCATAGAGGTGTTACCAGCTTTTCTAATTGGCTTAGCAGTGTGCCAGTTCTCAGAGCTAGCCAGCGATTGGTTTTGCTAGGAACGGAGGAAGCTGCTAGCTCAGAGAATCACTTCCTTGGCTGACTTTTTCCCCTCTTCACCAAAAATCAATTATTGCAAAACCAGCACACAAAAGAACTGTATCATGTCATTTAAATGATCATATTTCAACAGAACTTAAACTTAACGTCACTCAAACTTAACATCACTTAAATGTAACAAAAAGTGCACCTAACAGAACTTAAAGTTAACATTACTGAAACTGAATAGGAATTATTCTTAATAGAACCTAAACTTAACAGAACTTAAAATAACTGAACTTAAGCCGAACACTTAAATTTAACTTTGCTTAAACTTAACAACACTCAAACTTGACAGAAATGAAACTTAACAGAGCCTAACCTTAGCAGAACTTAAATTTAACAGAACTTAAAAAAAACCAAACAAATGTAAGAAAACTTCAAAGTAACAGAACTTAAACCTTAAATTTAACAAAAGTAAAGTCAGAGTTAAGTGTGCTTTTAAAATTTCAGATACAACAGAATTTAACTCATTTTGACTCCATTGTTACAAGAAAACTACCAAATATTTGTCATACAACAGTTAAACATCAATGAACAATATGCAGGTAAACAACTGATTCAGAAATGAAATAGCAGCAACAGGGATTTACTGGAGAGATTATAAAGGTGTGTCAAATATGTTGTGATTTTATGTAATTTAGTTCTGAGAATAGCTCATGGTAACTGCAAATATTATTGAAAATGCCTATTTGGAGTCAGGACTTTTCTGGTGTACATTTGCCAGGGTTTTTTAAAGTGCAGCTTTACTCAGAAAAATGACAACAGTGTCTATCTTGGCAAATTGCACTTCAAATCTGCTCAGTTCACAGATGGTAAGACAGCTTTTCGAGATTGTACAATACATTTGATCTTGGAGTATTAAAGGTGATGGGATATAAATGTTTAAGGATAAAACATCAAGGACCTAGTTATGTAATACTGCCATGAGTTTTGCACATTCTTTGGACATTAAAGCTCCTCCCACAAAGTCAGCATTTGGTAACATTTAGTTCTTTACTGATTTTTTCTCTTAGATCTATAAACAAGTTCTTTCTTAATTTTGGAATTTCTATTTTGTTTTCTAGTTGTTGTTTAAGGTTTGCATATAAACCTCTGTGTGGAGCTGGCTCTGGGGTGGGTTGCTGTATCTGTTTTTTTTTGTTTGCTTACTATTATTTGCTCTCGTATTAAGTCTTGCATCAAATCTCGTTCTTTTTTCCATTTTTGGGTTTGACCTATGGAAAAAAAACCTATTTATCGCCCTGTAGGCATTTATGTTTTTACCTTAGAATTTTTGCAACTCCATATATTCAGTGATTCTGTAGGCAGGTGTCTACTTTAGATGAATTATAACAGTGGTGGCTGAGGAAGATATGAAAGGTAAAATAAGAACTTTGAATTTTTTTATGGTACAGCAATCTGTTGCATTTGTGACATGGTTCATCTGAATTTTTCAGAGGGAAAAGGCTAATAAGGAGTAGCAGGAGTTTAGTATAACGTGTACCCCCATTTTTATGCCTTATGGAATTGCTGCCTACAGCATGTAAGTATGATTTTTTTTGGTGGTGAGTATAGTGGTTAATTTGATTTTGCCTCCTTATCTTTTTGCTACAAAATTATCTATGTCACTTGCTTTTATTGTATTGTGGTTCTTTATTGTTCTTTAGTCAGCCAGCACTTATTAATTTTACTTGTAGAATAGGGCTTTACTCCCTTTTCATTATATGGAATTGTTGTCTGCACTCAAAAAATGGTCTTTGTTTTTGATTTACTACAGCCTCTTACTTAGCTCCTAATAGCTCGTGAGTATTGGGAAGCATCTATTTAACTCTACAACAGTGTTAGAATTTGTACTTGCCCTCGATTTGTGTTTGAACTTTCCCTTTCTTTCAATAAATTTTGCAACGTTTGTTGCTTGAAGGAGCTACAATGTTAGAGTTGGCCACAATTTTCATACTGACATAGTTCTTAGATTGAATGTCTTGCTTTAGGATGTTTTAAGCAGGGTATGTGACTAGGAATAAATCTGGGAGATTGTTTCAGTAGGGAGAGCTGATGGTTTTTCTTTTTGTAGGTCACAGGCTAAAGCAAAAACTCTACGATTGCCTACAGACTTGGTGTTTGTTAATCTATATAACCCTGATCCCCCCAATTGGGGAAGTAGTAAATTACTGCCCCGGAGTTTGGAAAGCCTCTGGCCTTTGGGAATACAAAAGGATCGATAAAGCCTACAGGGAGCTCTCTTGATGTGCAGTTGCTCATAGTTTACTTGCCACATTGAGTTTTAGAGTCATTCTCAGTCCTTCTGTGGAAGTGACGATCTTCCAGTCGTGGGATTCTTCTACTGGTCTTTTTATTCTGCTAGCGTAAGTCTAGCCTTGCTCCGCCGTTCTTACAGCTGATTCAGTGGTCAGCAATGCCTGAAAACAGCCTTCCCATTGGGGGATTAAAGATTGGTTTTTCTATGATTTAACTATTACCCAGTCCCCAGGATTGACATGAATTTTGAAATCTAGGGTAGCAGTCTGTGGGATTCTCCCGTTTTCTTGCTGTTCCTCTAGAGCTTGTGCTATAGACAGGACATATTTCTTGACACTGTCCTCCCTTTTTCATAAGTGGCAATACTATTTGGCGAACTCAGAAAAGGTAAACTAAACATCATTTTATAAGGTGAAATCTTTTAATCTGATCTGGGCTGTGTTCTGATTTTTGACAAAGCTAGGGGTAGGCATTTGAATCGTGATATTTGAGTTTCAATTATCAGTTTAGTTAGAGTTCTCTTGAGACTTAGATTAATCTTTTTTAACATGCTCTGAACTTTGTGGGTGCCATGGAGTGTGTAATTCTTATTGTATGCATAGAGCTTGGACCACCTGCTGTAGTACTTTTGATTTGAAATAGGTTCCTTGGTTTGAGTCGATGTTATTTACTATTCTATACTGGGGAATGATTAGTTCTAAAAAAGTTTTGCTTACTACACTGACAGTAGTTTTAACTGCTGGTACTGCCTCTACCCAGTGGGTTAAACGATCTACTATTACTAGCAAAAATTTTTACTGTTGCACTTTGTGGAGTTTAGTGAAATCTACTTGGATACTCTGAAAGGGTCGTAAGGCTAATTCTTGCTGTCCTCGGTGTGCTCCCTTCATGACTTTTCTGTTTATCTTTTGGCATATGGCACACTTCTTGGTTATTTGCTTAGCTATTCTAAAAATTCTCATGCAACCTCAATTTTTTAAGAACTGATTACTTAGCACTTGGGTACCCTAATGAGTCTTATTATGCATGCTTTCTAATATTTTCTTTGCTAGTGGTTTATTTAATAGCTGTCTTCTATTGGATAACACCCACTTCCCTTTCTTGTTGTTTTTGTTTTGGTTTGGTTTGGTTTTTTGTTTGGGTTTTTTTGCTCCTATTTTTAGGAAGTTCCTTTCTTCTGTTTCACTGAATACTGGTATATCTTGATTTTTTTTTTCTGTGGGGGTTAGAACCATCATTATGTTCTCTTCTCTGGACTTGGCTGCAGTTTTAGCCTCAAAGTCTGCTAAGTTGTTTCCTCATATTTCTAAGGTGATTCCTTTCTGGTGTCCCTGAACCTGCATAACAGCAATTTCTTTTAGTAGTTGTAATGCTTTTAATATTTCTGAGATAAGCTTTTCATGGACTAGTCTTTTCCATTTTGAATTTAGCAGTCCTTTTTCTTCCTAAATTTTCTCAAAAGTATGCACTACTCTAAAGGCATACTTAGAGTTAGTATTCACAGTCCCTCTTTCTAGTGTTAATATTTCAAGGGCTCATTTCAAAGCATATAACTCGCACGCTTGGGCTGACCAGCTGGTAGGTAACTTTTTCTTTTCTACGGTTATCAATTTTTCATTCACTATAGTATATCCTGACATTCACTTCCCTTGAGTTACTTTTGAGGACCCATTAATGTATAATTGCTCCCTCCCCGAAGGGGTTGGTCTGTTAAATCTTCTCTTACTTTGGTTTGATAGTTTATAATGTCTAAGCAATCATGCACTAGTTTTTCTACTGATTTTCTATGCAAAAACTGGGCTGGACTGAGGTGTTTATTTGTAACTAACTCTAGATCATCTTTATTCATTAGAATTGCTTTGTATTTTAACACTTGAGAGTCAGTGAGCCATTTCTCAGCTTTCTGATTTAAAATATTTCTAACTGCATGTAGGGTGTGCACTTTTAATTTTCTTCTAAAAGTTAATATTTTGTTTTCTTCTACTAGTAAGGTAGTGGCAGCTACTGCCTGGATACAGGTGGGCCACCCCCTACTAACAGGGTCTAACAATTTTGACAGGTAAGCTATTGTTTTCTTGNGGTCTGACCAATGTGATTGAAGAGGTTTGCCTTTCTGTCACCAATCACATTGGTCTGTGTAAAATAGTATATAAAAGAAACACATCCCCAAAATAAAAAAGTCATTTTCAGCCTTCTGAAAATCAGAGTCTGTGTCGTTGTACTGTAAAACAGTGTCACCCCCCCTCCCCCCCAATTCTTGGGCTAGGACTTGATGGGCTACCCCATTTTCTACATCTACAAATAAGTAAATAGGTTTATCCAAACCAGGGAGACTAAGCGCAGGGACACTAATTAACTTTTGCTTCAAATTTTCAAATCTCTGTTCATCTTCTTTTTCCCATGTAATTTCATCCTTCACTAATTTTTCATATAGGAACTTAACAGCCTGGGTATACTCTTCTATCCATATCTTACAATACCCTAACAAGCCTAAGAGTTTTCTGATTTCTTTTTTAGTTTTGGCTGGGGGAGTGAGGTTATTCTTGTTATCCTTTCAGGGTTTAATCACTGATTTCTTTGGCTTATTATATGCCCTAAGTATTTTACTTTATTCTCTATAAATTCCAGCTTTTCTCTCAATATCTGAAGCCCTTGGTTTTCTAAGAAATTTAGAAATTTTATGGTGAATTCTCTGACTTTATCTTCTTCTGAAAGAAGTAAATCATCTACATATTGTATAAGTTCTACTTTTGGTGCAATAGGAAAGAGTTGTAATACTTTTTCTAAAGCTTGTCTAAATAAGTTTGGGGATTCCATAAATCCTTGGGGTAATTATGTCTACCTGAGTTGCTGATTTCTCCCTGTATCAGGATCTTCCCATTAGAAAGCAAATAAATCTCTGCTTTCTTCTGTGAGGGGAAAAACCCAAAGAGCATCTTTGAGATCTATCACACTGAACTACTGATGTGAGGGATGAATTTTACTTTAATAGTGTTTAGGGATTGGGTACTACTGGATATTAATCTATAGTTCTTTTGTTTACTTCTCTCAGGTCTTGGATGAGCTTGTATGTCTCTGATTTTTTTACTGGTAATATGGGGGTATTGTGGGGAGATATGCAAGGCTTTAAAGTTCTATAACTAATTCTTCAATTACTGTTTGCAACCTTTTTTTTCCCTTTAAAGAGGGTGGGTATTGCCGTACTCGAATTGGGCAACCTTGGTTAGTTATTTTAATTACTATAGGGATTATGTTTAACTTGCCCCTACTTCTAGGCTTGGCCCAGACTACTTCTTTAATTTGCCTTTCATTGTTTTCTTTTAACTGGAGGAGTTTGACTACCATTTTATCTCCTTCTGGAAGCACCCTGATGCCTAACTGCACCTGTAAATCCCTCCCCAGTAAATTACATCTTGCCCCTGGTACAAATAAAACATTCTATATTCCTATTTTGTTTGTTCTTTTAAATATCACATATTTTATTACTGATGCTTTAAATCCTTCTCCTTTTGCCCCTATTACTTGAATTGTATTTTGGCTTGTCTCGCATATTTTTGGAATTCTATAAACACATGTCCTCTCTGCCCCTGTATCTACTAAAAATTCAAAATTTTCCTCTTGGGGACTTACTTTTAAAGTTATCAAGGGCTCCTGTTGATATTTTGACTCTAGGAGATAGACCCTCTGACCCCCATATTTCTGTTTCTTGAACTTCTTAGAAAACTTTCAGATCTTTTACTCTTTGTGGGCAGTTTCGCCTTAAGTGTCTAATTTCCTTGTAATAATGACAGATTGGGCCTCACTTGTTAAGTTCCTCATTTCCCTTTTTAGGGTCCCTTTCCCTGGGAGCTTTGTTCCTGTTATCCTCCCCCTGGTTCTACTTGCCTTGGCTTGGTTGCAGTCTCACTTCCTTGTGGAGGTAGGTCCCTGCACTTTGGTTTCTCTTGGAGATAGCAGCTGCCATTATTTTAGCTTTTGCCTTTGCTTTCTCCTTGTCTCTTCGTACATATACTTTTTGGGCTTCTTTTAATAGGTCATCTAATCCTCTATCTTGCCATTCCTCTAGTTTTTCTAACTTTTTTCTTATATTTGGCCACGCGTGAATAACAAAGGTTGCTTTCAATAAAACTTGCCCAGGCACTTTATTGCTGTCTATATCCGAATATTGTCTAATGTTTTTTCTTAGCCTCTCTAGCTATTCAGTTGGAGTCTTGTCCTTCTTTTCTTGCTCAGTAAATGCCTTATGGGCATTCTGAGTTTGTGAAGCAGCTTCCTTAATCTCTCTGACAATTAATGTTCTATAATCTTCCATGTTTTTCCTTCCCCCTGGGTTATTGTGATCCCAACTAGGACATTGTGAGGGCATTTTCTGCCCCCCATGGAGTTTATGTGCATGTTACCTTTCTCATATTTGTATACCAGCTACTTGGATCATTTGTCTTTCTTCAGGTGTAAACAAAAGGCTTAATATAGATTGCATTTCTTTTTATGTATTAACACTAGGTCCTAAGAACTGGTCTATTCGTTCTGCTAATTTAACAGAATCTTCAAGTAGACCTTTTAATTCCTTTTTAAATTTTCTCACTTCAGAGGAATTAAGTGGGGCTGTCACAAACCCGATTCCCCCATGTGTCCTTCTTAGTGGGATTTCCTGGAGGGGATATAGCGATACTACTTGGTCTTCATTTTTCAGTTCCTCTCTTTGGACCGTTCTTCTCCTGGTATTCTGGCTAGGTCTGTCAGGGTGTGGAGAGGGTGCATTGAGGGCTGGTGGATAAGGAGGAGGCAGACAGCCTAAAGGGTCCTAGGTTTTCGTTTCTTTCAATTTTAACATATTCACTGCCTCTAGAGAGGCTTCTCCCCCTTAGCAAGCTGCATATTCTCTTTCTTCCTGACTGACTGCTTCTTTACCATTCACATAAATATTCAAAGCTTGGCACATCCCCCTCTCAAAGGAACCATGGGTAGGGCAGAATAAATGGTCCGGTCTTATCTCCTCTTTAGTCTATTCTATCATACAATAATGTATCATTTTGATTTTGTTTTTATTTTTTGTGTCAGGGTTATGTTGTCATTGTGCCAATCTTATCCTTAGAGGGCTATTGGGAGGTATATCTATTGGTGCTTTCTGACTTTCCCTTCTTCTGAAGGCTTTTTCTATGCTTGCTTTGTGTCCTATTTTTTATCAGTTTATCTCAACATTTCTCTTTTTGTTTTTCTTCTTTCTTAGTTTCTATGAGAATTTAACTCTACACTCTTCACAGGTATTTTCCCAATTCTCCTCAGATACAGTCTAAATCTTGGGAACCAAATACTGTCTTTCGCACACTAATTATTTCTGCCTTTTGTGACTCAGCCTCTGCTTCCCTCCAGGCTTTTCCTATCTTTGGCCTATCTACTTCCTTGTGTCCTATAGAAATTAAGAAATTGAATGCCTTATATCTGGTTCTTAATTCTGCTCTTTTACACTCCTGGCACCAGGGACTTTTGTGAGTAGCAGTGCAATACCACCTCTTATGACAGGTTTTACACTCACACAATACTCAAGGCTTAAACCCGGGTCTACAACTTAAGTACAAAATTGCACTCATACAAACAACACAAAATCTTTATTATAGAATGACAAGTGCTTTGCCTTTCTCTGGCCCGGAGAGCGGAACCGCAGATCCAAACCACGGTTTTTGCAGACCCTGCACCAACTTCTAACTATTCCAACTCTCAATATAGCCAAGATTCCTGATGGTAGTCAGACATGGGTCGAATTGCAGTACTATCCAGAACTAGGATTCCTGTAGTCGAAATTACAGGCAATTCCTCTCCTCTTTGTTTTCTTAATTCTTCATTTTAACCCCAAAGTAGCTAAACCTCCCCCATTCTGGGCTCCCACTCAGTCTCCAGCATTCGTTTCGTCCCTTCACCAGCTGGTCCCCTTGCGGGGAGACAGAAACGTGGTTAGAAGGACCCTAAAATTGCAGATCAGGGACTGTCCCATCTGCATTTCATACACACAGACACACACTCTCCCAGATTTTTGCAATACCTTTTTTTTCCCCAAGATATACTCACCTGTCTACGTTTTTTTGTGCACAAATTAGGAGTTGCTGCAGTTTCTTAGGGAGTTTTACTTCTCTTTCTCTTTTTGTCCCCTTTTATCCCCTGCCAGGGGTTAAACCTGCGGTCTCTTGTAGCAGCGGGGAAAGCCCGGGTGAGCCACTTAATTAAGTGGGGTGCCTCCACCTGGGACCCCACAGAGCCACAGAGACTTGAGGTCTTTACCTTGGTGGAACCTCCAAATTTGTGAAAAACAGAGTTCACTCTTTAGAATATTTTTAAAATTTTAATAAGGGAATAAAAAGGGACAATGTCCAGCGCTGCGGTGTTCCTGGCTATTGGCCAAAGAACACACTGGTAGATTGTGACAGTGTTATCAATATACTGTTACTTTACTGAGGCACATACATATTCATAAGTTTCATACATTATTCAGACATTCTTGGGAGCTTTTGATGTTGCAGGAACTCTTTCTTGTTTTAGCTTTACCCTCTGACTTATCTGCATGACATCCTGTAGATCAAGTCAATATATTTTATTCCTTCTTGTGGCTTCATCTTGTTGTTTCACACTTCCCTGATAACAAGGAGTTAGCAAGTTCTTCTCTAAGCTTTCTCTGGTGTTCTGTTTCTGTCACTGTTATCACTTGAAGAGGTCAGTCAGTAGATGTGGGAAAACAACATAATTGCTTTACACCGTTTTCTTAGTTACATAGAAGCATTTTAACATTTCATCTTTTGCTAAGGCCTACAATATAATACATTCATTTCACCACTATTTCTATAAACTATACACTGTATACATAGATCTAATATATTCATCACACTACTATTTCTATGAGCTATACGGTGCATACTTAAAATGATAGATTATGTTATATTAACAAGCAGCTAAAAGGAGTTATAAATTGTGCCATATCCAAATACTTATGATCAATAACAACATGCAAAAGCTAATACATGAATGCAAAAGCCAATATTATATGGTCATTTTTAACACCAATCATGCAATATATCAGCATTTCTGTTGAAGAATTTAGACTGTGCTAAGCAGCCTCAAAGCATGCAGAAAGACACTACATTCACACAGCCTGGAATTTCTCTAATAAACAGTCCTGTCAAAATCCACAGCTCACTGAAAATACAAGGTTAGTTTTAACAGAGTTCTGAGTAAAGATGTCACAAATATTGTGAGGATAGCCTGTCTGCATTCTAGGGTTTGAACACACAGCGTCATGTGTTAACTGAATGACAAACTCTCCCATACCAATCTCCGCAGTTCTCTGATAATAGAGTAGCCTAAGTCACACAGTAATAACCGATAGATCTCTGTGTTTCAATGCGTCCTCTTGGCATTCTGACAGTGATGTGCCATAGTATCAGCATTCTGTGTAGGCTATAAATCTGCCATGTGCCCCTGATTTATGGTTCCAGGTTTGGGAGGGTAGGCCAAGACAGTATAGCTATCAAAGGCCAACATCTCTCAGAGTCACCAGTATGCTGCAAGAGGGGGTCGGGGGGCCAGAGGGGCCGAGAGGGTCAACAGGGGCCAAGTGGGCTGGCAGAGGCTGAGGGGGCTGACAGAGGCCAGGGGAGCAGCTGTAGGGGGCTGGCATTGGGGGGGCAGCCAGTGAAGGAGCCATTGCTGAGGGAGCTGGCAGGAGAGAAGCCGTTTGCATGGGAGGCACCTTGCAGAGTGGCTGCGGCAGGAGGGGGGAGGCGTCCTGCTCTGGGGAGAGTGTCCTGCAATGAGGAGAGCTCCAGGGGGCTTTTGCTAGTGCCTGTAACATGGAGGAGCGATCCGTTCCCTGAATCTGTTCTGTGGAACTCTGCCCTGGATCTGTGCCCAGGCTTGTTATCAGTAGCCTTTCTAGCAGTCCCTGCCACAGCTGTGTGCAGGAGTTTTTAACATCAAGGCCTCTCTCATTTAGGAAACAGTAACAGGGTTCCTCAACCCGTAAGAAAAGTTGCTCCAATATGGAGAATGTGCTGCAATATCTTTAAGCTGCACCGACGCTACCGGGACACCTCCCCAGTCCCAGGATACTCACAGTCCTGTGGTTCTTTGTCTAGTGAATACCACTGACCTAACCTTGTAGACTGTGTCCACACCTTGATGTCCGTCAGATTGTGGTTCGCAAAGAAGTCCCCTGTTGTTGTAGCAGAGCTCCGCTTTCTGTTTGCAGTCTGAGGGTTCCAGGCTTGTAAGGGCTGCCTAGATAAGTTGCAGTCCATCTATCCGTTGCAACCTGGTATCCGTTGCTCTGGGTCCACAGGGCTTCATTGTTGGCTGCAGTTCACCTCCTCACTGTAATCTGATCTCCCATTGCTGGGCACCAAATGTTACAAAGCAGTGTGACACAGAGTCCCCAGGCAGGTGCGAGAGAGCCCTTTATTGCAAAAACCAGGCCTTTTTAAGCAGTTAGGTCTTTATCAGTTGCATTCCATTTAAGTACAACAAATGTAATTCAACCAACCACCATAAACCACCATTTGAACACATAACAGTTATATAACTTGTTTTTCTGTCTCAAATTCAGCTGAGTCACTTTCCCATAGTCCTTGTCTACTTTGCTGAAGTAACAGGCCTGAACCATGATTTTACAAGGGTAACAAGGCCCTTATTTTGTAAGGTTTTACTTATACGCAACACTGGACTAGGGGATGGAGTGCACCCTCAGTAAATTTGCAGATGACACCAAGCTGGGCAGGAGTGTTGATCTGCTGGAGGATAGGAGGGCAATACAGAGGTATCTGGACATGCCAGATTGATGGGCCAAAGCCAATTGTATGAGGTTCAATAAGGCAAAGTGCTGGGTCCTGCACTTTGGCCACAACAACTCCATGCAGTGCTGTGGTGTCCCACCCTTAAAGGGGAGGCACCCAAGATTTGTAAATGCTCATGGTCAAAAGGAATGACAGAAGTCAACAACATGGTAAACAGTCACAAAGTTTTATTAATAAATTACACACTTGGCATGAAAATTGGTATGTTACTTCCTGACATATATAAGCGCACAGCAGTGGGTTTTGGATAAAGGAATAGGATGAAAGGGTGTCGTCCCTGCATTTCTTGGTTTCAAGTGTTTGAGTCTTAGCAGCCTGATTCTCAGGCTGCTGCATGTAAACAATGTGTATTCTTAGAACTTATCAGTATGTTTTACATTCTTGTTCTCTGAGAGAGAACTTGACTGATGGTCATATTGACCAATGGAGTCAGGAGGTTGTAACCTCCTTGGGCCAATCTTGGCCCTCTGTACAAAATGTATATAAGCTATTGAAGTCAGATAATAAAGAGCCCTTCCATGTTTGACCCTGCTGCTGCATGCTGTCCTCTGTGAGGGTCCACACCCATGTCGCAACGTGTTGCCCCTCTAAGGGCGTGGGGTAACAAAAGGGAATAGAGAGAGAAATAGAGAGATTAATTAAATAGGGGGAAAGAGAAAGAGTGAGAAAGAGAAAAAGAGATAAAGAGAGAAAAGAGAGAGAAAGAGAAAGTGAGAGAAATAGAGAAGAGAAAGAGAAAGAAAGAGAAAGAGAAAGAGAAAAAAGAACATGAGAGAAAGAAAAGGGGAGAGAATAAAAGAGAGAAAGAGAGAAAGAGTGAGAGAAAGCGAGAAAGAGAGAAAAAAGAATAAGAAAAAAGAGAGGAAGTGAGAGAGACGAAGAAAAAGAGAAAAAAGAGAGAAAGAGAGCAAGAGAGAGGGAAAAAGAGGAAGAAAGAGAGAGAAAGGAAAAGAGAAGTGAAATCAAGAAGAGAAAGCAAAGACAAAGAGAAAAAAGAGAAAGTGAGAGAGAAAGAGAGAGCAAGAAAGAGTAAGCAAAAAAGAGTGAAAAAGAGCCAAGGAAAGAAAAAGACTAAGAAAGAGAGAAAGAGAAAAAAAGAGAGAAAAAGAGAAAGAGAGAGTGAAAGAAAAAGAGATAGTGTGAGAGCAAGAGAGACCGAGAAAGAGAGAAAGAAAAAGAGAAAAGAGAAAAGAGAAAAGAGAAAAGAGAAAAGAGAAAAGAGAAAAGAGAAAAGAGAAAAGAGAAAAAAAAAAGAGAAAAGAAAAAAGAAAAAAGAGAGTGAACGAGAGAGAAAGAAAGAAAAAAGGGAGAGAAAAAGGGAGTAAGAAAAAAGAAAAAAAGGAAAAGAAATATAGAGAAAGTGAGAGTGAGAGAAACAAAAAGAAAAAGTAAGAGAGAAAGAAAGAGGAAGAGAATAAAGAGATACTGAGAAAGAGAAACAAAGCAAGAGAGAGGAAGAGAGAAAGAGTGAGACAGTGAGAGAGAGCGAGAAAGAGCGAGAAAGGCAGAAAGAAAAAGAGAGAAAAAGAGAAAGATAAAGAGAAAAGAAAGGAAAAGAGACAAAGACAGAGCAAGAGAAAAAAGAGAAATAGAAAGAGAGAGAAAGTAAGAGAAAGACAGAAAGGAAAAAAGAGAAAGAGAGAAAAATAAAAAGAAAAAAGAGAGTGAGAGAGAGAAAGAGAGAAAAAGAGAAAGAGAAAGAAAGAGAAAGAAAAAAGAAAAGGAGGAGAGAAACAGAAATGCAGGGAGAATGAAAGAAAGAAAGAGCAAGAAAGANAGGAGAACGAAAGAAAGAAAGAAAGAGCAAGAAAGAAAGAAAGAAAGAGAGAGGAAGAGAGAAAGAAAGAGAAAGAGAGAGAAAGTAAGAGAAAGACAGAAAGGAAAAAAGAGAAAGAGAGAAAAATAAAAAGAAAAAAGAGAGTGAGAGAGAGAAAGAGAGAAAAAGAGAAAGAGAAAGAAAGAGAGAGAAAAGGAGAGAAAAAAAGAAAAAACAAAGAAAAGAGGGGGAAAAGAAAAACGAGAGAGTGTGAGAAAGTGAGTGAAGAAGAGAGAGAAAGAAAAAGAGAAAATGAAAAAAGAGAAAGTGAGAAAGTGAGAAAATGAGAAAGAAAGAGAGAGAAAAAATAGAGCAAGAATGAGAGAAAGCGAGAAAGTGAGAAAGGAAGCAAGAAAGAAAACCAATTCTGGCTCCTGCATCAATCCAGCTGGGGTGTCCAAGGTCATGGAGGTGCCTGTGTTTGATGGGCTTCTTTGGGGATACCTTTTCATAGATACATTTTCCTGACTCCAGATATAAGTTTTTCACTTTCTTTGCAAATTAGTTATCATGTGCAGCTTGTTCTTCTAGACCTTTCTGGAAATGGGTCTGAGGACTTCTGGGGGTCTTTAGTAGTCTTGACCCTCCCCCTACTGTGTCAGTCTTTGGTCAACACTCCATGTCCGCTTCTCAATCTCATTCCTGTGCTTGCACTGTGCTGTGTTTTGCTTATCCCCAGGAACTACAACAAGAATGTTTGTCCCAGAAAAGTGCTGCTCTACATCCGTGTGGCTCCTTCTTCAGCTACATTCTGTTCTTCCTCACACTGTTCTTACCAACAATCCTTGGTTGGCTACACAGCCATCTGGCAGTTAGTGTGTGACATACACGTTAGCCAGTTTTATTCTGGGCTTCTACAAATGCTGCAGTGTAGCAATGTATCTGTATACCAGGCCATTCTGATGCACCAATCAAACTGTTTGTAAGTAATATTATCAAACCACCTGCAGTTTTGTTATTAGAGCTCTCAGGAATTCATCAAGGTTACTGAGAGAACAACAGGATCAAAAATATGAAGAGAGCCTGAGAAACTCTGCAAAAAATGTAAACCCTAGATAGGGGAAGCACAACGTGATGATGGAAGCTTGACCAATTGGATGTCCTGAAGGATGTGTGCCTGCCTCATGAAGAAGCAGCTTAGCCAACTCAGAAATGCATGCCCACATGGACAGTAGACCTAGAATCTATATTTGGTATGCAATGTAAACAATAGGAGCCTTCTGTTGGAATCATACTGATTTGTTTATTCAGTGGCCCATTTCCCCCCTGCAGCTGCAGGGTTGGGAAAGAGTGGCTGGAAATCTGCCTGGCAGAAAAGGACCTGAGGGTGGTTGAGAGGAGATTGAATACGAGCTGGCCGTGTGCCCAGGTAGCTAAGAAGGCAAATGGCATCCTGGCTTGTATCAGGAATACTGTGGCCAACAGGACTAAGGAAGTGATCGTCACCTTTTACTCATCAGTGGCGAGGCCATACCTTCAGTACTGTGTCCAGTTTTGGGCCCCTCGCTTCAAGGAAGACATTGAGGTGCTGAAACATGTCCAAAAAAGAACAACGAAGTTGCTGAATGGTTGAGAGGAGAAGTTTTAAGAGGAGTGACTGAGGGAGCTGGGGTTCTTTAGCCTGGAGAAAAGGAGGCTCAGGGGTCATCTTATTGCTCTCTACAACTACCTGAAAGGAGGGTCTAACATGGTGGGGAGTTGGTCTCTTCTCCCAAGTAACAAGATGTAGGACAAGATTAAATGGCTTCAAGTTGCGCCAGGGGAGGTTTAGATTGGATATTAGGAAAAAAATTCTTCATTGAATGTCGCTGTGGAGTCAGAGACAGGGACGCAACATTAACACACTGAGATCATGCAGCAACAGCCCATGTTTATTGTCCGGCAGCTCCTTTTGCAGAACTTTCAAATTTCCTGCATTTACAGACATGATTGGTCAAGGATCTCAACTCCACCTAGCTCACTGGCCAATGATATGGGTGTATGTGTGCTTCAAAGGGGTTGGCTGAGGTCCTCTGTCTGGGTTTGAATTTGACCTAACATTGTTGTGTCCAGGGACTTGTTTACTATGAGCAAGGCTGGTCGAGCTGGAATCTGTTAAGCTAAATTTTCTGTGCAGCTATAGACCAGCTATATCTGTTACAACTGAAAGGATTGTCAAGCATTGGCACAGGCTGCCCAGGGAAGTGGTGGAGTCACCATCTCTGAAGGTATTTAAAAGAAGTGTAGACATGGCTCTTAGGGACAATTGTCATGAAAATGAGAATGATCCCTATAGGGTTGATTGATCCTTAAGTGTTATGCTGTCCCAAAAGCAAACAGCAAATAAACTTAAAACTGCAAAATCAAAAAAGCTCGATTTTATGCTCTTCTTTTTTTTTCTTTTCTTTTTTCTTTTTTTTTTTTTTTTTAATTAGAATGTAAGGGAAAGAAAGTAGAAGAGTCAAACACCGTATAATCTCATACTCCCAATGCTACAGAGTTTCATGGTAATATGTCAAGACCTAAACCAGAGCATCTGGCTTAAGTATTTTTCCCAGGTATATTTGACTGAGCAATACTTCTGTCTTCAAATATGATACTGCAGAGGTCCATGTAAGCAAATGAGAATATTCTTTCATTATCATGACCACAGTTAAGTGCTATGGCTGTATTATGTTTCTGATAGCCTGACGAAAATTATGGTATTCTCAACTTGTATTGCCATGAGAGGCAGGACATAGGTCTGTTACCATAGTTTAATCAGCATACCATTCACTCCAGTATAAAGCTTACAGCAATACGTTGGTTGTAGCAGAGAGAAACAAAACTTTGCCTTATGCATAGATAGCATTTTTGTTCTCTAACAAATAAATGTCTTCAGGTTATTCATTATTCATTATTTAAGGTTGTTTGTGGCAACTTTAATTTCTGAAATCTGTGAGTTTTGAACACTGAAATCTTCAAGCTGAATGGGTCAAATGTGATTATCATCTGGTGTCTTTCAAGTGTAAATCCAAAGTGTATTGGCAGGCATGTAGGTGCTTATGAGGAAAGCAAACCCAGCTGTTTTATCTTTCTTAGCAAGATATACTGATTAGAAGGAGAAATGAATAGTTTGCCTATCTCAGCCATATCTTGAGCTAAAGTCTTCTCTGGTATAAGTCAGGTAATTGTACTGTATACAGTACTTTGAGAAGTTTCTATATGTTAATGTGGCTGTACAA
>VWZU01015084.1:2730-26956 GCA_013397095.1 Sterrhoptilus dennistouni
TGGTCTCACAGCTGCTGGGGGCAGTCTCAGGGGTTTCTGCTGGCCTGGCCAGACACGGGGTGGCAGAGCACGGAGTGGTAAAGTGGCCGGTTGCAATTTTAGCGTTCTGGACAGATGCAGCACAGCAGGGTTTGGCTGTGATGCGTTCTGCCAGCAGTGTATCCCCTCCTGGGACAGTGGTGAGGTCCTGGGTGACTGGGGCATGCTCTGCTGGGGAGACATATCTGGAGGGGGTGGCAGCGAGATCCCAGGCAGTTTTCGCAGCACACTGTGACTTCTCCGCCTGTCCTCCTCTCCCACTTGCCTTGTGCAGCATCTGCACCGCCCAGCACCATGGTTTTGCCACTCACTTCAGCATGTGGTGCCAGTGGAGATCCCTCTGCCATCCTTGTGTCCTGCTCTCTCTTCAATGGTTTTAATAAATTCATGATGAGTCTCCAGGGGTTTACATTGTTAATGGTGGTCTCTTGGCCTGTCGAGGCTACTGAAAGGATATGTTGGCCAGCCTGCTCCCATGTTTTTACATCTAGGGGGGCTCCTTCAGACACATCCAATCCATGGCTCTCATACCACAATATTAGGGCTACTAAAGCCTGTCTGTTGTACTTTTCCCATCTATTTTTTAAAACGAGTGTCCATAGCTGTAGGAGGGAGTCATCCGGTGCTGAAGACTGTGTCCCAGGAACATGGGTTCCTGGCATTGTCTCTAATCCACAAAGGGGAGTCTAGACCCATGCTGCTTTCCCTGCCGTTCCTCTTTGCTGCCCACAGCACTCTCTGCCACCTGCAGCTCTCTGCCCGCAGCTTTCTCTACTGCAGCTCTCTGCTGCCTGCAGTTTCTTCTGCTGAAACGGGGCGGAAAGAACTCAACAACTAATAATAGTTGTTAAAGAGGTATGTATATAACCAGTGTCAAGATGCACGGGGAATAATTTCACTAAAGACACATGTGAATATCAGAGAGTTTGCCCCCCGTATTAGTCCCTGAGATTTTACATATACATGACATTGCACAATCCCCATCATACATATTCACTCCCTGGCCCCGCCCATACACTCCTCATATGGTAATTAACTCCACGCCCTTCTGGGCATGTTCAGTTCGTCTTGGTGGTCTCTGGGGGTCTCTGAAGGATGAATGAAACTGAGTCTTCTTCAGTGAACTCTTCATCTTTATCTCTCTTCCGTGTGCGTTGGCCCTCTTGGCACATTTTCAAGGGAAAACTCAGTTTCAGCTGTTTGAGAGTCTGTGTTCTTCTCTTTATCTGCACTCTTAGTCCTATTATCCCATGGTGTTTAGGTTGACTCTTCTCATTATCACTGAAGGGCTCCAGACGCTTGTAGTGCTTTAAAATATGTAAAAGGATAACAGACACAGCGTTCGGTATTCACTAAATNTGAAACTGAGTCTTCTTCAGTGAACTCTTCATCTTTATCTCTCTTCCGTGTGCGTTGGCCCTCTTGGCACATTTTCAAGGGAAAACTCAGTTTCAGCTGTTTGAGAGTCTGTGTTCTTCTCTTTATCTGCACTCTTAGTCCTATTATCCCATGGTGTTTAGGTTGACTCTTCTCATTATCACTGAAGGGCTCCAGACGCTTGTAGTGCTTTAAAATATGTAAAAGGATAACAGACACAGCGTTCGGTATTCACTAAATGCCTTCTAAAATGCAATTTAATACGTGTCCTGAAGCACTATTTGAAACACATTCTATCATGTAATGCATGTTCTTAAGTTTGCTATAAAGGATCAGCTAGAATTTTCAAATCTCTGTTTCATCTGCCATCCACAATTCTCTGCCTGCAGCTTTCTCTGCTGCCCACAATTCTCTGCTCACAGCTTTCTGCAGGCCCAACACGTTGCTGGCAGCAAATTTTGCTGCCCCCTGTCTCCCCTCAATACCGTGGCCTCTTGTTGCTGTCACTTCAGGAGGTCACCAGATGTCGCTGTAGAGTCAGAGACAATGATGTGACATTAACACACCGAGTTCATGCAGCAACAACCCACATTTATTGTCCAGCAGCTCCTTTTATAGGACTTTCAGATTCCCTGCACTTACAGACATGATTTGGTCAGGGGTCTCAGCTCTGCCGAGCTCACTGCCCAATGATATTGGGGCATCTGTGCTTCAAAGGGGTTGGCTGAGGTCCTCTGTCTGGGTTTGAACACGACCTGTGGTTGTCGTGTCCAGGGACTTGTTTACTTTGAGCTAGGCTGGTCTAGCCAAATCATCTGTGCAGATATAAACCAGCTTTATCGGTCATATACACCCATATCATTGGCCAGTGAGCTGGCGGAGCTGACACTTTTAACCAATCCTGTTTGTAAGTGCAGGAAATGAAGCCCCTATAAAAGAGGGTGCCCAACAGTAAAACCTTGGTTGTTGCTGCATGATCTCAGTGTGTTCTTGTCGTATTCCTGTCGCTATCATCGGTGACACTCCAGAATTATGCTTGGGGTATAGTACTGCATGCTCTGTCTGGTCTGTCTGATGGCTGGTCTGCCAGAAATAGACAAACAATGGTGAATTTTGAAGAAAAAAGATTCTAAACTTTTAATTTCTGAATGCCTGTTTACAGTCAGCAGGGAAGTATTTGGCAGTATAGGGACAGAGCATGCGAAGTGCAGTGTATGGACCCATAATTAAGATAGCCTTTCCTTTAGAAAAAGTAAACCTCAGAACTTCGTTCTTAGTATTACTACTGAGGTTCAACTCTCTGCTGGTAAACCTGTGATAGATGCAATAGAATTGGATGAAGATAAGATCAGAGCAGATTATAAATTAGAAAATAAAGTTAAAATGGGTAGCAATACAAAATACAAAAAACTGCTTTGTTTTTGAAGGCATAATCTTGAAAAGATAAAACATTTTAATATGTACCGTGTTAGCTACAGGAAGTTTTGAATGGAAGTTGTTGGGGTTTTAATTTACCTATGAAAAATGAGCTAAGTCACTATACAGCACCTTTTTTTCTGGGTACAAATTCAATAATACGAAGTGTTAATCACATTTTAATGAACAGGAGACCAGTGTACAACATTGCTGTTCCCACGCTGCTGTCTGGAGGAGTCTGCAACCCCTCTGGCCCCCTATGCACTGGAGGGGACAGCAGTCTGTCCCAGTGTTGCCTTGTGCCTTGTCCCTCTGCCAGCAGAGAGCAGTGCAGGCCTTCACTGGGATTTCAGGGGCCATAACTGCAAACATATGTGGGAAACAAAGCAGAATAGTAAGGAGGAATATACACAGAAGCACTGAGCACAGAGGCAGACCTGAATGTGAAGGTGGGACATGGAGGAAGTAGTCGATGGGGAAAACAACAGAGAGTGGAGGCGATGCAAGGTGGGGATGAAATTAGGAAGAGAAACCTGAAAATACAGACTGTGCTAAAGTAAACTGAAGACCTGAAGCGTGAATGTAAAACATCTTGGAAAGAGATTGTGGCATTACTGTTACCCTATGAACCACAGGAGTGTTACAGTTGTTGGTGCTGGGCATGGGGGAAGGACAGGGACCCAGGATGTGCAACCACTCTGTAGTACCATAGAGCAAAATAGGTGTTCTTTTCGTGGTTCTAGATCTTAATGCACTTCTTGTAGTGAATTGGAATGAATTATTCCTATGCTGACATGCTGACACTAATCTGTGACTAACAGAGGAGAAAGAAAAAGTCACGCAATTGTTTTCAAAATGCTGCTCTTGGAGTGTATTGTCTCCCATGAAAATGTTTTTGCCAGAGTGCAAAGACAGAGGCACAGCTTGTATAGCATTTATTCCTGATTCTTGTATTTGGGGTTTTTTTCTGAACTAATTTGGCACTTTAATAATATATTGAGATGATCAGAAAAATTTCAGCTGCAGAGGACTGTGTTTCGTACATCTGACTCGAGAAGTAAATCAGAATCCAGTCAAAAAGTGTGTGGGGCTGTCACTGTGTTTTAGGGAACAGAGGAGAGGGGGAAAGGAGTCATCATTTCCTGTAATGGGTACAACATGTCCACAAATCCAGCTTATTAAAGATTTTTCCTTGATTTGTAGCAGAATGTTGAAAGCAAATGCTTTTTTCTCCCCTTCTTCCAGTAGCATCTCCTGAACTCTTTGTAAAATGTCAGTCTGTTATGTAAAATCTACAGCATTCTAATGGTGCTTTCAGGCTTACTGTGACCTTTTGAAATCATTACAAGCCACGCCTCCTACAGCTCCCCATTCTTCCTTACTTAATTGCACCCAGGAACAGGGAACTACGAATTCAATTTCTTGTTATCCAGGTGGCATTTCCTGTCACTTAGTTTTGTAGTTTTCTGTATAGTAATTAGTATGCAGAAAGCTGGAGAGATGCCTGTGGTTCCAAAATGAACCCTCTGTAGCTCCCTCCCTCCCTCTCTCCCTCCCACTTGCGCTCTGCTTTTGGCACCGCCCCTTCCATGCACCCTTTAGCCAGCAGCAAGACAGCTGTGTTTGATCATAAACCACTTAAACTCCAGGCTCACTGGCAGGGGAAACTTTAGCATGAAGTGCAGCATTGGTTTCTCTCGGGGAGTGGAGCTTTTTTTCTCTTTTCCTTTCTGCCTCCCCAAATACTGAGGACTGTAGCAGCACTCTCGTTTGAATTTCTCTGTGAACTTGTGTGAAGCTCGTCAATTTTTTCTGAGCATGTTCAGCAGCATTGGGAGATGCCCTTTAATAGTCTTATGGAAAAGAACAGCATAAAAAGCAGACGGCACAGATGAAGCATGCCTTGTAGATGGACTAAGACAGCCCGGGGATCCTGGTAAGCACTTCATTCCCTGCATTCTCTGAGCATTTCACATTATTAACAAGTCTCTTGCAGCAATGGATTATCTGTGAAGTCAAAACGAGTTTGGCTCTTTTAGAAGATCTTGCATCATTAACTTAAACTCTCAATGTGTAGTAAAAATGGCTGTCTAGAGCAAAATGTGTAAGAGAGAAAAAATTCGGAGAAGAAAGTATTGAACAAAGAATTGAACAAAGCTTTGAAGCATTAAAATTTGCAGAAATTGTCAAGCCCTGAGAAGTCTAATCATGAATTCTGAAGTTGGTATGAAATATGGAAATGACTCCCCTGCAGAGCTGAGTGAGGTAAGCAGTTTCAGTGCCCTTCTTTACGCTTTAAAAAGAAACATTCCCCATTTGGGCTTTCAGTCCACGAGCAATGTAATTAAAAATTAATAGAATGTGTGTTCTGCTATAACTTGCTGTGCCAGTCAGGAAATTACCTGAACTTTTTTGCTGCTTTGCTCTGAATGAGTGGTGAAAGGCTAACGATTGCAACCATGTAGAGATATTTTTCCTGTTACCCTGCAGCAGTGATTGCCTTCCCTCTGAGAGCTGTGTTTATACCCAACATTCATCTTTGCAGTAGGGGAAATATGGAGATCTCAGTTGAGATTAAACAGATGGTGATTAATTTAGGAGGGAAGTGCGGTGAGTGGAAAATGACAAATATTTATTGGTAAGACAACAACATTGCCAGAAGTTGTGTTTGCTTGTATTTAGCCAAGGTGATACTGTTTAGGTTAGATGAATTAAGTTACTTTCCTTCATTGCCTAAAAGAAAACAAGTCATGACAAACTTTCTGCTTTTCCACTGGAAACCATAGCAAAGCTGTTATTTCTTACAGTTGTGGGTCTGGTTTTTTTGTGTAACATGACTGTATGTGTTTTTAATAAATTCAAAATTAAAGCTATATCAGATGTTATGCAAATTCTTAATAAATATTTTAGAAGTGGCATACTTTGTCAGTTACTGAAATGTCTTAGATATGTAATCCTTATGGGCTTTACTGACGACTGCCAATTTAGTTATGCTATGAAATCCCAATCATTTGATTAAGGTCATTTTGTAGGAAATTGAATCTGCAGTCTGTCTTGTCCCAGTTTAACTGAAGTGTTTCTCTGCTCCTTTGCCCATTTCTTTGATACACCTTTTACTGTGACTTATCCTTTAAATGCTTGGTTTTTAAAGGAATATTAGGTAGGATATTCTTGTCAGAATATGAGAGTTAACAGTTCCTGGAGTTAATTGTATAGAGAAAGGAGACACTGAGGTATAGAGTGGAATAATAATATAAATTGAATAAATCAGTAGGCTAGTGAGGGAGACAACAATGTCGGGGGAAACACAGTAAACACGTGAGAGAGAAGCAAGTGCTGTACCTTGCCATACAAGAGGACAGTAGTTTTGTGACTGGGAAGTTCTGGAAAAAGAAATGTCATACATAATTCTCCTTAAAGTAGAAGGAGTTGATTTTCATTGTTTCTGCGTTACTTTTCTCCAAGTATTGCTTAGAAAGTCTGTATTTGCATTGCAGTGTAAGTGGGGTTCATAAACTCAGTGTAAAAGCCTGGTTTACTTTTGGTCAGAGTTTCTGGCTATGGTTGTATTGATGGTGATCACTGCTTTCTATCACCTCAACATTTAATTTTCAAGACTTTGCAAGGTGACAGAGATCATGGAGTGTCTCAAGGAATTGATATTTGAGTCAATATTTGGAGCCAGTAGTATTTTACATTGCTACCTTGAAATTACTTATTCATGTTTCCTTCATGCATCAACTGAGTAGGTCTTTTGTTGTGAGAAATACCTTTTCTTTCTGATGTTTTAATGTAGGGGATACTGAAAGGAGTCTGGGAGTCTGTGACTGTGCAACATTGTGATTGTTTAGGTGGGTTTTTTTCCCCAACAATGTTTCCTTAGTCTGTAGTTCACATTTATGCTCCAGTGCTATTGGTGGGTTAAAAATAGGCCCCTTTTTGACTGCAGACATAGCAGAGAGGATCAAACAACTCCTAACTTTCCCCAGCTGCTTATCATCATCGGCTTGCTGCTCATCCTCATCTTTGCAGTTTCACCTGCTTGTGTTAGTGAGCCTTAGCCAGTCACCAAAAAGGCCTGGGACAGCTTCAGCAGTGATCTTGGGTAAAGCACTGGGTTTTCAGTGAAACATAGAGGCTTCAAAAAACCATTGTGTTCTACTCTCAGAGGGAAGAAGATGCATAAAGACACTGAGATGTAGTAGATAGTTGCTCACCCCTAATTGTTAATTTCTCAAACAGCTGTCTTTAATTTCTATGCTCCTATTAGACCTTTCCCTATTGTTGACTGGTACTTGCCATAATTGAAAGTAAAAAATCCTAGGTAAAGGTTGTACCCGTGGTTTACGTATCTGTGTTTTTCCCCTCTTTGTTGTGTTCTTCTCCTTCCTTTCTGACTCTGTCTTCTACAAACCATGCTTATTTTTGATCAATGGACAGTAGCCTTGTGTTCATTTAAAATGGAAAAATGGCTATGATAGGAATTTTATTAAATGACTGGTGTCTTAGTTTGTGTTCAGCTACACCTCTATCTCTACAGAGAGCTCATATGCTGATATTGCAGTGGGCTGCTTCTGCTGTACTTATCTGAATGGCAAATATGATAGCAGACCAAGAAATACTATGATTCACATGATGAATGGTGGGTTTTCGTGTAGGTGCCTTGATCTCTTTATCTCAGTACGTGGAGCTCTAGGCATGAAACTACTGTTATTAAAATAAACAGGAAAGCTACAAAGCCCTGAAGATATAATAAATGCATTATTGACTGGATACATTAGACAAAAGAGAAAATAAATGTATTGCAATTCATTCCATCTGTGTTAGAACTTTCTACCTGAGATTTACATCTCTCTTTGGCAAGAATTAAAGGACGTGTTTCTTGTCCAAGACACAGTGTGATTGTAGAAACTTGTGTATTGTTGACATTATATCGCTATTCCTAAACTTTTTTCTGGGTAAACAGGGTTTTTATTAGTCTTTATTTACTCAACTTCCCCCATCCAAAGGGCATGCAGAAAGCAGAAGAAAAAAAAAATCTGATTTCTGTTGTAAATCATTCAGACCTCTGCAAAATTCATGCTCTTTTGTTCCCTAGCTCCAGAGTTCAAGGTGTTTTGTTATTGAAACATGTCATATCATGTTATCCCATTTCTTCTGCTCTTCTTTGCCTTCAAGTTTGAAGTCCAAAGAAAAATATTATCCAGTTTGCTGTTTGCATGGTGGATTTGTCATGTTGTACCTGCTTAGAGAGATAGAAGAAGCCTTGTTTTTACATAGCAAGGTGGTGTTGAGCTTGGTGGTTTCTTTGGTTTGAGAGGTTTTTTTGGTGTATATATAGGATACAATAAGAGAGGCAACACTGTTGTGTAGTCTGTGAGGATTTACAACAGCCTGTGGTACTTTTGTAAGTAGATAACAGTGGCCAAAAAAGCTCTGTTCTACTTTTCTGAAATGGGCCTTTGCCTGTACATATTAAGGCTTAACACATTTTGCAGAGATTGCCCTTAAGGCTCAAATCAAGGAAGGATGTGATTTTAATGCATAACATAATACCCAAATTATGAAAGCTCTCATTGGATCCCTTTAATTTCTTACTCATACGTGCGAGTTCTGAAAGCCTTTGTTGTAAAGACAAGGCATAATTTTAAAGCCAACATAATGAATTTTACTGAAAACATGTACAGGTTAACAGTGGGGTGTCCATAATTGCAGACTGTGTTTTACATCAGTAAAAATGAAATTTTGTATCAGAATTTAAATGGTTTGTACCTATTAAATTGTCTTTTCTGCAGAAAGAAGTGTTCATCTAGAAGGAGCTGGATTGTCTAATCTGTATTTTCTTTCGAATTCAAAGGCACTATGTGGCTTTAAATCCCAGCATTCTGAGGATCTGAGTATCCCTTACATACTAACACAGATCTTACCTACTGCCCTGGACATACACTGTGGAGATGGTGTGCTGAAACAGAGAGAGCTGTGGTCTGACTTGGTACACTTTTTGGACTAAATATGGCCAGCAGTTATGCCCATGCGTAATGCTGGGACAGTTAAAAATTATTAGTGCAAGAATGTGAAGGAAATGTTGAGTGCTTAGGTTAATGATATTTTTCTCAATTGTATACTTAAGAGATAAATTTTATCCTTGATTAAAAAGCCAAGCTATGTTCTTGGCTATGATTTTCATTAAGTGAGCCTTGTGAATTTGCTTGTAGTAAGACTGTGCCTAAGAGATTTTGAAATTATATAAGAGCTGGTATTATAGTGAAGCAATACCTTCAGCATTGCCGCTGATTTGTATAATGTTACTGTTTATTCTGGTTTTTTAGCACTTGCTTCATGAGTTGATGGTGTATAATACATGAAAATTTTATTTTATTATTTTCTGCATGGCCAAATTAGGAGGTAGCATGCTGCTTTAAGTGCACACTTTATACCTCCTGCTTCTTGATGTTTGGAGGTCAAGTGTTTAAGATATAGATGTTGTATGTGACAGCATTAGCTACAGGTTCATATTCTTTAACCTTTTAACATTGACTGGAAGAAACAGATGGGCTGTTTGTCTTGGAAAAATTACTAACTTATTTGTTTGTTTCAACAACAAGGTGTTTAAAATTTAGGGGAGGGGAAGGAAGGATAGGCTTCAAAGCTGGTGTTTGTGTAGGAAGCAGAATAATGTGTTCATACTAAGGATTTCACCAAAATCTTACATGTGAAGAAAGGACCAAGTTTGAAAGGCTTAAATTCTCACTTTTTAGTAATTTTATGGTAGGAGAATATTGCACTTTCTTCTCAGATTTGTGTTCCACTGCTACTTGTAAACTGGACTCAGATGAAGAACATTGTAGAAGGAGAATTACAGAAATACGAGGAGCTTCATGGCTTGAAGCTGCGTACACAAGTCCGGTGAGAGTGTGAGGGAGCTGTGGGGTGAGCTGGGTAACCAGCTGAGGAGCAGGACATCATTCAAAGCCTCCCTGGCAGAGGAAGAGTTCAGCAGTGACCATCCCCACCCTGAGATACTTTCCCATGTGTGCCTCTCTTCCTTTAGAACAAGTGCCAGCTTGTGCTGTCACTGTACCTAGGTGTGGGGAAAGAGCACTAAAGGAATGGGGAAGAGGTTTTTTTGTGTTCCAAGGCAGGATTAAATCCCAAACACTTGTTTTATCTTCCTGGCCTTGGTAGTCTTCCAAGAAAATCAGTGAGTAAATATCACCCTAATACTTTGTCTGCTTCCTGAATGGTCTCTGGTCATGCAACAAATGTGCCAGGGTGTTTCCAATACCTCTCATAAGCAGGTAAACGCCTTATTTTGCTGCAATTCCATCTTTGCTATTGGATATAGCCTTGGCTGTCAGCGTCAAAGCTGTGCAAGCTGTAACATAGAAGGGTGTAATGCACCTTGTCGGCAGAGGTGGTGTTTTCCCTATTCAGAGGATGTTTTGGGAAATGTGATAAATTATTAATCCTTTAAAATATTGCAGCCTTACAATATAACAGAGTGGAATGTGGTTATCAAACAGCAAAAATGGCATATTTTAAAATTATTTTAACCTTGATAAAGTTGCATAGCTGATTTTTTCCTAACAGTAGGCAACCAAAAAGGAGAACAGTGTTAACTGCTAAACTCTTAGAAAAGTGAGCACAACAACCCAGTATGCTTAAATCAAAGTTCCTTAAGGAGAAACTTTCTTAAATGGTTTCTAGTGGANGTTTCTAGTGGAGAGCTGGGTAAAACTTCCATCTGGAGGTAGCAGCATATGTAGCCACAAGTGTGTTCTTGGCTTTAGTGCTTCAGAGATGCTGAGGTATATTTGCAAACCTTTGGATGAACCTCTCCTATTTCCTGGTTCACACGGGCTTTGTGGAGCACTTGTCAGCCTTGCAAACCTGACATTTTCCCATGCTGTTGTCATGAAGTGTTGAGAAATGTGGAGACATTAGATATGAAATATAATTACAAATTTTAAAGACTTGTGCGTCTCTCTTACACTGATATATCGCTAATAATTGAAAGAAAATGCTTCAATGGTAAACTTTAATGGGCATGCTCCTGGACAGTGACTAGCAATCTGAATGCAACCTTTAGTTTGGATTCATAGTCAAGCTGAAGGTGCTCTGGCATGATCAATTTACAGTGTGCATGGTATTTCCAGTGTTAAAAACATAGTGACTTCAAAGGAAATGTTTTTTCCTGGATTTGTTTGAGCTGCTTATCAGGCCTAGAGTGTATTCCAGGCTTCGCTATTATTAAATTGAAGGACTATAAAAAGATTAGTCAAAATGCCCAGACACTGTCAGCACTGATAACACTCTTCTGCAGTGTCCTAATGAAAAAACTACAAAGATTATGTAACTTACCTCCCCGATAATGAAATATTCCTTGCTCCTAAAAAAAAAGTTAGAAAAATGCCTTATATGCTGAAAAATCTGTTAGTACAAATATATGCTGTGAAAGTAGCATTAACAATGTATTAGATTGTCTAATTGCTTTTAGAAACTCGATGTTTTTATTCAGAGATAAAAAAGCCAGAGTTTGTTCCTGGAAGATTTTTGGAGATAAGGATAAGGATTTTGGAGATAAGAGAGGCTGTGTCATTGGTTTGGTCAACTACACTGAGGCGTAATTACATTTCTCCTCTGGGGCTCCGAGTAGTTTATGTACAATTGAAAAGGAAATGTGCTCATGTCACTTCTGGGTGTTTTCCTTATATTTAGGTTTTACTGTCTTTGCAACATTGCACGGTACTTCTGGCTGCAGGTTTTACTTGTGATGAGAATTTCTGCTTCTCAAGTAGCATGGAAAGGCTTAATTGGACTTTTCTGTTACATGTAGAAATAATATGCCAATTTATGTACTCTTTATGATGGTCTCTGAATTCAAAGATTCTGAGGGATGGAGGTTTTGTGTGGGGATCTGATGCTGGTAAATAAGAGGTTTTGACACTGGTGGCAACCTGCTTTAGGCAGTCCTATGTCAGGATTTCCCATGTAAATTAACTGTCTGTATGAATGATGTATATTTTCTACAGATTTTGATTTTAACTATCTCCAATGAATAGAAATATTCCTTAAGACTCTGGAAATTGGCTTACATATTCTCTCTCTGTTGTAATTATATAGGAAAATCTGTCGTTAAAATTAAAATATTGACAGAAATCTTTTCAGCCCTCTCAACGTAAGAAAATGTAAAGAAATACAGAAAGAAGTATTTTTTCAGTATGCTTAGATATACCCCTTATGGTTGTTTGTTATATTACTGGTTCCATGCTACATTTTATAAGTTACCCTCAGTAACCTTTGGAGAATTTTTTAAATGCTTCAGAAGCTGGTCACTGGATTTTATTGCAGATTATTGGGGTATCACTAAAATGTAGTACATCACAAAATAGCAATTTACATCAGGATTATGGCCATCTGCTGATAACTGAAACTGAGGTACTGAAACATAGCTGATAACGGAGGTACTGTTTTAAAACCCGGCCATTTATACGTTTTAAAATGTGAGGCTATTTCAGTGTTTGCTTGGTTCACAACAGCACCTCTAGTTTCTGATCTGCCAGAGCAACTTTTTGAAACGGTCCAAAAAAATTGATGGTTTGGTTGCAGTGATGGAGTTATAATTCTGTCAACAGAGAATTGTGATTCATGGTCGTGATGACAGAGAAATACAAGATCGTTACTATGTATGTGATAAGTCCAAAACTGTTCAGTGGCAGCTCAGTGTCCTTCTGAACCATGTCCACAGAGGTTGGTTTTCTCACAAAGCAGCACCTGTGCCAGTCTTGAACAGTCTTCCCTTTGCAGACAGTAAACCCAAAAGTATCATTTGCTTGCAAAGACATTATGTTATCTGGCCTTCATCTACAAGAGGCTGTGATAATCTACTCCAAACCGTGCTGGTTTGCTTCCTATCCTTCAGAGGACTGAATACCTCTAGTTTGATAATCTTTTGAACTTTGCATCCTATCTAAATTGCGCAGGTTGTTTACTGTTAAGCTGTTGCCAGGTAGGAGAATCTAGCTAGCTGTTTACTGTTCTTGGGACTGATACTGCCACTCCCCAAGTGGCAGGTCAGCGGAATCTTCCCTCCTGTGCCTGGATTCATGTGCTTGCGTAACAGCCTGGGCCCAGATTAGACAGCCAGGTGTTACCTCGGGATTTCAGGGCGAAGATCCCTTAGGTGGTAAAATAGAGAGAGGCTCGATTAGGTGATTTGAAACAGAAAAGAATTTTTAAGAGCAAAACAACAAACAGCACAAGACCATTGGTATGGGGGGCACCAAAAAAGGTAAGGACCAGGGGTTTACAGTAATTTATATAAACTGAAGTAGGGGCAAAGTTTGAGAGACGAGCACCAACAGGGAGTGGGGATTAGGAATATGTAAAACAATGTGATAAACAGTAACCAGTAGTGACAAGGGAAACAGAGAACTTTCTAGTAACATTAACATAAAAATTCCCAGGGGGCAATGCAGGAGAGATTTCACTCACGCTAACTAAAGGGGATTTCTCCCACGGCCTTAAACCAAGACCTTCTTTGACCCCAACATGCTTGAAATGGGTTTTGCAGCTATACAGAAAGCAAAGTGCATATTGTTATCTGCAGAAAACACCAGGTACCCCCTTTAGAAAGGTGTATTGAGAACTGTCCTTTACCATTTTACATGTTTGACTTCTTTTTCTTTTTACATTACATACAAAATGTACATATCTCTTCATGAGATAAGTTCTTTTTTCCATCCCTTAATATCTTTTCCCCTTTTTTTTTTTTTGCACAGCATTGTACAGCATAATTTTTTTCAAGCTACTGATCTGCTCTTGTCTAATTTACTGACTTAGATTTTTTTTTTTTTTAATTTAAACTGATTTGCCCATGTACTTCAATCTTTTTATTTAAACTCATGGTGGTTGATCTGTTCATCAGCTGGTTCTTTCTTTTTCTATGTTGTGATCTCACTCCTGTAGGAAGAGATGATTCTCTCTTGATGATATAGCACAGGTTCTGCCAGGTGTAACTCACCAGTGGAAGGTCTGGCCCGTGCTAAATAAGAATGAAGGTAATTTCAGTGAAATATGTAAGTAAAGCAAATCTTAGAGAGAAATTTTTTTTTCAGCAGATAGGTGCCTGCTGTATGTGAAGAACAAAAATTGTTAACAGTATTTCCAGTTATACTTTTCTTCTGCCTTACGAGATGCTGGATTAAAGAATGGAGAGAATCTCTTTATTTCTCCTTTTCCACTACTGGGTATCTTCCCTATGGAGCAAAGTAGGAAAAAAGTGTATCAATTCATAACTGTCAAGTCATAATTGCATGGAGATCTGTATTAATTTAGTTACTTGATGAGGGAGATCTGCAAAACACAGAACATTTTTTCCATGCTTTTTAAAACTTACAGATTCTGTCTCACATTCTGCAGGGTTGAATACCTATGAATACTCATAATTATCTTTCTTTGTGAACTCCATGTGGTTGAATTTCAATACCTACCCCTTCTAGAATGGAACTAAATGTGCTAATTGCTTTTCATGAAGGTAGGTTTTCTCCTTTCCTGTGAGAATTTCTTTAACTTCCTATATTTCTGTATTAGGCTGAATCTCTTTTTATAGCATACTTAAGCTATAAAATAAACTTTTAAATATAATGATTGATGCCAGTGAGTTATAGGCAAGTGTCATATCTCATTCAGAATGTTACATAATCATATTCTTCAGTAATGACATGTCATTTCCCATTATGGAATCACAGAATGGTTGAGCTGTCAGGGATCTCTGGTGATCACCTGATCTAAACCCCTGTTCAGGTGGGGTCAATAGAGCCAAGTGCCTAAGACTGTGAAAAGCTTTTGGCTATCTCCAAGGATGGAGACTCCACCACCTCTATGAGTAACCAGTGCTTGGTCACCCTCACAGGAAAACGGAGTTTCCTGATGTTGGGGAAACCTCCTGTGTTTCAGTGTGTGCCCATCACCTCTGGTGCTGTCACTGCACACCCCTGGAAAGAGCCTGGATCAATCTTCCTTGCATCTTTCCTGCAGGTGTTTATGTATATTACTGAGATCCCCTGAGCCTTCTCCAGGATGAACAGTCCCAGCTTTCTCAGCCTTTCCCTATAGGAGTGCTGCTGGACTCCATCCATCGCCTTGTCTTCCCTTTGCTGAACTCTCTCCAGGACATCCATGTCTGTTTTGTACTGGGAAGTCCAGAACTGAACCCAACCCTCCAACTGTGGCCTCACCAGTGCTGAACAACAGATGGCTCATATATCTTGATCTGCTGTCAGTACTTTGCCTAATCCAGCCCAGAATCCCATCCATCTTCTTTGCAGCAAGAGCATCTTCTTGGCTCACATTCAGTTTGGTGTCCACCAGCTTCCACAGGCCTCCTTCCCTTCAGAACCTTATCCCACGGGACTTTTCCAAGGAGAGGTCTAAGTGAAATCTACAGCTGTGATCTTGAATTTTGACCACCTCTCTCTTCTCTGGATCATAAATTCCACTGTCTTGCATTTATGAGAGTGGTCAAATAATATTTATGTAAGTGCATGAACAGTTGTGCCTTTGAAAATAATAAGACCACAGTATATATTGGAATCAAAAAAGAAAAAAATACTCTTAGAAACACCAAGAGAACTTTATGTAAATAAACAAAATAGTCACTTGCAGAACATTTATTGAATAAATTCTGTTGGAAACTTCTCTGTCTTGGAGTGGCAAGAGAGGGTAGTATTCTACCATGAATAATTCTTTAAAAGGAATCAGTAAGCTTCAGAAATTGTCACTTTATTTAAACATTTAATTTCATTCTGTTGAATGGTATGATTAGAATTTAGTAGATTATTTCATTGTTCTGATTTTTAAAAAAAAGTGCTAAAAAGGATGGTCTATAGGGATACAAAAGAGGAAAAAATGTAAGAGGAAAACCTTTCCACTGTTTGTCTTTGTGTATTTGCTGCAAATTTTTAGAGCAAATTGCAGTAACTTTTCATGGAATATGTTTCCCTTCCAAGAGAACAAAGGAAGAATTTTGCAGTTTTAGTTCTTACCAGATGTTGACATTTTGTATATTCTGTCTTGTATAATGCTGCCTTCATAAGGATCTGAAAAAGCAGTACTACAGAAATAAATCACAGTTGGAAAGTTTAAATTTAGGTTTTGTTTTTTAAACACAGTAATGTGGGAGTTTCTAGTGGTAATGAGTTTTCTGTTAATCCAGAATCCATCTCAGTTTGTTCACTTAAATCAGCTTTGAAGTTAAACTTAGATTTCAAAGACACATTCATAGTAAATTCAATCTAAAAAGAACATTAATAATTCCTGATGTGGGTATGGATGTTTAGTACTGCATTATACCAACTCCCTGAAGATGACAGATTTATCTGGTATATCTGTGTGTTACTGTCAGGGACTAATGGGACACTATTTCTGAGAAGCAGGAAATTCTACATTGATTAAAATCCATGCACAGTCTGTCTCATTCACAGTATACGAACACAGTTCCCAATGAATCAAAACAAAGTTAAGAAATAGTGATTCCCTTCCCCATGAAAGGACTGTTTCTTACCACCACTGTTCTGTCATGGTTGTATGGACACTGTTTGGTGCTTGGCACAATCAGGACAGAAGCACTCTACAGTGCAGGAAAAGCTGAGGACAGGAATCAGCATCCATTGGGAAAGGGGGAGGGAGAAATAGAAAGATATCAAGAGGAAATACACCTCAAACCTAGGATAAGAAGTTACAAGTTTCCTGTGAACTTTGACCATTGCTGATTCATGACTTCAAAGGGTTTCAGGGCATCATCCTGACAACTGTGTTAGCATTCATTTTTTAAATCGAACGGCAGAGATTTTACTGAGAAATGAAAATGATGGATTTATGTGGTTTTTTGAAGTCAATGAAGTAATTCAGAGTCTAGTTATAGTTGTTTTTTGCTGTTTTCTAGATTTTTTTCCCCTCATCAAACTGGGCTGTGTCTAAAGCTGTGCTATTTATTTCTCTGAATGGGAATTGTGAACAGTTGGTAGCCTTAAATCATCTATTGAACTTATCCTGGAATAGTTAAAGGACCATGCTGCCAAGATTTAGTTATTATTATTTATTTAGACCAAGTGTAAAACCCTGTCTTTTGTACAGAAAATATAAACAGAACAACTGATAGAGTAAGCTTTGTGTTAGATTTGAAAGGTCAGTAATATGCAGTACCATTGCCATGACAGTGATGCTTTGTCCTTTATATTGCGTTTCATTTAAGGAGCTGAAATAAGCTGCACACTATTATTGATGCAATTCTGTCATTGTAAAGTGTAAGTGAAATTAATAAATTGAAATGTGAGTTCTATGTTACCGTGATTTATCAAAACTTTATCAGTTTTGTTATTATATATATAAAATTACATATATAATATATTACATATTGTATATATTATACATAGTATACAAATAAACGTAATATATTAATTATTATTATTATATATATTATATAATATTATTATTTATTTATCAACTGCAGTTGCTTGGCTTGGTCTTGCAAAGAGGAATGTATCTAGCTGAGCATGGTTATGAAATTATACTTAAACCATTTTTTTTAGCAAAACAAAGATTTTTAGAGGATTTTACTGATAGGCTGGCTTGGCTGAAGGTATTTTTTAAAGGAATGGCAGTGTTAAAGCTTTAGTGTAGATTTTGTATCATTGTTTGAAGAGACAATGTGATCTAATAACTTTGAGAAAATAAGTTTTTGAAAAAGGTGACCATAACATAGCATTTCTAGACCATGGGATCTTCTGGTTTATATATTTTGAGATAAATTGTTAGCATCCTTTTTCTCCTGCTCATAATAGTTGCATTTAGAGCCTGGAAGCTCAATCAGCAGATGTTTATTGAGTGTTATGGTTTGCCTCTGAGTAAGCTTTTCTGCTTGTTTTCTGTGCCTGCAGCTCATTCTCCTCTGTCCTCCTTAGAGCTTCACTAAGTGCACTGTGTCTTCTCAATTTTCATTATCCTTTCTTTCAGCCCCCTTGCACTTGCTAGTTTATTGTTGCTGCCCTTGATACCTTTGCCTTTTTGCTAGTCCACCTCTTCCCTGTCTCTGTCTTTTTATTTATGTTGTGCTCCAAGACTGTGCAGGATCCTCCAGAGTTCTCAGTGATATTCTTCAGTCAAGGAAAAAGGAATCCCTCTAGCTGGGCTGACTGTGTGAGGCTAAAAGGGCTTGGTTCTCTTGGCATAAAGGCAAGCTTCTGCCCAATGATTAATTAGCATGATGATGCAGCAAATTAACTATTGCAATTGAACCAGTGCAGTAACAAAACACAATGAGCAACAGTCCTTAACACTGCCACAGGCAAGGGGAGGCGGATCCCAGGTGGTGTTGGTCCAGCCAGTCCATTTTGATACAAAACCCTATTGTGTACCCATACATACAGAGTTCCTGAAGATTACATGATGTTTAAAAGCCTAATGATGAAAGTAAGATTTATGGAGAATTTATGGTTTGAGGTTTTTACCTGAAGAGTTGTACTTTTTTTGTTGTCAAATACTTTGTACAAAGTCAAGCTTCCTTGACAAACTGACATTGTGAGATGGGTTTTCCTGGAGAACTCAAAAGTTGTTATGGCCAGGCTGAGTTTTACTGAAATTCCTGTGTGTCACATAACTATTTTCCAAATAGCTGTCTCCTCAGAGTTTAGGTTTGATAACTACTGACCATGAGCAATAATAGGTCTTATGAGGGTACCTCTATCTTTTCCCTGAGAGCCCTCATTTCATCCTAAAATATCCTCCTCTTCAGTAACTTTTTTTCTGCTGTGGCATTTGTAAGCTCTCTGAATGTAGTTAGTTCTGTTTTTTCTGAGCTGTAGTAATAGTAATTTGCAAATGTCACATGCCTAGAAGTTTCACAGTGCCATTACTGTTTCTTTTTCTTCTTCATGGCTAAAGCCAGAGTCTTATGGCAGCTTAAAAGGGAAAATAAAATGTTTAAGGAGAGAAGAAAACATTAATGAATGCTTTGATTGCTCTTCTTTCCATAAAAGAGAATAAATGGCTTTGAAGTGTAACTTAGTTCTGTTCCATCTGGTGGTTTACTAACTTGTCTGTGGCATTTTAACACAAATTATGAAAAACAATTGATCTAGATAAACTGAGACCTTTGTGACCAGAGGGAAGGCATGGACATTTCAGTATTGCTGTAATGTCTTGTGACATTAACCGAAATGTTTTGCTTTCAATGCTGCTGCATTTCCTGCATAAAATTTTATATGCAGAAAGATAAACACCTGGCAACATCCTAATAAGTGGTATGCAATTAATAGTTATATGCCAAATACATTGATTATGATTATGAACTCATTGCACTATAGTAATTTTTCAACATAAAATAAAATTTTCTGTCATTTTTTTAAGCTCCACAAAAACATCACTTCTCATTGGGCAGAACTAAAATGAACATTGAAGTAAAAAAAATACTGTAAAGGACAGAGAGTAGAGTTCTTTGCTAGGTCATGTTCCAAGAAACATTTTTTGCAAGCCTGATGATATTTCCAAATGATAATTAAAATGTACCCATTTAAAATTCTGTGGACACAGAAATAATACCATTGTTTTTGTTCTGGTTTGGTTTGGTTTGGGCTTTTTTTTTTTGTCAAAGTGATTTAAAAAAGGAAAGTCCTAAACTATCTGGAAGTTGCAGTTTTACAGTACTGCTGAGAGAGTTCTATTTGGTTTTAGTAAAATACTTCTGAGCGACATGAAAAGAGTAACTCATTGAAACTCATTGATGTTGTTGCTTAATAAATAGTTGCTGCCCAAAAATATTGTCTAAGCAGTAGACCAATGAAGATCCCATAATTTTATGTTAGTTGGACAAACTAACATTTGCGGATTTAATTAATCTTGCAAATGATCAATGTTTCTTGAGGTAGGCCCATGTTCTTAGTGAGTTTTTACACAAAAGCTGAAGTTACCAGTATGAAATTGATTTCTACTTTTATTAAAAAGCTTAGTGCAGAATTAAGGAAAGCATATTCCAAGTGTTTTGTGGCTGGATGAGAACTGGTGTCTTCTGGTTCTGTTGAAAAGTTTTTGTATGTATTGGGACACATTGTAAAAGGTATTTTTAACTGTTCCAAAAAATACATGTTTATAATGGGGGGAAAAAAATTAAAAGCAGTTTGATTTTCCACTTCATTAAAGCTCATGAACTGATTGGTGATTGGTAGATTCCATACACAGGATGAAAAAAAAATTAAAGTCCTTTAGGAAAAGGAAAACCATATGCTGAATGGAACACAAGTAAAAGTGCTTTCCTTTTGAGTCACAAATGGCAATGTAGATGATCTAGGACAGAACTTTCTGCTGGGGTAGCTGCAGAACATGAGCAAAAACACATAGGAATTTAGTATCATGGAGCCTTCTAAAGCTGCAATATAATCAGTTGTTTTTTGCAACATGCAGCTTTTGAGAATTACAGCAGGATTACTTTGATCTTTTTTAACACGTAAGATTCTTGGCATGAATTCCAGTTAAGGTGAGGCAGAAAGCCATTAGAGATAGCAGAGATTCCAAATGGCTAATTGTTTTCAAAGGAAGAGCAGTAAGTGCATGTAGTGTATTTGTCCCAGGGCAAGAGGAAACTTGGTGATCCCTCCCTTCCCATGCTTAATTTAGGAAGAGTAAAGATATTACCCTTATTTGTGTCTATTTATTTATCTTTACAGAGTTGTTCTGAGCAACAGTGAGTGACTTCAGTATTCTGAAAACACAAAATGCTATCTACTATAGCATCTATTATATATTATATATAATATTATATTATATAAATAATCTACTATATATTACCCCTTTAACACATCAGTGGCTGGGAAAAGGGCAGCTGTTTTTCATTTAAGTTAGAAGAAGATAATCTGTAGGTGAAGTATTTGCTGATGGAAAGAACCAGACATTATTTGAAACTTTTTTCTTAAGCTAAATTATTTGCAGAATCATGTTTTGGAAAATGAGGCCGACACATTCTGCTCTATAAGTATCTGGATTTAATTTTTTCCTTCTTTGCACACTTGCTTGGAATCTCTCAAATCTGGCCATTTGTTTCTTATAAACTGTTGGTAATATTCTAGCTTTGTCCTCACCCTGTTGTAGTCTAAAGGACTGCTGTACTTTAATTTTTGGCTCTTGGGATGTTCTATTTTGGAGCTTTATCAGACTCTCTAAAATATTCCTTCCTCCTCTATTTCTTTCTGGCTCCAGTTTTAAATATATGAGAAATAGAGACATTTTGATAAATGACATACAGTTTTTCTGTTGCTGTTTTGCCAATATATTTTTCTTTACTAACACTGTGACATTAAATACTTTTCCCCATGTTTTTCTTCATGTTTTCCTATTCCTGTAAGCTCTGCTTTCTCTGGCCATGTTCCAGAGAAAAGGATATTGTTTCCCCAAAGGATTACTTGAATTATATCTATTATGTAAAACCTTACAATCTCAAGGTCTGTTTTCTTTGTATCAAAAGCTGATCTTGCTCTGAGCATGCTAGACAACATACCTGAGTCTTACAGCTACCATAAAAATAAACATGGTGAGAGGCCTCTCCTTGCTTTCTAATCATCCTGATTAGTTCTTGGTCCTAACTGAAATTGACCACATGACCTATTAAATTAATGTGTTGTTATATTGTGATAGAAATAATAATCTAAAAGTATTACTTGGGCAACTGTCTGATTTTGAAAACCTTTTCTTCTATGAGTCATGGAACTGATTTAGCTGTTACTGAATATCCAGACTGCCCAGTGTCCAAATTGTGTTCTATCTGGCAACTTCTTAACAGAGCATAGGTACCAACAGAGCAAGAGAAATGGCAATAATTACATCTTATCTTTGATATGATAGGTAGCTAACAACACAGGATGTGGAAACAAATGGACACCTATCAATGCATCCATTTATGTGTCACGTCTTTAAAGCAGGTGGCGGTGCAGGACAGTTTTCACTCATCATAGATTTTTGCAGAATTTAGATTTTTCCATTTAAGGAATTAGCTCTTCCATAAACCCCATGTCTCCATGTTTCTCTCTGTTTTAAAATACATTCTTGGGTAATAGTGTACTTTTGTAGTTTCAGCTGAAGTTCTTGGGATGACAGCGTTTAACTTCAGAGTACATGATCTAACATCTCTCCTTGGCACTTGGTTCTCTCAAAAAGTTTGTTTTATTATTGTCTGTTTAATCTCAAATTAATTAAGAATTTACTTTGCATGTCCAGGTTTTATCTGTGCCTCATGGTTACATCATGTTTTCTTAACTATGGCAAGTTCACTATCTTAATAAAGCAAAGATTTAAGAGAGCTACTCTCCCTTGATGACTCATCTGCAAAGAATAACAAAAGGCCTTGACATAAGAATAAATTATTCTTTAACAGACAGTGATTGGTCTTGACGGAGATGAAAACTGTGGAGAAAATAAAACAAGCATGTCATGCTCATTTCATAAAAATTACCCTGGTGTAATCAGCATGGCTTTCAAGGGGCCAGAGGTCTGTGCAAGTCACGAGGAATCATAATTTGCACAAACCATGTCTTTTTGGTCTTATTGACTGTATCTCTTAAGAGCCACAATTATGCAATGCAATTAATCATCAAGGGAGTTTGGTTTTATGGTGCATATTTGAAGTAAACTTTTTTTAAACTGTTGGAGCTTTATGCTGTGGACTTTGATTAAATGCATTAGTAAATGCTTAATTTAAAGAGATTCTGTCACTCTGAAACATAATCCTTTATTTATTTTTTTTTATTATTATTTGAGAGGAGTCTATCTATAGAGACTCTTGTCAATTCCCTTGCCAGCAGTGTGATTTCATGGCTACTCTGCTTTTTTCGTTCTTCAAGGTGTTTTTCTTCCCAGCAGTCAGTAAGAAAATTAATTGGTATAAAATAAGCTTTCTAAAATATGCAAAATGTAAAATACATTGAGTTAAACATTTTTCCCAATCAATAATTAATCTTGATAGATCTGGGGTTGTCACCTTGTTTATTAATTTTTTTTTTTTTTAATTTAAGGCATTTCTGAGCCTTCTGACCATTCCGATTATGATTCTTTTGTTATAACCTACTGCATTCATTAGTTAGCTTAAACTTCAGTTTCACATGTACCACATGAAGGATCTTCACAGGACAGCTCCTGCCTGTCTTGCTGCTCTTTGCCAGCTGTCTGCACCACCTCTGTGGGCAGCTGCTGTTCTAACAGATGCCTCTGTTTTCACTCTGTTTAAAGCCCAGCTTCTTTTATTTTAAATCCCTCTTCACCAGAACTACTGTCCTCTCTTTTTAGTGCACTGTGGACATCCAGGTAGGGTATCTAGCTGAAATGCAGTCTGGCTGGTCTGTCATAAATGCCCAGCTGAACCTGAATCATTTCTTTCTGAATTGATCCTCTTTCCTCTGTGCTCTCCCTTCTTACAGCCTGGCAGATTTTTTACAATGCCTAATTCTGCTGTCCTCTGCTTTCTGCCCTACTTCTCAGAAACAGATTTATCCTCCAATACTTGTGTTCAACTTACTTTTTCCCTTTCTTTTTTCTTTAATTACAGAGACAGTCTTTGGATTTTTTTCAAGAAATAGATTTTGAGTATTTACATGAGTTTCGGTATCTCTAAGTGTATATCTAAGTGTATTTGTAAACACTTTAAGACATGAAGCAGTACTGCCCAGTGTTGTTTAATTCTTGTTTTGATCTTGAGTATTTCTAGTAAACGTGTACTGTATTGGTATTGCTTGCTGTAAACTTGTTTTTGGAGAAGCGTCCATTTCTTTCCTCTTCTAAGTGCTTATTTGATCAGGTATTTTAACAATGATTTTCCCAGAGTCAGTGGTATGACAATGATTTAGTCTTGGCAGAGATACTGTGACTAAACTTCCTCCAAAATCAGAGGAGTGACCCCATACAGGTTTTTGTTGGTCACAGTTGGTGACTTTGAGGCTCCACAAGCTGTTCCACAGACTTTTCTGTCAACACACAGATAAAATACTCTGTTCTTGGAGATTTTTAAAATCTTGGTGAGACCAAATGCTATAAATTTATTTTAATGCACTTAAGGTTGTAATAGATAATGTGAAGTTATCACACTTATACATTGTAGAGGCATCCATGACTTACAGGGACAAGGTACTCTGCAAACCTGAGATATTCTAGAACACGTGGTTTTATTGCAAGGGTCGTGGGTAGAAAGGGCCTTCCCTTCAGCCACCAGCCTCAGCTGAAGGGAAGTCCCAGAGAGAGAGAACGAGAGAGAGCAAGAGGGTAAGCTGGCAAGAAGAGGGGAGAGAGCTAGAGCAACGTGGCAGGGGTCAGAGTGCAGGGGGAAGAGAGCAGAGGTGAGAGCAGAAGTAAGAGCAGG
>VWZU01015084.1:34574-52071 GCA_013397095.1 Sterrhoptilus dennistouni
AGGATAATCTACCTATAGAGTTCATTTTCATAGATCAGTAAGAAAGTCCAGCCAGCAGGCAACTCCTCCATCTTTCTTCTAAGTAGTCTTTCACTCTCTCTATCTGACTGTTACTCTGAGTCTTCTCTATGTTCGCTCTGTCTTTCCTTTTCTGGGAAGAGCTAAGTCTTAAAAGCTTCATGTTGCCAGGAAAGGGTTAAATTTGCCCAGGCCTGTGGTGGTCAGCTCTGCCAGCTGTGGAAGCTTGAAGCCCTGCCGATGAGGGAGGCTGGTGGATGCCTTCTTTTCTACCCTTTGATTTCAATGACGTTGGCCAGAGCATGGTCCGTTCCCCCACAGCCCCTGACCTGGCATGGGGCCAGCACCGCCGCTCTGCAGCCTCCTCCTCCTCCTCCTCCCCTCGTTGGCAGCTGGCGGGGGCAAGAAGGGACACAGCCAGCCTGGGCCACTGCTGGTGGGGCCTGGCCCCGAGCTGACTTCCCCCCACACCCAGAAGGGGAAGCAGCAGGAGCCCAGCTGGCCTGGCTGCTCCTCGGAACGGCTGCTGGGGTCACTTGTTACTTGTCACTGGCCAGAAGGGAAAAAAGGGCTTGGCTCGGGCATGCTCAGCTTTATATGGGTATTACCAAAAGTCGCCTTCAACTCTCTCAGGAGTCAAACCGCCTGCCAATAGAAAGAACTGGCCCCTAATAGGTCCCTGTCCTTTTTAAAACAAGGTCCTGGCAGGGCAATATTCCATTAATTAAAAAACCAAACTCTGTTAACCTTTGACAATAACTACTTTTCGACTTTTGGGAAATACATATATAAAACTTATTATTAAAATAACATACAACTCTTATTTATTTAAAACAATAAAGCTACTTTACTTGTAGGTATTTTATTACGATTTTATTTAACTTACTACTAATACTTGCTTTGCTTTTTGATTTTTTTAGTCAATTCCAGTTTGCAATTTTTATCAAATTGTATTAAATGTTTACATTTTTTACTAAAAAGAATGTAGTTTGTTTGCTTTAATCTATGACACTACTGTCTTCTCCCTATATCACTGTAGATTTTTTGCTTGTCCTAGAAGGTTTCTTTTGCCAAAGAATACATATGTACAACAGCAGTGCCACAGTCACTAGAAGTAATTTAAAAACAAACAAACAAAAGGAAACTTAAGTATACAGAATATATAGCAAAAGATGAGATATTCTCTGGCCTATACAGTGGAACAATTTTCCCATGGTGAAATTGCGCTGGCTGTAATTCAGGAGTTGTTAAGTGCTCTTCATAAAAAGACTTCTGGTTTAATGTCTTCTCCCATCTTCTTACTGCAAGACTATTAAAGCCCTCTCCAACAGCATCCAGATGTAAAGATGTACAAAGCCACAAACAAATAGAGAAAGAAAAGAGCACCTGCCTTAAGAAAGAGAACTCTTTGTAAGACTTAAAATAAATAATTTCAACTTTCGTGCCTTCACTTTGAGGAGAAGAGGCCACCTTTGTCCTTTTCCTATGAAGGGCCTTTGTACCAATTAATTAATTATATAGTAAAGATGAACCAACAGGCTGATGAAGAAAAACAGGACCACAAGCATTTATGAAGAGTGGGAAATCTCACTGAAATACAAAAAATTAATAATGAGTGCAAAGGTTACTGCAACTGAATAGTGTTTGGTTTTCCCCTCATTTACGTCATAAGGTACTAGGTACAGGAACCTATCTAAATAACCATATAATTGAAGCTTATTAAGGGTGAAAAAAAGAAATTAGCAAAACCAGTTAGAAGACGAGAAATAATGTTTATCCAGCGGAACTACATAGCAGCTGAATTTTCACTAAAATTCTGAAGACTTATATACTGGCCTCCCATGGGAAGTGCTAAAGATTCCATTGCTTGAGAAGCTTACACCTTCTGATAAGGTTGCATTTTCATCAGCATTTCTGTAATCTTTCAGTTTGGTGAAAGTGCAAAACGCTTAATTTTTAACTCATTACTAGTTAATATTGGTTTGAAGAGCTGTTTGTTTAAGGAGTAGAACAGTGAATGATAACTGAGGCATTACTTTTGTGAATCAAAACAATGTGTCCTTTATTATTTTGTTGAGATCAGAGGCTGAAAACTGTTTTTTACATGTTTTCTTTGTTTTAAGGAGAAAATAGTCCTAGGACTTCTTGAATTAACTAATTCAATTGTACAAGTTTTCCCATTTCAGCATTCAAATACTTTGGTTTGTATTATAAAACAAGTTTTGAAGAGAGGAAGGATGTTTGATTTTGAGTGTTTAACACAGTTAAAATTAGATTTAGCCATAATGTGATGATCATTTGTGCATGTCTTTGATTTCATAGAACCATTTAGGTTGGAAACAACCTTTAAGAACTGAGTCCAACCATTAACCCAGCAGTGCCCAGTCCACCATTAAACCATGTCCCCATGTCATCTACACATCTTTTAAATACCTCCAGAGATGGTGACTTTACCACTTCTCTGGGCAACTTGTTTCAGTGCTTGACAACCATTTTGGTGAAGAAAGTTTTCCTAATATACAACCTAAACCTCCCCTTGAGACCATTTCCTGTCATCCTGTCCCTTGTTCCCAGGGAGTAGAGCCCAACCTCCACCTGGCTGCACCCTCCTCAGGTGGAGTGAGTCAGAGAGTTGTGGAGTGTGAGAAGGACCCTGAGTCTCCTTTTCTCCAGGCTGAGCCCCTTTCCCAGCTCCCTCAGCTGCTCCTCACTGGACTTGTGCTCTAGCCTCTTCTCCAGCTCCATTTCCTCCTTGGACACCCTCTGACCCCTCAGTGTCTTTCCTGAATTGAGGGGCCCAGAGCTGGACACAGCATTGGAGCTGCAGCTGCAGCATTGCCCAGCACAGGGGGACATCACTGCCCTGCTCCTGCTGCCCCACTATTGCTGACTCAGGCCAGGATGCCCTTGGCCTTCCTGCCCACCTGGGCACAGCTGGCTGACTTTCAGCTGCTGTTGACCAGCACCCCCAGGTCCTTTTCCATCTGTCAGCTTTCCAGATACTTTTTCCTTACCCTGTAACACTGCAGGATCCAAGCTATTCTGATCCCTCTGCAGAGCCTTCCTAACCTCCAGCAGATAAATACTCCCACCAAACTCAGTGGCATCTGCATTATCAACAAGACTGGTCACAACACTTGACCCTGGGGAGCTCCACTGGCTTGTGCCCAGCCACCAGCTGGATGTAACTCCATTCACCACCACTCCCAGGGTCCAAATGTCCAGACAGTTTTTCACCCAGTGGTATCACACCTGCCCAAGCCGTGAGCAGCAGGTTACTCCAGTAGAATGCCATGGAGATAGTGCCAAAGTCTTCACTACAGTCCAGGCAGATAATATCCACAGCATTTCCCTGATCCATTCAGCAGGTCACCTTGTTGTTGAAGATCAGGATAGTCAAGTAGGACCTGCCCTTCATAAACGCCTGTTTATCTTCATAGATACTAATTCCATATTTGAAAAGTAAGCTTGTTTATTTCTTTTTCTTCTGTGGTCCAAGCTCTGATCTGTTAGAGGATATTAGACCTTTCATTATTATTATTAAAAATTACAAACATGTGCAAAAGCCAGAGTGTAATTCTAGTCTTTATTCTGCTTACAACTGCTTTAAAAAACACCACCAAAACTGGTAGAGAAGCCCAACATTGATATTTAAGAAATTGTCATTCTAAGGGAAGCTTTCTGGACTAAAGTAATATAAACAGCTGTTGCTGCTGTGCATGGCGAAACTAGCTGTGTTTAATGAACTAAAAATACATGTATTATTTTTGGGTTTTTTGTATCATTGTTCAAGTGCAAAATCCTGGATTGACAATAGAATATGATGTTATCTGTAAATTGATAGGTTTTTTTGTTTTGGTGGTGGTGGGTTGTTTGTTTGTTTTTCATATATTGCTGCTTGGTGTGCATACACACATATAATGCCTTAATTCTTGGTAATTCCATGCAGATATTTTAGCAGATTTTTTTATTTCTTGATAATGGACTTGATTTTTTTTTATTTCTTTTGATAATGATCTACTCATTAGCCCTGATGATAGTCAACCAGAAGAACAGAAAATACTGAAAGAAACTTTTATTTTCCCAGCTCTTGTGATTTTGCTGCTGTTGCTCAAGGGTATAATTCAAATAGAGAGCGCAGAGCAAGAGCAATAAGATTTCCATTTAATTTAACAGTCTAAGAATTTTTCAGGTTTTTCTTTATTCCCTCTTAGGGCAAATGTGTCACATGCTACTTTTTTTTCCCCTGCTTGTCCATTCATCTTCTCTTTAGCTATTCTAAATCAGTATACTTCATGAGGAAGTGGAGAGCTCAGTGAGAGAAATAGTTTTCTCAAATTACATACTGCTCGTATGTTGCTGTGTTTGTATGGATATTATAGTGGTTTTGTCTCAATGACAGGTCTCACTCTAGATTGTTTTATTCAGCCTCTTATCTCCTATTTTGAGATCACAGTCTTTAGTAAAATAACCCTAATGCAGTCATATATATAGACCTTAAAATCAGTTTATGTTCCTTTCCAGTAATTCAGCGATCTAAAGCCATTTCTCTCTGGCAAGTATTCTGTTCTTTCCTCTCCTGTTGTTCTGGTTTTCCTGAGTAGAAGCTGGCCCTTTCTGTAAGAAAAAAAAAATTGAACAAAAAAAATGTTTAATCATTTTACAAATAGTGGATCGTGAGACTAGTAAATAACTATCGGGGGATGTTTAATAAAATCCATTTATGCAAATACAACTATCAAAAATTTTTCTCATGTTCAGTTCATCCATTCATGATGATAAAATATATTGTGTTCTGCAGAAGAAGATGTGAATCCAGACTGAGGTGAGGCTGGATGTGGCTTTTGCTTATCCTGTACTTGGAAACGATTCTCTTTTTCAACCCTTTAGTGCCATTCAGGGTCTTGAATACTTACTTAAACAGTGAAGAGATGAGTAGTTAAAGATACAGGGTAGTTTTTAATGGTGTTTTAATACTGAGACAGTGATAGCTGGGGGCTTGACTAAATTCTGCCAGGTTCTGGAGCATCTCTTGGCAACCCCATCTGTTGCTTGGCTGTTGTCAGAGGGAAAAGGTTGTTCACACACCTTGAGGCTTGAACAACGGAGACTTGAACTTCCTCTGTTTTGGCTTATTTTTGTTCTCTCTTGTCCTCCCACCATGCATTTCAGCAGGGAGCATGGCTGTATCTTCATGCTAACCTCTTCATGGCTAAGATCAGGCTGCACGAGGTTCTCCAAACCTGCATCTGAACAAGTTCTCACAACCCTTCCTCAAGTGCTAAGCACCCTGATGATCTAGTTGGCCCTTGGCTTAGCTTGTTTAGGTTCCTTGATGACAGGATAAGGGGGAGTAGCCTTAACCTGAAAGAAGGTAGGTTTAGATTATATGTTAGGAAGAAATTCTTCACTTTGAGGGTGGTGAGACACTGGCACAGATTGCCCAGGGAAGATGTGGACTCCCCATCCCTGGATGTGTTCAAGACCAGGCTGGATGGGTCTCAATGTAACAGGGTCTTGTGCAAGGTTTCCTGGCTGTGGCAGGTGGTTTGGAGCTAAATGGTCTTTAAAGTCCTTTCCAACCCAAACCATTCCATGTCTGTATGACTCCAGACATTATGATTCGAATGTTGTTCTGGTGCTGTGAGGCCCAAAAGTGAACACAAGCTTCCAAGGGGTGATCTAAAGAGCACAGAGTAAGTGGGAGTATTCACCCTATCTTTATCTGCCATCTGGATTCAGGATACCATTAGTCCTTATTGCTGACATTGCGCACTGTAGGCACCTGTTTAGCCTTTTTTATTTTTACCAGCTCCTTTTCAGCAATGGTTTCCAAGTCAGTCAGTCCCTAGCATGGCCTATTGTGAGTTTAATCCATTTTATCTGCCAGATTGCATTTGTCCTTGTTGAATTTAATGAAGTTACTGCTGGCCCAGTCCTTCAGACTGTTTATATTTCTTTCAATGGCAATCCTGCCCTTGAGTGTATCATTGAAATGGAGGTTGACTGAGATCATTAATAATGACAATGAATGGTGAATCAAAAAAAAGAACAAAAGATACCATAATCTTTGTATAATACCATCTCCATTAAAAATAATCACCATTTTCAGGCACAGTCCTACAATTCAGCAAGCAGCTGTGGATAGTAAATTGGAGCAAAGTGAATGTACACCTTTTTCCTCTACTAAGAATAGACATGTTTATATTGATATATGTAGATCCTTATCCATTGTATCCATTTAGCTTCTGTTCCAGCATTGGACACACTTGGCTGTTGGCTTCTGTCAGTTACTGTCTTTATTTTCAACCACCAATTCTTAGATGTAAAGTAATCTGCTATGTAAGAGAAATTGAGTGTGGGTTCCTACATTATGCTTAATGGAGTGGGCTGGAACATAAACCTGTTTTTTAACTCCAAATGTACTATCTACTTATGTGTGTGTCATCAAAGCTTTTTTTAATGTTTGCCTTTCCTGTCTGAAATAGGATGTCACAAAATGTAATGAGAAATTGAGAAAAGTAGAAAGAACGTAAAAGAATCCTCAATGGACTATATCAGTCTTCCTGAGAAATGTTGCATGTTGGTACTAAATAATAAACCATGCTGTCAAAAATACATAGCTAGCTTAGTTACAAATTACTGCAAAGTGTATTTTCAAAAGACTTGTCTGCAAAAAAATTATCTGATAAACTTTTACAGATAATAGAAAATATTTCTGGGGATAGTTTTCCTAAAGGAACTAAGGGAACCTAAGATTGATAAAAAAGAACAGTGTTTAAGAAGCAGCTTTCTTTTATGCATGTAGGCTGGATTTTTATAGTTTTTATAAAGGTTTCTGAGAAACAAAGGTGTACTCAGAAATAAATTAAACCTTTGTTATGGAGGAGTATTGAAAGTATGGCTCAAATATAGTTTAAAGTAATTCTGAAAAATAGAAGTGTCAGGAAAATCAAAGTTAGAAGTTTTCCTGAGGGCCTGAGTTATATCCAAGTTACTGATACATATGGGTAAAAGGGGTTAGGGGCCTTTTGTTGTTGCTGTTAGTTCCTTTGGAAGGGCTTTTAAAAATCTTTCATTATACAGATGTTTTTGCATAAATCTCTTGCCTCCTCTCATATGGTCTGTATTCCTTCTATAATTTCTCCATGTCATACTTGACTCTTTCTGTGATACGTTCTGTGAAATCACAAGACTTGAATTTTCTTGCTCAGGGCATGAGTTGCTGGGTAGAGGGGTCTGTTTGGTGTAGGATCCAGAGATGTGTTGTTCTGTGACCTCCTGTAATGAACCATTTTCTTCACTGATTAAGTTTCAGTAAAACTTTTGATTTCATTCTAGGCCCTCATTTTGCATCTTAGTGTAGCATTACTTGGTTTTGCTGGCATGCCACCGTGATTAATTAGCTTTGAAATGTCTTGCATACTTCTTGTATAGTTTGCCAGCTAATAGAGCTGTGGCTGTAGAAATGAGCAGTTAATGTCCCAGTGTAATGTCCATGCACTGTATGAGCTGTAAATGTTGATCACTGTTAACGAGCAATCAGGAAGACTGTATCCATATGAGAAGGGAATTGTCTGATTTCAGGAATTTCCAAGGTAGGAAAAAAATGCTCAAAAGAATGAGAAATTTGTTTTCCTAACTTTCTGGATTTTTGGTGAGCACTCAAGATTTTTCCTGGTAGGGCAGCTATTTTCCATATGCTGTTTTCACATTTGATTGGAAGATTCAGTGTCCAGACATTATTTTCAAAAAACAGTACATGAAATACCTTTTGCAGAATTTGCTAGGTTTGGTCAATTGTATTTAAGTATCATTTCAGGTTTAATATGGTAAAAAATTTGGCAGAGTAGGGAGATAATGCTGGCTCTTCTGCAACTTCATTTTTTTTTCATGAAAAAATAGTGAACAATTAAATTTTAGAAATCAGCTGATGACAGAAGTATAATCTCTGGGGTTTTTAATTACATGAAAAAAATACTGTAGTTGAGCCTCACTGAAAAGAGACTCTGAGTGTCATTTGAAATTGTGTGATTGGATGCTCTACCGCTGTTGCAGTTCTAGACATGCCAACTTTATATGAGACTAGGCACTAATTTTGAAACTGACGTAGTCATCTCAAATTTGCCAGATTGATTGAAGAACTAGGTCCAGTACTGGTAGGTGTGAAGGAGAATATGGCAGAATACTAAAGACTATGGCTTTTTATGCCTGGATAATTTTTTTAATTCTGTCAATTTGACAAGCATCATTAGCTTTTCCTGTGTGATTGATGTGGCAGAAGAAGAGAAAGTGTTTTTTTGTTTTCTGAAGAATAAATGATGCTGACAACGAAAATAATTTATCAAGACTAGAGCTTATTAAGCCACTTAAAATGAATGACGAGTTTGCCTTTTAAGACTTCAAAATTGAACAGGTTTGCAAAACGTAGTGCAAAATAGAGAGTTGTTCGTAGAGCAACATAGAAGAGACTAGACATTATTGCAAATAGAGCTGACATGTAGTGTAGTCAGAGGTAGCTTTGGCATTTTAAGACATGCCGACCAGGTTAAGCAATCACAAAGCAAATTTAGACCAGAACATGTACTGAAACTTTCATGATTTAACTCCACTTCTGAATCAAAACGTCTCAAGCTGTTCCTTTCAAAGTTACCGTCAAGTGATCAAGGATAGATTGTGCTACATTATTTAAAGTTTCACAGCTGTCAACAAAATTTGTCTGGATTTGAGCAGGATTTCCTTCTGGAAATCAGAGTAACAAGGAAGTAGCAAAAGTGGTTAAATGATGTTTCGTAAAGGAATTTGGCTGCACAGATTAAATGTAGCAACTAGAAGGTCATATCCTGTAAACGCTCGCATTTCTCACTTTCCAGTAGTTGACGATTTGTAACCAGATACAACATGCAGTGTGGTCAAATGTAGAATTTTAAGTGGAAATTTTAGTAGATTTTGAATGTTTCAGTGTAATATTTGGTAGCAAATTGTCTCCTTTGGGTGGTTTTAAGACATGTTTCATTGCTTTATTTTGGGAAGAGAATGTGCAGAGAGAAATGGATAAACAGATAAAAGGAAAGAAAGGTATTCACACTTCTCTTGGCCATTGATTAAATAATCCTTCTGCTTCTGCTCTCACTTGAGTGCAGCTAATAAATGTTAGTGGATCATTGCTGCCACAGGGTAGAAACTCCCTTAATTACACAGTGTTCATGTGATGTTTCAAATTCTGCTGATCTGCTGCTACACACAAGGAGAAAATAAGACTTTTATATTTTTTGGTAGTCTTAACTTGTCTAGGTCTTGTATGTTTACTAAAGATTTATCTTTCAGTTAAACAACTTTGGGCTGAATTTTGACTGGGTGTAAGCAACATTGATTTCAATGCTGTTACATGGCTTACCCGTCCATGCTAATCAGGTCTCAGTTCAGCAACAATCCTTTTTTCCAGGAGTATTTTTAACAATACCACTTCTATCAGGGCAATTTCATCAGCAACCAAATTGTTCCTGATAGCAGGAGCAGTAGTCCTGAGGGCCTGGTTTGTTGACTGTGAGGGAAAGCTATTCCACCTTGTCAATAGTTTTCATATCTGTGTTTGTGCTGCTTAGGTACTCTGGAGAGTGCCCCATGCAGATTTTTTCCTTTATCTCTTTAGATTAGACTCCTTCTTGCAGCCTTGGCTTCTTTGATTATGAAAAGAAACAGTACCATTCTTGGCATACCAGTGAACTTTCTTTTTCTGCAGGCACAAACCTCCCTCTCATGTCTAAAGTGCTCTCCTTGCTGATTGATCACTGATCTCATCACCTGCTTTTTCTGTTGTACTGTGTTAGACTTGCACTGCCAATCCTTAGCTTCATTTTTGTAAATAACTTCTCTCCATTTTCCTCCCCTTTCCCCCTTACTCTGTGCTCTTTCATAGTCTTTCCCTTTACAACCAGTATTTCCCTAGAGTTTGTTGTTGTTTGTAAAAACAAGTAGTACTGAATCTGAGGGGAAGTGATGTAACAGAAATTGAGCTTTCCTACTCAGGCAGCAGCCAAACAAGTGGCATGCAAGTCAAAGGATTTGTGTTTGTTCAGTCATTTCCCCCCAAACATCTTTAAAACATATTTTCATAGCATTTCATCCTTGTTTTATTTTACAGTTGAAGGTATTTTTTCTTGTCTTAGTACATGATGTATCCATATTAATTTTTCATTCTTGAACTGGGCCTGGGTGGGAGGGAGGTGTACTACCCCGTATTTAGGTGTGTTTTGGATCTTCAGTCAAAACAATGCAGATAACACGCTAATGTTTTGGCTGTTAAAGAACAGTGCTTTCTCAGGGTCACAGGTTTTCCTGTTTCTTATTCTTTCCTTCGCCAGACAATAGATTAGGGTGAGTGCAGATAAGAATTGTTTAGTAAGTGAAGAAGTGGAAGAAGAGAGAAAGAAAACTAAAGTAAAAAAGCAATGTAAAGGCATTTGCTCACTACCTCCCACAGGCAGACTAATGCCCAGCCGCTATAAAGACTTAAAAAAGGTGATGCATATTGAATGCATATTAACCTGAGGGGCTGCTGCTTTTACGATCAGTAATGATTTTACAAGACACTGCTGGGAATGTTGTAAATGAGAACTGCATAGCAATAGAAGAAGAGAACAATAGAGGTTAACTTTGGCTAAGAGCTTTAGAAAACCATTTGTTTTCCAAACTCAAGATGTAATGTTCAGGTGAAGGACTGTAGTAGGAGGGCAGCTTGATTTTGTATGTATTTGTTTATTAAAATATTCTGAAGTAAGGTTAATATGACTGCTACTGAAGTAAATCTGTTGAGGAGCTGGGATATGTCTGAGTGTCTAATGGATGTGCAGACAAATCTATTTTACATGCGTGGAGGTACTGAGATAATTCTCTGAAAAGCTTTGACACAACATAAGAGGAAAATCATTGGGGAGATTTCTCAGTAACAGTAATTATACTCATGCAACAGCATAAAATGGAATAGTTTTGTGACACCTGTGAGAAATTGGCTCTAAAGTGGGGCTATTTGCAATGGGAAAATCTTTTTGTCATAATAGTTTTGGGTGACAAATTACTGTCTTCAATATCGGCTTAAATTTAACCTAGAACCCATTTCCTCTGTGATAGTCTGTGTACAGTGGGAGTATAAGTTATCTGGAAAAAGTACAGAAGCTCTTGGGATCATACTTTTCAGTAAATTTAGTAAGTAAGGAGTACACGAGTCATATTTGATACTGAAAAATGCAAATGCAAAATTTACTTAATTATTTTTTTGTCTCACACCTGAGCAGACCATGTGATTGCTGTTCTATATATGCACGTGTATATACATGCATGCATATATAGAACAGCAATATATCTGCATATATTTGCACATAGAGAGTATGAATCTCTTGGGGGAAAGGCAAAAGCATTTCTAAAATACATTTTTTTGAGCTCACAGTCGTGCTCTCAGACAGAGTGAGAGTTAAGACTGTCCAGCTGCTGCCGCTGCCTCTGTGAGATTGCTGTTGGCTTTAAGAGGTCTGGCTCAGCTGGACACCCACTGGACTCGGCGTGTTTGCATTGTTGCACACGGATGCAGCTGGGAGCCAGGAGTGACTCATGCCTGTGGCTACGAGCTGCAGTGGATCAGGAAGAGCTTTGTACTGTGGAGGTAATAGGTGAAGTTGGCTGGGGGAAGAACTGCCTGAGCTACACAGTCTCACTTTCTGGGAATGTGAGTCAGGGCCACTGGCCATGCCTCCTTGCCCTCCTTTCACAGCTCAGAATGCATGCAGTGGCAGGTTTTGTTACAAGAAGATTTTTTGTATTTCAGTAAAGATTCCTAAAGGACAGGAGACAAAGCTGTTTTCATAACGGCTGAGCTTAACCCCTGCAGTCATCTGCTGTGATCCACAGTACCTGACTTATTCTGTGATAAATTAAAAGTTCAGTGAGGGAGTTGTTATACGCCAAGTTTTCTGAACACCAGAAAGGCTTCCTTTTTGTGGTTAAGTGGAGATACTGACATCCACAAAGCTTGCTCTTCCAACCATGTATCTATTTAAAACCTTTACCCCATCTGAAATGTGGAAAACACTGTGAGCTCATGGATTTACGAAATCAGTAAAACTTAAAAGTATTTTAAAAATGAGATGCTAGAAGAATACTTGGATAACTTTTTACAGCTAGATCAGTGACCTATGATCAGAACATTTTGATGGAAACTTCTCTATCAAGCCTTATTGCTTGTTATAAATACCTATTATAAATTTGGCTTTTCGCAAATATTAGGATAAATGCTATTTGTATAATGTTAAAATAACTTTGCTGTAAGGATATAGTTTTTATTTCTGCTATTAACAGAACTTAGACATGGTAGTGGGATAGCTGATATATAGTTATGCTTGTAATTAAACTGCCTGCTTAGTTGGGAGAACATCCAGTGAACATATGATGAGGACCCTGCCAACTATCAGCACCTGCCCTCTGAAAAAAGTATGGACCAAGACCAAGCCAGAGGTGATAAAAAGAACTGACTAAAATCACAGCAAAGAAACATGCATGCTCCAAAAATGCAGACCCAAGAAGGGGCAATGCTAAACATTTCCTGGAATATGTAAACTAGTTTGTGGAAAAGTATGAATATGCATAATGATTTATGAATATGTAACTGGCTGATGTAATAGAAAAGGTATTTAAGGAGTGTCTCTGAAAATAGCAGGGGTGCTTTTGGCTGAATGCCAAGCACCCGGCCGTTAACTTTTTGTTTTATCATCTCTGTCTCCTATTGTCTTTTATTAAACTTTTTAAATTTTACCAGGAAAGTGAACCTCATTTTTCACATTGCCAATTGGCAATGTGGCACGTAAAACCAATTCTCAGTTTGCTTAAGGATTACATGCTTTTGTATGCTCTATAGTTTTAAATAAATAATAAAATTACAAAGACAGTATTTCTGCACCAAAAAAAAAAAAAGCTACCAGTGTTTTCCCCAAAGGATTGATGTGCTTGGAAAAAAACCTAACAAAAAGGTGTCATAAGTTTATAACTTTGTAAGTATTACACACTTAAAAGTTCAGTAGATGCTGAAAATGTTCTTCAGAAAGTTATGGTGGATTGAATTTGCTGTTGAACAGGAATTAAGCAGAAATGTCCCCAGAACCCAAAGACCTGAAATACTGTGTCCCCCAATGTGACTGTTATCAGGTTGGAAGCTGCAGAAAAATCTCATACCTACATATCAGTAACATACGAAAAACTCTTGTGTTTTGTTAAGGGTTTTGTCTTTATAATTTTGTATCAGTATTAAACATCCAGACCACAGGTGTAACTCAAGAAGAAAACCCATGGTGTAAAAGGCAGTTGGTGGTTTCATTCTGTCTCTTGCAGAAATACTTCTGTTTTTAGAACTTGGCTGGTGGTTTCATTTGTGATAAATGAGGCAGAATTGAATGCACTAGATAACTTACAAGTCATATAGGGGATAAAGAGGGAATAAAAAAGAGAGAAAAAAAGTGTTGCTGTTGTTACCTGAGGAGGCAGAAGGAGAAGGTGCAGTGTTGAAAGGTGCAGTTACAGCACTGTGGGGTTTCTAATGCTGATTGTGCCTCAGAAGTTCTGTCTGCACATTCCAAGGAATTTGTAGTGCTGCAGGTTCTTCCAAGCAGTTTTTACTCTGTGCAATGACAGGGAAGATAGGCACAGCATGCAAAAGCTTTCCGTGTACTGCTTGATCTGCTGATTACTACTGCAAGAGCAGAAGGGAGAGGTATCTATCTTCTAATGAAGATAGATTTCTAATTACTTCTGTTATTTTCTTCCACTGTGACTTGTGATAAATACTGAAGCAGTGAATCCTGAGCAGAGAACATATGTAGGCTGCAGTCAGAAGTTAATATTTTTCTGGAGTTTTCTTATTTGAATGCCCATGGCTATTAAAAACATACTAAATTTTTAAAAAATCATGTGGATTTGTAAAACATAACAGTTAATATCCTGTGTTCCAAAGAAAACAAGAGTTTCAAACAATTTTAAATATATTTTTCTCTCTGTGGGCTCAGAGTGTTAAACAAATTCATTAAAATAATCATATAGAAGTTCAAGTATGTACAACCCCAAATTTAAAGAATATGAAAAGCCAAAATAATACTATCTTGTCAATTTTATCTTTGAAACAAAAATTGCCTTTCTATTTACAAAACATGCCTGCAACATAAAACATTATAATTTTGTATTGAAAAGGTAGGTGTCTACTAGTTAATCTGAATAATGTACCTGACAATGACAAAGCCAGTTAGAAATTGAATGAATGTTTTGCATGTGTTGTTTCATTTAGGTGGTACCACTTTGTGATACCTTGCTCTTACCTGGCTTGTGGAAGCCAGGGAAGTCATGCTGGGGAAGTACACCTGGTCATCCCCAGGGGTTTGGTCTGAGGTGGGGTGCAAGTTTCTGAGCTGAATCAGAGGACTGGGCACTTTGTGCTGCCTGGAGAGCTGCTGGATTGGTGTTTGTGTGTGTTGGTGCTGATGCTTGTGTGTTGCATCCAGTGAGTGCTCTCCACGAGGCTCTCAATGGACAATGACTCTGCTGGAGAGTGAATTAATCCAGCTGCTTTGGGCAAGCAGAGGCTGCCCTGTCAAGACAGAATGGGGTGGCTACTTGAGCCACTAATCTCTGGATCCAGAAGGGGATATCCCCCTGTTTTTGGGAAATGTGTTTGGGAGGTGCAGGACCTGCCTGACGCAGCATGCGTCAAATTAGTGTTGTAGGTGAGTGTTTCAAAATGGATCCGGCAAAACCAGTGTTGGTGAGTTACCATATCAAACTTGTCACAGAGGCAGGTAATTGCTAGGTGGGGTGACACAGCTTGTGTGTTATGCAGGAGGTTAGATTAGATTAGATCATCACTGTTTCTTCTGGTTTTGAATTCAGTGACTCGGCTGCAACCAGTTGTTCCATGCAATCTCTGTCCATACTTGTTTATCACCAACACACCCAAATCATCTTGCACCCATATGTGGCTGACAATGTAATAGAGATGTCTGTTTTTCCAGGGCATGAAGAGCTTTCCTATGGTAAGGAAAATGGGAATTTAAAAATTATATACTTGTGTGACATGGAATTGAATCAGTGGCGGGGGGGGCGTGGAAGGGGTATAGAAAATACAGAATTTTGTATTAGAAATTCAGGTATTCCTGACTAATTTATGCTAAATTGATAGAACACGTTTTAAACTGAGGTAGCACTCCAGAGAGGTTTGGAAGTAGGAATAATAAAAACACAGTGCAAAATTGTGTGTTATGCAGAATTTATGCAAATATATTATAAATAATACTTTAAATATTATTATGTATTGTGTATGCTGTATATTACATGTACTACAACTTGCAACATGTTGTCACTGTTATATATTACTGTATTCTTAACACAGAATTAAGGACAAAGTAGGTGGGTCATCTTGAAGTAAGCTACAGCTGCTTGAAATCGTTTTCTATGATGCTGGTTGTCTTAGTCTGTTTCCATCACTGAGAGTATAGGATTGGCCAAAAGATTGGTTCAATCAGATGTATTTGGTGTTCCTGAAAATAATGCTTTTTTACAGTTTGGAAATGTGTAGGCAGCCCTATATTTGTTCTGGTAAACCTTCAGCCTCCTTTTATTTTTACAAGGCTGGTTGCAGGCGTGAATTTTCCTATGCATGCAACTTTAGGCCAAATCTGGAGGCCTCAGTAACAGAAGTTTAACCCTGTTTGCATAACAATTACTGAAAGAGAGATAAAAGACTTGAGTTTTCTGACAGTTTGTATGGACAAAATATGTGCATACAACATTATATTGTATAATATACATTATACTCTAATATATTAAATAAAAATAAAAAAAGAACCCTCAACGGTTGAGATTTTTTGGGGGTTTTTTTGGCTTACATGAATATAAGTTTTAGTACTGCAGATTAAAATCTGTTGGTCATATTGAACTGGTTAACATTACTGCAGTGCTGTCTGCCATATTTGTGAGGGAGAAAGTTCTCCCCTCCCTGTGTTTGTGGCCTCCAAAAAATAACTGATTTGCCAGGCACATTTATTTTCAAGAAGTAAGATATTATTTTCAAAGAAGGACAAGACTGACGTGGATGCATTTTAGAGCACTGTTATAATTTTAAAAAGGTTTCAGTCAGCATCACTCTATGCACCTACTGCCCTGCTTCAATTTATCTGTCTCTTAAAATGCCTAATTTTATTTGGAAAAATTCAAGTGGTAGAGTTGCTGCAGATAGAGTGATTGTCATGCAATATTAATTAATAACTAGTAGATTTTCTTCCTTTTTTTTGCAGAGTCTGGGGTAAAATAATGAGTCTTTTGAGTGTTTTCCTTAGTCAAACAAATACTGCATTTGAGATGGTATATAAATTTTCCTCAACAAAGCTTATAAAAAAATACTGCAGAGGCTTATTTTTAATAGCAATATTAAAATACTCTGCCCTCACTGTTACCTTTTACGTATTTCAAATATTTTTTTTAAATGTCTTTCTGACAGATGGTCTGCATAGCTTTTCTCTTGAATCAGCCATGTCCATTAAAAGAGGGAACATAAATAGGTCAGATGAAGCTGCTAACTGTTCTAATGTAATTCAGGAACACTGGGCATAACAGAGTTTTTTGGTACAGCAGCACATCTTTCCATTTATTGTCTGAGGAATACATTGCAATCCGTACAAAGAAAATTTGTGTATAGAGCTATTTGTTTTGTTTTTCTCTGACATCCATTGCTGGTTTTGTCTGTATGGTTTAGTGAATGTTCGGGCTGGTTTGGATATGAAACAAAAATACAGTTTTAAAAAGTAATGATTAAAAAATATGTTTGAAATCCAGTTTGCACTTAGAAGACTAGGAAGAAGGTTTAAAAGCTGAAAATAAAAATGAAAATTTGCTACAGAGGCTATTTTTGAGCTTACCTCTCTTGCAAGGTGCCCAAGGATTACTGTGGTATTACAGTGTTACTTATTTGTTCGCTATAAACACATACATTTTGGGGAAGTGGTTATGGCTACTTACGGCTTTTAGTGTTATCATTACTCGTTGGCAGGATGCCTCAGTGTGTCACGTGTCAAGTGTTTTCCATACCTGAGTGCTCCAGAGGCTGCTTTTCCATAACCCACACACTCATGTGCTCATTGGCTTTGGCTCTTTCATTGTACTGTCAATGGGCAGTTTTAACCATTTCCCTTCAGAAGTTCTTTCTGACAGTAGGAGAACTGGTTGTTCCTGGTGATGGGAACCAGAATCTTCAGCTTTGAATGTTTCAAAACACCTTTGTGAAAGCGGTCTCATGATGTCAGCATACTGGTCAGAATTTTGTTTCTTTGAGGATACAATTAAACAAGGATATCAGGGAGTATTTTTCACTTTAGGTATTAGGAAGCTGTTTAAGCACCTTTATTCAGCTGTTTTGTTTATTATTTATTTTTTTAGCACCAAAAAAAAAAAA
>VWZU01015084.1:55145-71454 GCA_013397095.1 Sterrhoptilus dennistouni
GACTAAAGCTTTTTTTCCCTTTTGAACAGGACAAGTACCTAGAGGGACTCAGACAGGTGCCAAGTGTGAGCAAAACAAAACATAACAACTTCTCCTTTTTTTCTCTCTTTTTTTTTTTTTCTTTCTTTTTTTTTTTTCGGCTAATAAGTGATCCTATCTTCTGTGGTTAACCTCTGCGCGATCTTAGCTGGGAGGATCACCAACTTAAAACATGAGTCCATATTTCTTTTTTTTTTTTCTTGCGCCGTAAATACCTTTATGCTTATGTGAACGTGGCAGTGCGTAATTAACTGGCTGTTTTTCTGAGAGCAGAGTTATAACCATAAACCTTCTGTCTCAGCTGTGTGCTGGTGTTACCATCAGAGGTGGGTGAGGGTTGCACGGAGAGGAAGTGCTGGTGATGCTGGGTCATAATTAAGCAGCCCCGATACAAATATTTTAGACACGTGAGATCCTAGAAGTGGGAGGTCCAGCCAGAAGAACAATGAGATCACATACTGGAGGTGCAGGTGAGGTGAATTACATCTCTGAGCTGACCATTGAAACTTTAAAAATGAGAAATAATCTGACTTACTAGGACGGATAAATCAGTGAAGGATCTAGACAGCTACACGCAAACTTTGTGGTCTTAAACAATAAACCAAACAAAACCTCATGTCATAGTAAATTTGTTTTTTCCTTTGATCTGAAAGTTTCTCTGTAGCTTTTAGTTGCCTTCATCCCCACAGCTAATACAAGAGAAACAATAGCAAGCTTATTTCATAGCAAATGTTTAGAATATTTCTACAGCAGTTATGTAGTGGAAATAAATAATAGCATCTTGAACTCCTTAATTTAAAATGTCTTATATGTAAGCAATTACTTACCAAATAATTATTGGCACTTTCGTTGAAGTACCAGTTGCAGCAAATAGGGTGTGAAAAATCTTTCAAAAAGGCTTTTTACCAAATTTTACTGAGTACAAAGAAATTATACCATTGTATTTGGATCTGCATTATAATTTCATTTCCAGCTGGAAACATGGCAGAGGTCAGCTGCAGGAATAGACCTGTTTTCAGTTATCAGTCCTTTTAATTCACATCAATATATTAATTGTAATGCCAAATACAGGTAGATTGTGAATGGTGTTTTGATGTGAACCTGTCTGACAGTACAAAAGACTTAGAAACAAATAAACAGTATGAGATAATACTTTATCACAATAACCATTAGCATTTAGACCACGCATCTGAATACACTCTGTTTGAGAGAAATAGTTTCTGCATATTCTAATCTAGAGAATAAACTCCTTTGGACCAGAGTATGTAGGTGGTTTCTGTGTGTGGCAAGGCCTGTGCAGAATGTTCTGTCATCAGGTAACAGTAATAAAGTTCTCTGGTAAAAAAAAAATAAAAATTAATGAACACTTCCTCTTTAATCTCAATCATTGCATAACAGCTGTTGTTACAGCCTTAACATGCTTCTGCATCTTTGCATATATTAGATTTTTTTACTGGAAAACAAAGCCAACCTTACCAGTCTGCCCTTGTGCATGTTAGTACAGGTCAGCCCCAGCAGCCTCCATTGTATTTGGTTTATTTCTGTCTTAGTAGAAACAGTATAAAGGTGAAATGTGGATGGTGAGAAATCCTGGAACCCTCTCTTAGTGCTGCTGTGACAGATTGTACACAATCTGCTCAAAACAGTTAAAGGTCTTGCTATCAAGTCCACTGTAAAGAAGGTAGAATTGGGCAGTGCATGTCACTCGCACCTTTCATCTCTATGGTGGGAGTAAGGAATGTGCCCTTGCTATATCCAGGATTGGTTCTGAACCTCAGTTTCGGAGGTCCAGCCTTTGAGCTGGCCGGTGCTTCTGAGGAATGCTGCAAACACTACCTCTGTTTTGTGAAATAGTTGTTACTTGCTTTGAGAGGCTGAGACAAGGCCACAAAAGATTTACAGTATAGGATTTGCTTCTTCCTCTTCTTCCCTGTGACTTAGTTACTTTCCTGTTGTTGAGGAAGTTGGGAGGGAGCTGTGTTTCAAAATGTGCTCTTGGGAAATCAGAATAATCTTTGCTTTTCCAAAGATATGTCTTGTTAAAAAAAACCCCAAACAAATAAACAAAAAAAACCCCAAAAACACAAAATAACACAACCCTCCGGAAAAAAACAAAGCAAAAAACCCCCCTCTGGCCTTGTTCTTATGTTTGAAGGGTTTTTAGTGGTTACAATAAAAGAAAGATGTACTGCAATAATTCCTTCATTGTGCATTTCCTTGGCATCACGTAAGCAACATTACAAGCACCTCTTGCTTTTTAAAATTTGTATCTTGCTGTTTTATTGGTACAGGCCTTTCAGAGTGTCTGAACTTGTTTGTTAGGGGTTTTCTTCATGCTTCATTTTGGAAATGTGTGGGCTGGTTTACATCAGCACTGTATCCATCCTGTATGAATCACACCAAGAGGAGAAGCCACCACCTGTCTTGTGTCCTCCTGTTAAAGGAGGGTCTTTCTGAAGTCTGAGTAAGTGTGGGAGGTGTGATGGGTGCAGTCCTCTTTGCCAGTCTGGACGTAGAGAAGTCACACTCACCGTGTACCACTCAGAATGTTATTAAGTTCTCCACGTTACAGCAGCAGTAACAGAAGTTCAAAAGCAATATTCACTTTCTTCATTGCTATCACAAGGGCAGTTGTTGCACAGATGGGACACAGGTGTTCTTATTTTTATCAGTACATTGTCTAATCCTGGTCAGTACTAAATTATGTGGTACAGGTTACCTCAACTCAGTTACAGCAAGGACTAAGGACTAATTTTAATCTTCCATGCAGAGTATTTAATTGACCATATACATTTTATTGTCTTTCTTTCCTCTCAGGTGCAGGGTTTTCATCAATACTAAATGCCTCAGACAGATTGCTTTTCTGCTCCAGTGTGGTGAATTCTCTATTGCCAGCCAAAGTATATTCATTATTTTTCCTCTTAGAGACCTCCCTTTCTGTCCCTTTGTCATTATGTAATTCTATAGCAGAGTGAACAATGGGAGCTACTATTTGCTGTCTAAAGGTTCAGCCATATCCATAGGCCTCCCCTTGTGCATTCTTCCTCTTTCTTGTGTGAAATCATTGCATGTTTTATAGCTGTCACTGGGACACTGTGCTGGAAAGGCCATCCTGCACATCTTGGCACTCCTGCTTGCTCACATGCTCTCTTTGTCTTGTATTAATGCCCCCAACCTGGTTATTCATGCAGTCTGTGACTCCGGATAGATTTCATCTCCCTATGGACAGGATACTCTGGGAAGCATAAGCAGTCACCTGGAGGCCAAGAGATCACAGCCCTAGTAGCAGATTTGCTCATTCTCACTAGGATTCACCTTCTGCTTTTCAGAATTTGGGTACACTGAGTTCAGTTTTACACTGTTAATTTTCAGATTGAATTTTACGGAAATTACAGTGTTACAGCTCTACCCATGTGATCACTTTTTTCCTTCCTCTAGGGGATGTCATCAGTAGTTCAGAAAACAGGCAAAGCTGAATTCTTCCCTGTGGAACTTTATCCCTGAATGAAACATCTGTGAAGACAATATCAAAATATTCACCACAGATGCAGTGGAGATGTTCTGAGAGGTGGTGCTGGCTAGGATGTGAAGACAACAGCATTTTTCTATGCTCTTTTAGGTATCCTGGGGAGGAATTATGGGAACAGTCTAGATGATAAAAAATACAAAGCAGGTCTTTAACGAAAGGTGCTGGAGAGAAACTTCAGGAAGAATCTCTCTGTGAAGCAAGAAGAGTGAGATCTGTCTTGCTGACAAGTGTTGCCAAAAGAGTGGTGCTAGCTTTCCTGCTCCAGGGGAGATAAGGGTTCAGGCAAAGAGAAGATCGTGGGTGCATTCCTGGTGAGTGACATTGACAGAAGGCACTAGCAGGTAGTTCTCTGTGTGATTTTGTCCAAACACAATGCAGATGATAAGCAGCAGCATGGAAGTGCAAGATTATGTGGAGGAGATGGTGATAGCAAGGAAGTCAGCTTAAACTGTTACCCTCTGAGTTTCCAAGGGACTCATGAATGACAGTCATGGGGACTGACAAAATAGGTGTTTCCTTGAAGATATCTCAGCTGAGACAGTCCCATACTGGAGAGGCCTTTCAGAAGGAAGGATGGTGTCTTTCTGTGACAATGCTGAGTGTTCCCATCTTGATCCTTGCTCTGGGGATGTTTTCCACTGATTCAGGACAGTTTGGGCTTAATCAAGAATGAAGGTTTGTGCTCATATAGTCTCCAGGGCTTGCATCCAAAGCATACTTTGCTTAGCTTCCTCTATAGTTTTATGTTTGCTTTGCTTTTGTTTTTGCCCTTCATTAGTGTTTTTGCTTCATTAGAGCTCCCGTAAAAAACAGGTTTAATTGTAAAGAATCTGGAAGAAATTTTGTCAGTTTTCTGTATGATACATGGAATGTTTGGGATGAGATAAAACTGACTTGAGATGAGTTCTGAAAAGCTACAGTGTGACTTCTGTGTGCTATATTCATAAGTTGTTTTGTGTTCTGGCCATTGTAGCATAAAGGAACAGGCTGATATCTGATGCTTTTCCAATTTGCTTTTCTCTCTTGAAATTAGTTGTGTGTTAGCCAGACCTGCAAAGACAAGCTGCTTTCTTGCTTAGCTGGATTACAGCCAGCATGGAAGTAACAAAGTCACAATCACTCATTTGGAACTGAACTCCCTCATTTTAAAAAAACACTATTTTTAGATGATTGTTGAAGTTTCCTCCTCTGGCACAGAATGTTTTTCTGCATTTTGCTGAGTTATATAACATCTCACTTAGGTTTTGGAAAGTTCATTTTGACATGCTTGCTTATCATATACTTTCAGTTCTTAAATTTATATAGGTTTAAAGAAAAAAATAACCAACTAGACTTACTTGCTTCCTGCTCCTACTTAGTCCTTTGTCCCTTTTGTTATTGTTGCTGTAATCACATACTGACATGTAATGAGTGTTCTGAATGTATTTGAAAGAAGGGAGAGGGTCAGAGTGCTCTAAGTCATGTGGATTCTCTCAGCTCAGAATGTGCTGTGCTGCTCAGTGTTGTTGGGCACTGCTGTAGATTTACCTCCTCTGGCAGCCACTCCCCAGCTGGTTCTCACCTCCTTCCCCACAACAGGGTGGGGACAGGATAGAAAGGCAGGCATTTAGGGTGTCTTCCATGGTGAGCCAGATAATGCCAACCTAAAGCAAGATTCTAAGAATGCCAATCAAAACTATACTAGGCTATCCAATTAATGGATTTACAGGCTTTCCTGTGGCTTTGCTCATTTATGACAAGTGTGGCTCTTCTAAAGAATTCAGGCACAATTCTTTTATCCTTTTCAGAGATATGTTTGAAGAGAAGCTCTTAGTTTATGTGTAAGAGATAGTAATGCAATAATGAAGATGTGTTGGCATAAATTAAGTTGCGCTGAGAAGTTTTCTTTGTTCTAAATTTAAGTTGTATTTTTTAAGGATTTTAGGGAAGGAATAATTCCATACTTTGCTTTGTGTTGGGCTTCCCCCCCCTCCCCCTTCTTCTATTTTCAAATATACTTCTATGTTCTAAAGACAAGAGATGAAGAGGACTAAATGTGAGAACAGGTTTAAGGTTTTCATAGAACACTAGGGGTGTAGAGGTTGTTTGCTTGGCTGTTGCTGTTAGAGCAGGATTTCTCTCTGTTTTGGTCCTAACACTAGTGGCTTAGTGTACCATATGTATATCTTTGTTTACTACTGCTGTAGTAGTAGTATTTCACAACCTTTTGCAACTCCTCAACATGTCTTAGGTTATGGAAACTCAGAAATGTCTCTTGGGAGATTGTTGAACTGAACACAATCTTATACTCGGAAAAAAAAATCTTAATATGCTTTCCTTTCTTGTTCTCCTGTATTAAAGTTCTTGTTACCCAAACAGCATTTCCACACCAGGGTCCATACCCTGGAATTAGCTCCTCATGCTCCTTGCCACTTACCCAGATTATTCATCTCAACTTCACATGCCTCACAAATGTACAAATCTGTAGTGATTAAAATAGCTATTCTCACTACTTAGGAGTAGGTAGGTAGTCACCAAAGAAGTCTGGTCAGTGGCTTTGTGCTTCTCTGAATTTCCTTCAGTATCTCAGTCTCTCCTTGATAATTCCATTTCTCAGGACTGAGTGGATTATTCCAGATGACGTCTTACTTGAGCTGCAGACAAGACCTGTTGTCTTACGGACTCCCAAGCATGACGACTTCTGCAAATGTACAGTTCCTGCTGCTGCTTCAGTATCCCTCTGTGCCTCCTTCAGGGCCCTGCTCCACCATAACTCACTTGTAGTGTAATATCATGCCATATTGTATTACCTGGCCTTCTACCAAAATCACTTTAATTTCCAAATCATCTGTGTAAAGCTTCTGTACTGTTTCTCGTTCTTCGCTGATCTCTCCAGTACCATCCTGTTTACTCTTACTTGCAGATGTCATTAGTCCAATTTAGTTTCCTTTTATAGGTATTGAAGTTAGGTAAGGTGGGCCTCTGCACAGCTTAGTAGCATTTTCACTTACTGTATTATGTCATTGTGTATGTCTGACTGTAAGTTAATTAAATTTGAAATTAAGTATTCCTATGACTCTTGGAGCTTTTACTTAAATGGGATATATTCTGTAGTTACCACATCCAGTCTCTATCCAAGGAGGTTTTCAAGACCCAGCTGTTCAAAAAGTCCTAAACAACATTGACTCTACCGTGAGCACAAGATTGGGCCAGAGATCAGCCATACAGCCTGAGTCATTTCATGGTTCTGGCCCATTCATCAGCCTTGTACCACTGCAGATCTTTCAGATTCACCATTCCTCATCTTTCGTGTCTCAGGGTTTGCTTCCTTGGTTAAATAACATTAATATGTTGGATTTGCTCTGGTTTCGTAGGTTTTTTTAAATATAGGTTGCATTTCCAAATATCTCACGTACACTGACAGATGTATCTTTATGAATTGATAGATTCTTTGTAAAGAACTAATTTGGCCACCTTTGAAAATGAGGGTAAGAATTCTGTTTGTCAGCTAGACTGGTATTTCCATGATGTCCATCACATTACTATGATTAATTTATAAAATAAAACAGGGTGTTCTGAGATGACTGCAGGGCATGGCTTCATGAAATGTGAACAAGTTGGAACTAAAATAAGCTGTATCTAATATTTCAATTCCCATCTCAGGTCCTGCTTTCTCAACTATAAATAATGTACAACTCCTTTTTATGTACAGTTCTGGACATTGGTGCTCAGTGTAGCTTGTGTGTATTTCTGTTTCTTTTTAGTTTACTTTCTCCTCTGCTGCATTAAAATATTTTAAGGTGTGTAATGATGATCCATAAAGCCTTTTTTGTTGGTTTCATGTGGGAGGGAGTGCATAAGCTCTTCTTGTTCCTCTGTTCAGTGAAGACAGATTGAAATATCTTGACTTTAATACCTGCTACACATTTTCCAAAACAGTGTTACTAAATTTAATGTGTACAATAGGTAAAAAAAAATCATTTCCATATTCATTGCAGTACAACAATAAAAGCTTTTCTTTCATTTGTCTGTGGTTTTGCTTCACAGAGATAAAATCACTAGTGCATTTGTGGTTTTATGTGAATGAAATGTCTCTTCTCAATTACTGTTTCAAATCAAGCTTTCTAATTCCTGTTGTCCTACTCTAAAAAATTAATTACTTGTCACCAGAAAACTGGCAATGTCACCTCACTTCTGATAAAAAAATTAAAGTTATTTCAGAGTTTTATTAATTTCCAAAAGTAGTATTTTTTTATATCACAACTGTGGTGTATAAATCATACACATATAATAGGATAGTAAGCAGAGTTAACCTTATGGTACACCCACCAAAATATGTTCATAAAATTCACTGGGGTTAGGATGGTTGGATGATAGGACCACTGCTGGGAAATAAAACACCTGTCTTCCAGTGCCATTTTCTGTCTAATGTCTGAGAAAAAAAGAAAATAAAAAGGAAAAAAAAAAGGAAAGAAAGAAAAAACCAATCTCATTTATAGTTGTCTGTGGAAAGAAGTAAAGTGTTTATGTGGTACCTTGCTTTTAACTCCAAGATTTTTTAAGTATTAGTAGTTTTATGTTCTCACACTGCTTAGGAAATCCCAAGGATCCCTACCAATAGTGTGTGGTGTTTTCAGGCTTTAATTCAGAAGAGTTGATAGTAATGAGCCTCCCAAATCTTTCTTTCAATGTGCTTCAGGAATTTCTCAATGTTCTTCTATTGTTGGTGTTATTTGGACTCTTAAGAGTGTGAAATAATTTGGAGTTTGTTATTGTTTTGGAGAGAGGAAGGGCATTCTTTGGTTTGTTTTTAGCCTAATTCTGTAAGCAACCTAATTCTGTAAAGCTATGGTGTTATTTTGTTTTAGCTGGATGAGAGACTTCAGTAAAAGGTGATTGAGGACCTTTTTTTTTTTTTTTTGTAAATCTCTGCCCAGGTAATCGTTTTCTTAAGTGTTTGAAATGCCATAGTGTAATTCTGTTACACTAGGCATGGAAGAGTCTCATCTTCTGATTAACTGTGGGGATTGTGGAGGAGGAAGATGGAATAGTTCCAAAGTAGATGATTCAGACTAGTGGGAGAAACAGCTCCATCCCATGTATAAGGATTAGAAACCCAGAATCAGCTTGGATAAAATTAAGCTATAATGTGCAAGGCCTATTGGGATTTTGAAGGACTAGGATGTTCCCATCTGCCTTCATTCTGCCCATGGGTGAGAAGTGGTTTGAGGAGACAGAATGGTTGTTTCTCACAGTTTCTGTAATTTCTGTTGGCAGTTCAAACTTGTCCATTGATAGTCACTTAGCTGAATATGGAAAATAAACCCTGTTTTTCCCTTAGCTGATTGTGCTGCATTTGTATCTCATGCAGTGTGTTCTGGGATATGGAATAGCACTGGAATTGTTGAGTTGGTAATGCTGTGTGTGAGTTGTGCAGAGAGATGTTTATGTTTAAGTGTAATGGTCTTGCCTAGAGACATCTGGTTTATACTGTCCTTGAATTCTTTTGCAGATCTCTCATTTTCTGATTTTGTGATGTAACAGACATGTGCTATTAATTAGGAAAGCCTTTAATGTTCTTATTTAAGAAAAGCAGCTAACTCAGATCTCAGAAAACTCAAGTATATCAGTTCAAAGCAGGTTTTCTAATTCACAGCACCATTTACTGACCAAGTCCACACAGTCTGCAGTCACAACATTTGGGAAAAGTTGGAGGTGACTACAAGGGAAGCACATGTAAGCCCTACAACTGCATGTGTCTCTAGATACACAGACTGGTATCCTATGAGAAGGAAGGGAAGGCAGAATTGATAATTCCAGAGCATGGCTGGTGTGTAGCACTGAATTATAAAAACAGCTCTGAACTTTAGGTAGAAGTAGTTGCAAGGAAAATTTTGGTGATTACAAACCTCTCACCAACAGAGAGTTTGGACTACTATGGCACAAAAGCTTGGCTAGTCACAAGACAAGACATCTCTGCTCTGTTTTCTAACAGCAGCCCAAACTGGGATTTATTCTCATCTGAATATGGATCGGGGGAATGATTAGAAAGATAAGGGTGCCCTGTGGTATCCCTCGTGTTGCTGTTTTGGAGACTTACTCTGAATCTCATGCTTTTGCTGGGCAGTGGAACGGACCTCAACAAAATACCTTAACCAGGTTAATACAAATCCAGTTTTGACCCACAGCAGCTGAGGAGACTTGTACTGTTCTGCTAGTGCAGTGGGGACTGTTTCAGGCTCATTATACATTTATTTATAAATGGAACTTGAATGGAGGTTTTTAAGTGTGCATGATCTGTTCATGATTAGAGCTCAGAGAACCAGTATAAATTTCTCTGGTTCTGTGTTGAGACTGGGCAAATGGGAAATCTTGGTAACAGGATTAAAGGGCACTACAAATTACATTTACAGAAATACTCTACTGGAGTTGTTTGAGAAGATAAATGTGAGAATATCATAAAGCTGGTGCACACAATCTCAGGAAACATTTCTTCACTTCCTGCCTCTCACATCCTTTCCGTCAAGAAATACTTACACTTAAATTTGACTGGATGTGAATATATGGTATGTTAGGACCATAAAAATTACACTAAAATTTACATATCCTAGGCAGCTAAGCCACATTATACATGCAATTATATGTTTGTAGTTATAATTTCATTGGAGTGGAAGGGAACTGTAGGACTGAGTGTTGTTTTGTCTCCACTGTGGTAGTTTCATGGAATACGTTTTTTATAAACTTTGTATCCTCAGACCAGATTTAGCTCTTTCAAAGCATGTCCTGGGAGAGGCTGACACCTTTTTACTCTAAAATACACAGTGTATATCAGTATGTTTTTATTCAGATTGGCGCGGGTTTTCAGATACACTTTCTGGTTCTGGAAGCTTAGAACAAGACAAGAAAATAAATTACTTTCCCTCTTTTTCTGGGTCAGGTCCAATTTCATTTTTTCCTCTTTGTTTTAGAGGACATTTGGATTCTTGCTGATTAAATTGCTTTACAGTGATATTAGCACAGTGAAATTGGCAGGAAGATATTCCATTGTGTGACTCGAGAAAGGGCAAATTCATGGTGGCGTCTGTAGTTCTTTTACCCTTCCAGCTGTTGAGACTGCAAAGAGTATTTTGCAGTGTGCTTTGAGATACACTCAGTGGGTGACGTTAAACTATGTCTGGAACAATAACTTCAGCTCACAAGGTAGGCAGGGATTCTTCCTTCAGAAGAAAACTGCTTGCTTGCTTACTTGCTTTTAGTTTGTTCCCCAGCCTTGACTCCCTCAGAAATTTCAACATCTGTGTGGCTAGAAGAGCCCCAAACTCAGTCCTAGGTTCAGTCAAGGAGTAAACATTTGAATAAACAGTTAAGCATATGTTATAGAATCAGCTGTGCAGTGCCAAGGGTTTGTTCTCTTGAGTCCCAGGTTCTGCAGTCAGATTTCCTCCAGCATGAAGTAGTAGGGCCTCTGGTGAGGTTAGAGGAAGAGTAAACAAAGTGGTGGTGGGGAAAGGTCTGTTGCTAGGACATCAAGCCTTGCACCAAGCACAGAACACACTTCTGTGGCTGTTCCTGGGAGTTTGGAGACAGCAGGAAGAGGAATTTGTTTGGCTCATGGGTCAGGTTTGCAGGAACTGAGGCATTGCTGCTTCTGCCCAAGTGGCCTTTTCCAGCTTTGCTGCCTTGTATTTCACTGAGCTCTGGGCAACTTGTTTCAAGCTTGGCTATTTTGTAATAATAGTTTCGTGTAAATTGCAGTCTGGATCCATCTAAAGACAAATTTAACTTCTGAGACTTGAATGAAATGCCTGAGGCAAGTAGCTCTATAAAAGGAAGCCATTAATACCTTCTTGTGTAGGTTCAAACTAGTAGGACAAAATCCTTGAAAACGGACTGAGACAACTGGGGACTATGGTTGGGAGGAGGAGGAACACCTTCTTACTGCAGTGTAGAAATGAAAAGCAACCAGTGTTAATTTTCTGCAACTGCAGCTTCTTTTAGAAAGCTGTTTTATCTCAAGAGGATTTTAAAATTTTGTTTTTCACTATATGTTCCCAAATACTCTGGCACATGGAGCAGTTAGGTGCACTTCAGCAAAGAAATATCATGAAGAATTCTATTATTTTTGAGCAGGTCAAAAAAACCCACAACAAATCAAACACAAAACCATAAAGAAGTAACAGGTTACTCTGTAAAGTGGCTGCTTTTCTCCCAGCAAAAACGTGTTAGAACTTGACCCTTGCTGTTGTAAATCTGATCCCAGTCACACAGTCTCTTTTAAAATATCTGTTTATCGACCTTAATTTCTAGGAAGACTCTTTGTGCTGTCATGTTCTGGAACTTAGGTACCTGTGGCAGCTAAGTGAGCTGCTGCATACTCAGCATTGCAGCTGAAAGAGGCAGGAATGGTGACTGCAAACAGAGACAGTACTAATTGCTCCCTGCACTTAGTTAAATAGCTGCATCGACGCATAACAGCAGGAGGGAGAGGGTTAATGAGGGGCTAATTCCATCCGCAGAGGGACACCGGGCTGAATGGAAACAGCTGCTGCACTGCAGGCTCTAGGCTGCGCAGGGAGTTGCTGGCGGCTTCGGTGAAGGGAGGGAACAGGAGAAGTATGGCATGTGGGGAAGGCAATAAACAATCCAGAAAAAAAAGGAACATATAAAGGTATCTTATGTCGGGACCCCGGAGAAGGGAGAAATCACAACAGGCAGGAGTGGAGGAAGGGAGAGTTCAGGCTGGAATTGCAGACTGGAGAAGCGGGTGCAGCCACCTGTGAGCACTTGACCTCCCTCTGTGAAACATCAAGGCTTACAACTAAGTAAACATGACACAGTGTAGGTGTAGCTTGGATATTGAGACAGCATAGCTGTGTAAATGCAAGCTTAGCTGAGGTGGTGGGCTGGTTGGAAGGTGTGGGGATGTTGCTCGGGATGGAGACTGGATGTGTGTGGCAGTGCATCGCGAGAAGTGCATGATTCCAATGGTATTTGTCAAAATGTGAATATGAAGGCAGGAGTTTGGTTCGCTGAAGTCACCTGCTTCAAGAGTCAAATTATCCACAGCTCTGTAGAATATGAATAATTTGAATAATAATGGGTAATTGCCATCTCCGCTACCTGCCATGATGTCAACGCTTGAAAGTTGCCTTCTTTCATATACCCCTGTCGTGTGCACAGACATGTCTTGTATTCCTGCTGCATAACAACAGCTGTTACTAGCATTCATACACAATAAATTCCCAGAAATGCTTTAGCTGAAGACAGTCTTGGCCACTCCATGGAGGGGGAACTGCTAATACCCTTCCTGCTGCTTTCTCCTAAAGACCTGCTTTTTTCCCTGCAATTGATGCAGTTATCTGAGGTGGGGATGGCGGGGAGGACAGCCAACTTTGAAATTCTCAGCACAGAGAACCATAGAATATATCCAGAAATACATAAGAACACAAGGATTGCTTATGGGCAGGCTAGATTGTTAATGTAGTGAAATCAGTGATGTAGTATATGCATAGATTAGGGTTGCTGACAGTAAAAAATCAGCATGGCCAGCTATGCAGCCAGACACTGGCCCACAGGGCTGTGATTTGTCAAGCACCAGAACTGTAAAACCAAAGTGGTCCCAAGAAAGTCACTAGGGAGGATCAGAAGTAGAAGAGCTTGTCCTGTTAAATAGATTAGGGCATGTTAGCCTCAGATGATAAGGAAGAAAAAGGAGTATCTGTTCTGAGAGAGCATTATAAATTCACGAGTGATACAAAGAAGATCAAAAGGGACAAAAGATGTCCTAGACGTGTAGAACGTGCAAATACCAAAGAAGATTTATAAATGTGTACCTAGTTCTTCCGTGTTTTTTTCTCTGATTTGCCACTCTCAGAGGCAGGATGCTGGACTGTCAGCCTGTGGTCTGATCTGGTACAGTACTTCTTTAGTATGTTTTTTGACACAGACATCTGCTTTAAGATGGGAAAACTGATTTTTTTTTCACTGATGTTTCTTCAGTTATGTTAGTGATTACTTTTTCATTCCTAAAATTACATTAATGATAATATTTCTTGATATGTCAAGATTTTAGAGCCCACAGAAACAATTGTTGAGAATGTAAATGAAATTGAATGGAAAAAATGTACCAATGTAACTCTTCACCTGAACTGGGAAGTATTCTGTTACACAGATGGTGAAGCCATGAAAAATGAAAAAGGTAACTTCCATTTTCATTCTAACACATTATGTGAGCAATATGCCACATGTTGTATAAAGATTCAAACAAGAATGCTTATATGCTTGTATGAATGAAGTTTGTATGAATGAAGCATTTATTATGATTTTTATGAAGAATTAATACAGAATAGCTTTACAACTTTGGAATCAGCAAATTTTAGCCTATGTTCTGTTCACAGGTGAAAGATAAACCATGTGTTAAATGGAATAATGCAGTGTTGATCCTTTTCTGTAGGACAATTAACATGAGTAAAATATTTGCCCTACTTTAAACAGATAAGGAGGTACTGCATTGTGTTCCTCTTAAGATTAATGTTTCTATATCGGCAGCAGAGAGCACAAGATTTATTTGTAGAGCCTTATGTAGATTTACAGCTTGTGCCAGTTACTGCTTGAAAGCTCTTTATATGTCACACTTACAGTGAGTCTTTTTGTGTGAGTGAATGTTAGTGAAAGTGGTCATAAGAAGGATACGGACATTTTAAAGTGTTAAGTGGAATATGTGACACATACAATGCCTTTAAATTATAAATTTAGTGTTGTCATGACCTTTGACTTCCTCTTTCCATATGTGCATATCTGAGTATGCATTTGTGTGATATAAACATAAAAAATGTATTTTATCAAAATGCTGTAGAAGCAACTTTCTGTGTTGTCTTGATTTCCTTAGAGAATTAGTAATGTGTTTTTCTGTTATTATTTGATGATTTAAAGAAAGAAAATTACACTCAAGGAGAGAACAACAGTCTCAGGGGATGTGCACTTCTCATGGAACCATGCTCTGGACTCAAACATCTATGCAACTCCTGTTTATTTAATAGGATTGTATGAGTGAAATACAGGGTTGAATTTGGCATTCACAGTCCAGGATAAGGAGTGAATCTGCCTTGGGCTTGGTAGAGACAAACATATAATATTTGGAATACTATGTAAATTAATCTCAAAATGTTAGAGCAATTGCTGTTTTTCTTGAAGCTTTCAAGTTTGATAATTGTAAGCATCTGTAATTTCAATAACTCTGATTAAATTTTGAGCATGTGTGTATATACAAGTGAATATTAATTGTCTGATAGACTTATTTGAATCTTCACATATATTCCTTTACTGAAAAATTGTAGGAGAAAAAAACCAAAATGAGTAGTCTTAACCCAAATGTGAAATAATGTGGTTAGAAAATGGCTTTTCATTTGCAGAAGTTTTTGACATTTAAAAAACTTGTTGTACACTTCTTCTTGATGAACAAGAGAATATTTTTAATATTCTGTTGAAAAAGAAAATAGAAACATCCTCACTTGAAGAAAAACTGAAGTTCGTCTGTCAAGCCTCTGTATCTGAATTTATAGTAAATAAAGAAATAAAATGAGGTCATTGTGGGGAGAGAGGTTAAGAGAAAAACATTTAATCTTGTACTAGGGTACCTTTTTCTTCCCATGAGTTTTGCAGACAGAGTTTTGAACTGGGCTGAAATTCCAACCATTGCATTCATGAACACTTGGAGTAGCTTCAGGGTCATAATTACTGTCTATGTCTCTGAATTACTTTTGATCCCATCTTAACAAATTGCTGTCACCAGTTGACTCAAATGCTCTAGTTTGGTTTTCTCATGCTACAGACACTTGATTCTGTACAGCTGCTTGCTTTTCTATTGGGAGAAACCTGCTAAATGAATCGCTGAAAAAGTATGAAGCCACTTGAACAAGATGCTGTACCTGATGCTACAGACAGAGATACCATGTTGGGTTATTAGTCCAGTGCATGACAAAGAAAATATTTCTCCTGAATGGAGTAATATATCCAGGTGTTACTAAAATACTCAAAAACTTATCTATACAAATACTTATTCAGTAAACATGTTGAGGTCTGCCATCTTTGCAGATTTATCTGTGTTCGTGCAGTTGATAATAAACATTTATCAATGTTTATTTTCACCTTTTTAGTTTGTGCACTGGAGGTTCTATTGCTTTCCCATATGACTGGAGAAGAACAATATATTCATGCAGTTGTGTTTAAACAGCTCTGGTTCATGAATGGCATGTCTTTGTGCTTGTTTCATTCTGAAGGTGGTTGCTATCAGAGAGGGGTTTGAGGCATCATGCAGAAATCTCGCATAGTGGCTAGCACTAGATGTGGACATTCAAATAACTGCTACCAGCTGGAGGATGAAAGGTGGTGGAAGGCATTTTCAGTTTCTTGGTTCTCCGACACTGCTTTTATCTTGCAGGGGAAAAAAAATCCCACTAGTGATTTAATAAAGCAATTTGTGTTTTCATGTTTTTCCAGATAGAAGAAGAGGTTTTAAGTGGAATTTTTCAGTAAGAGATTTATATCAAAAGAGTTATGCCATAGAGAGCAAGAACTTATTTGAATAGGGCTATGGACTGTTTTTAGAAAAGGGCAGCAGTTTGTTAGGATAAAGTGCAGAAATTGTGCTTGAGATTTCCCTTTATTCAGCATACTTTCATTAAGACTCTTTATATAAATATTAAAAAAACTTACTGATGTACAGAAATCCAGATAGGCAGATGCTTCTTTTTTTTTTTTTTT
>VWZU01015084.1:71521-104716 GCA_013397095.1 Sterrhoptilus dennistouni
TAAACAAATTTTTCTAGCAATGTTTTAATAACTGTTGACATACTCACTTCTTTGTAACATACTCAGTCTTAGAGATAATTCATCACAGAGCCTTATAGGGGCTGTATTTTGCAACAGTAATTGTTTTGTATCCAATTTGTTAAAGTTATAATTCAATTAATAACATCCAGTGCAGTGGAAAACCTCAGCAGGAAATAATGCTAAGTGCTCCTGCAGTTTGCCATCCATTTGCAAAGCTTTCAGTAAAATTAGTCGGCTTTTCCCTGGTGTATTGGCCAGGTAATAAGAAAGGGGAGGCAGTGAAAAATGCAGTATTTATGATTGAAAATGCCAGAATATACTGGGTGTTTCTTATTAGAGAAACACCCAAAGATAACTCACACAAAGGTTTATGGCATGGAGAGCTAGTGGTAAATTTTGGAAACTTCCTGCAGCAACTGAAGTTATAGTAGCATAAGCTATTTTCCTGCCTAGGATTTGTATTAAGTCTGAGCTGTCCTTGGAGAAGTTGTGCATCCAATTTTGATTGGCTTGTGAAGATTACTGGGCAAAAGAACTGACTTTTGCCTAAAATGGCAAGTTCTGGTCTAGGAGACAGTTGCTTGTGCTAAGAATTAAAATGCATTAGTGAGACACTGACCTGGGAATAAAGCATGGACTTTTTTAGCATGAGATTTACAGCTAGGAGTGTAAAGGTGGTTGATACTTAAAACCCTGTAACTCTTAGGTTTTCTTTTGAAAAGCATTTTAAAAATGCTTTTCACTCCTTCACTGTAAACTGGGGGGTCATTGTAGACCTGAACTTTTTTTCCACTTTCTCACCCTGGAGAAGCTTTGCCTTAGGCATGCTGGGCCTCCTGGAAGGAATGGCCATCAGAAGATGGAAGAGAGAGTGGCTGCTGGCCAGAGTTTAAAGGAGCATGGAAGGGGATATGATGGTATCAGAGGTGCCCCTAACCTTGGGAAGGTGAAATAATTAAGAACTGTACTGAATGTGTTTTGTTAAACAAGTGCATGCACATCCAGGGAATTTTGCTGTCACATCTGGGAGCTCCAAAGTTGATTAGCTGCTTCTAAAAATTATTATAGAGCTGTACTTTTGGAAGTTACATAATGGACATTCTAATATTAAGCTCTTTAGGGCATAGGCTGACTAAGGAAAGCTGGAGAGATGTTTTCTTTCTGTGAGTTTCAAACAATTGGACAAGTACATCCTAGGGGATTTGGTGGGGTTTTTTGTTTGTTTTCTGGGTTGAGTTGTGTTTGGTTTGGGGTTTTTTTATGGCTTATAGTAGAAACAAAGTGCTGATTGGACCTGGCAGTACAGATCTTATTTCTCTAAATTTATGGTGACAGCAGATCACGTGGATCATTCTGGAGACAGAGATCCTTTGTATTATTGTAAGCACAGCTTTATTGCTCTTCCACAGGCCTATCCTTGAAAATCAGAAGTTATTTTGAGATACTTTTGGAAAGAACTCAAGAACCATGGGATGCTTTAGTAAATTATAATTAAATTAGCGTAACAAGTAGTGTCTAATGTTTGAGTGGTTCTTGAATAGTGATCTCTGTTTTGAAAGATCTAGATTATTGTCAGTCAGAAAAAACTGAGGCTGAAGGAGCAACTTAAGCTGTTACAGAAGATGGCAGAGCTCTTGGTAATCAGTCCTATGTGGATGAGCTTACACCCTCTCTGGAATGTTGTGGCCAGCACTGGACTGTGGGTCACCATAATGATAAATGCTAAGGATTGAGTGAGGTGCATTCTTGGGATTAGTTTTCTGCTCCTTTTGTTCCTTAGGGGAAAATAGTGTGCTCGTCACCTCAAGAAACTGGAAAGGAGCAGAGAAAAGGAGTTTGGCATTCTGAGATTTCAAGGGAAAAGGACCTGCACTGAACTTTGCTGTTTTTCTCCTCAGTTAATTTTTCTGGGGATGTTGGGCAGAAGAGGAGATAGGAAAAAAAAAGTCTGTTATTCTTTTCATTGATGTTGTAAAAAAGAGATAATTTGCCTTACTTAAATTATGTTGAGAGTAAGTGTAAGGTGAGTAAGAATGCTAAATGAGTTCACTGAAGGGGGATGAAATCCTTTTAAGACTGGACCTAGGACCTAGCTAGGACCCTTCCTGGCTCATCATTTTGTGGTAATTTTTTTATTATTATTTTTAGTTAAAGAAAGGCTATGATTGCAGACAATATGTTGAGAAATGAACACAGTGTTTTTTCTAAGCTTAGTCTCCCCACAACCCCATTTTCATACCCTGCACTGCTGTTCTTTCCTTCCTCACTGGGAGTGGAAACAGCTGCAGGTTTCTCCTCTGGAAGGTAAAAGCAAGGCTGGCCCTTTCTGGATGGTGTAAATGCCAGTTCTGAGGCCATTGGTGTGGACCTGTGGGCTGCCCTGGAGATGCACTGGGCAAGTTCTTAAGAATCTCAAACAAGTGAGCTTTCCAATGTGTAGTTGTTTTTTGCAGTCTCCAGATTCAGGTGTTTGTCTCCTTTTGTTATTTTTAGGTCTCAGTATTTGGCTTCTGTTCTCATGTCACCTAAAATTTTCTTTTTCAGTGATTCTGTAAACATCTGTTTTAATAGAAGTAGAGCCATTAGTCTAGGCCTCAGTCATACTCAGAAGTGCAATTAGCACCATGGTCCATTCATCAAGTGTGAATTTCCAGATTAATTTTTCAAAGCAAAATCTTCCATGATTGCATTCTTTGGTGTTTTTTCCTTTAATACGTTTTAAAACTGATCCTGCTCACCAGGATAGAATTAATTTACTTCCTCTGTGTATTTTTTTTAAACAATCTTTAGTGTATTTTCTTTATGGAACATTTTTTGCTTTGATTTAATTGGAATACATTTTTTGTTTAAGAAATAGTTTGAAATATTCACAAGTGCCTGCAAATGTTAGTTTTCAGTTTAAAAAGAAAAAAAAGCAATTTCATTTGAAATGGTATAAAAAAATAATAAAACTAATTGAAAACATCTTCTGCAGATTTTTCAAATTAAAACTACGTCTTACAAAAGTTTGGTCTTCATTTTTCCAGAATTTGAATGGCTCCATCCTGGTTAGTATTAGCACATTATTTGTTTAGTGTTGCATAAGCATATGAAGTAACTGTCTAATGTTTACTATTACAATAATTGTCTCAGAAGCACAGCCACAAAATGTCCATTTTGTACGTCACTTTGAAAATGCGTAGGCTTTTTATAAGCACGTATCAATTGTTTCAGACATAAAGTTTTAAGGAATTTATACAGGCATCTCCAGCCAGTCAGTGGTACCACTTTTTTAGTCATTTTGACTTTGCCTTGGGTAGTTACTTACAGGGCTGTTGACTGTGGTATTTCAGGGCTGTTCTCTAGAGATCATACAGCTGAAAATGTCTGGGGAATATTGATCTGTCATGTCACTGCTTCTGGGATATGGCTCTTCTTTGGTGTTTTTCACTGCCATTTTGTTAGTGAATTCACAGAAACTGAGTTTGATTACATTTATTTCATCACTTGGACCATAAAAATGCACCTTTTATGGGCCGTGGCTAGGAGAAGATGTCATGAAAATTATGTAGGACAGAGAAGAAAAATGGTTGAGAGTAGCTACACATTTATAGAGCAATCGCTTAAAGTAAGTATTGTTTGCAAATAGTGCTGATCTGTGCCCCTGATTTAGTGTAAACTTGCATATGCCTTGGGAGTTTTATCTAGAACAAATGTCTGTAACATGAGTTTCTTTTAACTTTTCTTAGATTTTTAGGCTTTGCCTTGACTTTTGTTTCATTTTGTTTGGGCTTTTTTCCTGGTTGAAAGCAGTGCTGTGATTTCTTTCACACTTACTGTTCCGTGTAATTTTTTCTTCAGTACCTTGTTCACATGTCTTCAGTATATCTGCCATGCCTTAGCGTGAAAGGTTCTCATTCACCTCAGCAGATAAGTGCCAGCCTTGTCTCTGCTTTCCCTGGACAGCCCTGATACTGTTCTGTACAGCCATTTATGAAAGTTAGTAACCCACAGCACAACCACAGCCCTGAGACTGCTGAAAGTTTTATTATTCTGTCTTCAAATGTATTTTTCACTATGAACTTACATTACCAACCTTTTTGTTCCTTGAATGCAATCCTTCTTTCTGTTGAAGAAGAAAGGTGTCAGAAAATACAATAGATAGACATTTGCTGTTTTGCCCTTTCTGCACTGTTAGCTGGAGTTCTAACTTGTATTTTCCATGTTGTCCTAATGTTACAAAGCAACTTGGGTTTTCAAAGCCAGCATAGTGTCCAGTGTAATTTGATAACAAAAGAATTGGAAAGTTTTCAGAAAAGAGGCAATATTTTTAATATTTAATCAGATGTTTTTATGTATACTCCCTGTCATTAAACTAAGTAGTTGCAATACACAGAAAACATCCATGTTGTGGATTGTTTGCAAACTATGCAAAATGCCATTGGAAAATAAAAACAGAGAATGTCAGAGCCTAGTACTCTCTGACCAGGTTCTTTTAGATATTGTGAATATGGAAAGCGTGATGTTTAACATCAGATTTATTTATTTGAAGATAGGTGCTGGTACATGGGATTTTCGTTTTAGCATCATGACACAAAACACAATGAGAACACAATACAGATACAAGTCAAACATAGCAAAGGAGAGCAATTGCAGTGCATAGCTCAGTCACAGCACCAGTGTGGTTCCCAGCCTCTCTCTGATGTAATCACCACCACCACCGTGGGCATCCCTGGCCTTGCCAGGAGTAAATGTGTGAATTGAAACCGGCTCAAGCTCATTACTTGCTTTGAAATTCTGTCAGTTGATTATGTTTTTATAGTTTTTATTTTTGGCTGAGTCTTGTATAGCACCCCATACTGGCCTGGCTAACTCAGGGAGACATTCACACTCTTAATGAGCTTGGAGAGAAATATGCAGCAGCTGATTTTTTCAGCTGTTGATAGTTGTTTATCTAAATCAAAACCCACCCTCAGGTCCTCCTGGTGTTGAGATCAAGTCAGCTTTTTTTGCAACAGCTGTGCTCAGTCCCACCCAGCTACATTCTTCCTGAGCTTCATGGACACATGATTCTGGCCCATCTTTGATTCTTCTTCCATAGTAAGGCTTTACTGATCAGCCACAGAGAACACACAGAACAACGAAACTGGTTTTTTGGTGTTTGGCTGCTTTGTATTGATATATAGTTTAGTGTGATTTTATGGCTCCTTGGTTATGTCAGAGGTTACCCTTCTGAACATCAGTTCCCAAGCTGGTGTGCAGCAGTACTTTAGCTGAGGAATAAAGTAAAAGGAATAAAGGAAAAAATAAAATAAAACAAGAGAAAAAAGGTAAGATTAGTACTTTAATTTCACAGGGAAATATGTGCATATGTCCTTTTTGTAATTTCTCTGTTGAAAATAGCAAACAAATGCAGTGAATACAACTGGTTTTAGCAATATAGTTTAATTAGTCTGGTTCCAGGCTGAGGGCATGAAAAATGGGGATCAGATTTAGTGGTGAGGATCATATTTCACAATGTCTTGGAAAAATGTGAAATGTAATAGTAATTTTAGTGCTTTTCTGGGCTTTAACCTAATCATTTTTTCAGCACCCTCCTTCACTGTCCTTTACGTCTTTCTCTTGGTTTGTTCTTGGCCTCAGAACACTTCTGGCAATGTGTACAAAACTACAGGAGTCATCTGCTTCCTTGGCATTCAGTCCATCTTTCTATCCCATCATCTTCTGTATTTGCTTCCCACAAAATTCTTCAGAAACCCTACTGCCCACAAATGTTGTTCCTAATTCCATAAAATATTTCACAGCACCAAAAGCAGTCTTCAAAGCACAGTGAAAAACAGGCATCACATATCATGTCCCCAGCATTGTATGAAATGCTTGTAGAAGAAGGTGGATAATGAGGAAGAAACTGTATTCATAAAGGAGGCTTGATCAGAGGTCAGGAAGTTGCTTTTCCTAAACTTATGTTTACGTTTTTATAGTTATAGTAGCTTTCAAAACTTAACTATACATTGGTTTGTATTTTAACAAAAGTATACTATGCAGTTATTATTTTATAATAATAATAATAATAATAATTTGTAATTGTATATTTAATATATTAAAACCAGACAAGATAATACTTGGTATTGCATGTGGTGTGTATATGTTTCAGTAAGCAACCTGCTGTTGTTACTGCAATAAAAGCTCAAGGAAATTGTAGCTTCTAAGTCAAGATTCGTAATTAACCTTTTTATTTATACTATTCATCTAGTGTATTTTCTTACTTTCTTGGATGATGGTAGAGAAGGAAATTGGTTGGCTAGTCTGATCCTTCTTATTTTTGTTTTCACATTTTGACCCTGCGTGTCCTGTTTGGGTGCCTCAGCATCACAACAGTGGTTTCTTTCTTGATGGAATTCAAGTAGATGCATTGGATCAATATAAAGTTTATGAACAACACGGTCTTTGTCACTTGACTGTTTTCTCTGCATGAAGTAGGTCTCTGTGCAGTCTGTTGCTTAAATGTTCAGACCAATGTCTTGTACAAGCAGAAATCTTTGTGCTGTCTGTATTAATTTTGCATGCTGCTGAGTTTTTGATCTGTTTCATAATCTTGTGTCATTAAGAGGCAGCCCACCTTGAACTATAAATGGATGGCATGAATGTTAGTCATAGTAACTTTGCCTTATCTGTCATTGTTTGCTGAGGAGAGAAAAAAAAACAGTATGCCGTGTGGTTACCTCTGTTCTCTCTCAGTTGTTACAATCCTGTAGTGGTTCAGTGCTGCAGAGTTACAGTTGTGGTTGACCTACTGGTTGAGATTTTTAAATGGAGTCTTTCCCACTTTAATAGTTTGGATTATTAGACTTGGCTTCTGAACGTGAACTTTATTTTTTTCCCCCACCCAGAATACTTCTGCATGGACTGTAGCTTTTTGCTCAGATGTTTCCTTTTTTTGAGTTACAGCAGCAGCCAAAGATCATGTTCCAGTTCCCACCTGCCTTGATAAACAAGCAGACTGGGAAGTGTGATCTGTGGGAACACTCATACCTTAAGGGAAAATACAGCAATGGTTTGTAACATCTTTTTAATGAATTGGAGAGGAGAGCTTGCCTCTGCCACAAATACACAGTTATACTGGCTGTGATAACCTTATGTATTGCAGTAGTAGCTGGAGACATCACTTGCACATCAAACTAGAGTATCACAAGCAGCCCTCCTCTGTTATGATAGCTTTTCTTTGCCTCATCTGCCCTTGCAGTAAATTTCCTTTTTTTTTTTTTTTAATTTATTCTTTTATTAGCACTTGGAAACTTAAACAGTCCAATTAATAAAAGGGTAATTTTGGATAGTAAAAGATGCAACAAGCTTTCCTTGTCATTAATAAAGCCATCCTTTGGTTACTTGAAGAAGAGACACTATATGGAACACAGAGGTGGATGTAACTTACATATTGGATACCTGTGTTTGGCAGGGGCTGTAAAACCAGGCAGCAGGGTTGCTGTAAAACCAGGTACAATTCATGTGCCACCTTGCAGTGTGCTAGGGTTTGTGAAGAACAGCTGAGGTGGCTACAGAAGGTGAAGAAGATAAAGACAAATGTATTGCAAGTCTGCCTCATTAGTTCCACTGTTCAGAGAGCAAGTTCCTTCTCATTGAGGTTTTCAAATTACTTTTATTGGCCTTTTTATATTACAAGGCCATGTGTATGGGCATTATTAGTCTTGTATTTAATTAATACTACAACTGGTGATCACTTAATTACAGTATATGAAAAGGAATGCTATTTGACTATGTAGCATTGTTTTATTCAGTTTGGAGAATTGTAGCTGTTTTTCATGTACTATTTGAAAGCTGTGGTGAAGGATGCACATTCTGGTGAACAACCTTGTGAGCTTCATTGCAGCAATTCCACACTGTTACAGGAATAAGGTGAAACAGTGGCTTAAAAATTCACTAGCTTTCCTGAAAATTGGAAGCAAGTTATGAACAGGTTGGTACAATTGCTCTGGTTCTTTTTTTTCCACACTGTAAAATCAGTGCATAATCCTATGGTAGGAAGGAAGGCCTTCTGCTGAAGGCCAAATATACCTAAAGGTATATTTGGTGACTGATAGGTTTATAGCTGCACAGATAATTTGGCTTAACAGACACCAGCTCGACCAGCCTAGCTCAAAGTAAACAAGTCCCTGGACACGACAACCACAGGTCGTGTTCAAACCCAGACAGAGGACCTGAGCCAACCCCTTTGAAGCACAGATGCCCCAATATCATTGGGCAGTGAGCTGGGCAGAGCTGAGACCCTTGACCAAATCATGTCTGTGAGCACAGGGAATTTGAAAGTCCTATAAAAGGAGCTGCTGGACAATAAATGTGGGTTGTTGCTGCATGAACTCAGTGTGTGAATGTCATGTCCCCGTCTCCAACTCCAGGGTGACAAAAGTTATTCAGGATGTTTATGGGTTTATTAAGAGGTTTCAGTGTACATGTTTTATAGAAGCTGTGTAGGATATGCCCATAGCAAGCCTGTGTTACTGGGTTCTTAAATTAAAAATGAGACTGCCTTGAGAATCTCGAATATTCTGCAACTTATAATTGTGTATGTGTATATTTGTGCTGAAACAAATAACTACATGTGTGTAAGATATTTTTGTAGTGATGTAGTAAAAATCCTGTTGACTGAACTCACAAATTAGGATGCCCAGGGAATAACTAGGAAACACAGCATTTCAAAAGGCAGAATTCACATCCAAATAGCTTTTTGAAATTATGTTTCATGTCTTGAAGGCAGATTTTTTTTTTTTTAATTGACAATAGGAATAATATATGTGAGGAAGCAGTTGCCAAATGATCTGGTCCCTCTGTTGTCAGACTACTGCTTTCACACATCAGTATGGGAAAACAGCTATGATTTTGCTGGCTTCCAGTATTATAAAGGTAGAATTTAAATCAAAATAGGACTCACTGGCTGACTCATTGTAGATGAAACAAGAAAAATTACTTTTGCATGATCTGCTGAATAGAATATCAGATTGAGGGACTGAAAGTGGGTGGAGGATTAGAAACAGAGTTTGTATTTCTGCCTGAATCTTGGCAGCAGAGCAGTGTTTGCTATGTTGCTTGGTCTGGTGTGAAAGGTCACTTCTGTTTTCATACCCAGTATAATTTGAAGCTGTTTCTTTATTACTACAAAGAAAGACTTCAGGGCTAGTAGCTAGTTCTCCTAGACTTTCCAGTTGCAGTTGTTCAATACTTAGCGTTGAATTCTGGCTGATGTTTTTAGTGAAACAATGAATGGGATATTTAAGGACAAAAAGAGAGTGGGACCAATTAAAATTCTTCTAAGAACTGTTCTTGGTTTCTAAGTTGTTTAGCTAACCTAATTGCAATGTTGTGAGTTATCCTAGCTTGATGTATATTTCCACATGCTATCATGCTAGCTAAGTATAGAAAGTATCTATTATCAAAAAGATCTGCTGCAGAAAGAAAAACAGTTTGGGTTCTTCATGTGTGGGTTAGTAGATAAGAATCACTGAAACTCGCTGGCGTGGGGCTGAGGAGAACAACAGCTGCAGAAGAGTAGCTCACAATGGAGTAAGCGTTAGTTGCAAAATAAAACCAAATCCTTTGCATGGGGTTATCCACTTTCACCAAACTGATAACCTCTATGTGTCGAAAGGCATCAAAACATGGTACACTTCGTTCTATAATGAAAATCTTAGTCAACATTTAATGTTAAGTTTTATAGTGCAAGACTCAGGCTATGTCTTAATGAACCAGGTTTACAACTAATCTACACATTTCTAGCTGGATTATTCCTCATTGTGTTTATCGTTATAAAGGATATGGTGAAGGAATGTGTGTGCCGCCTAGAAAGAAAAATTCCATGTTAAAATTATTAATTAAAATTTTAGTTACATGTTGAGATCTTTTAGACTTTGTTCTACTGAAGTTCCTATTAACTACTACAGAAATCGAGCATTACTACAGCTGCTATGTAATACTGTCTCTTCTCGAATGTTAAATGGCTTGTGAATTGGTTAATTTGTTTCTTCTTTTTTGTCTTCCAGCTTCATTTAGCAGCCCTGGCTTCATTAAAGGGAGACATTGTGGAGCTTAATAAACGTCTACAACAAACAGAAAAGGAGCGTGACCTGTTGGAAAAAAAATTGGCAAAAGCACAGGTGAGCAATAGTAGTTCAAGATTTTGAAGATGGTCCTTGGTTTTATGCAGTCCTTGTTCCTCAGAGAGAGGATAAAATACTGAACAATGTCACAAGTCAAAAGAATTTTAAGACTGCAAGACACATGGTTACCATGGGATATACCTTTTATGTGTTGAAAACATTCTTCTAAAACAAAAACGTAAAAATAATTAGATACATTTTGGTTTGAAGTCAATATAAGCAACAAGTGCTTTAAATTATTGTAGAATATAAGAATTACAGCTTGCTCTCAGTGGATTAGGTAACTGGTTGCACAGCCTTTCGCTCCTGGGTCACATTTAAACACAGCACAAATTAACTCTGATCAAAAGTTATTGCCAATTTTCAGTGCTTTGATGTTATGTGAGAAGTTACTTGTGATCTCAGTCTAGCTTCCAGTAACCCATCTGGAATTGTGGATCTGTGGAAAACACAGCCAGTGGAAAGCCAAGGGGTTAAATAAGAATAAGGTTGGAACTCTGATGCTTTCATAGCTCTTGCATAGAGGCAAATGCAAGCAAGGAACATCTAACTTTTTAATATTTCTCTCTCCTGTAAAAAAATCTTTGGTTTCAGATGCTGCCATTGTTTCAAATAACTGTTATAAATAGTTAACATTTCAAAATAAATTCAAAATACTTGGCTAGAGACAAAGGATTTTGTCCTGTAAAGTATGGCACCTTATTTGTTGCTCAGAGATGTAGAATCTTCACCCTTGGAAATACTCAAGGCACCTGGTCTTGGGTTGGGTGACAGACTGAGTGAGTAAGTTCCAGTGGTTCCTGTCATCCTTAGCCATTCTGTGATTTTTCAGATCTAAAGTTTTCAGTGTTTAGTGCATTTTGATGAGACATTTCATCTGTGTTACTTAAATTCAAGCCAAATATAGAAGTGTTTAAGCAGTCTTGATTTTCAGGCTTTTATTTCAGTCCTTCCTTATTTTGGCCTTTGCCTACATTCCCTAATGTTTTTTTCAGATGCCTTTAAGATTTGTGGACTTGTAAGTGATACTGTTATTGCAGACCATCAATGTAACATCCAGAAATAAAAACACTTTCATGTTTTTATTCCCCCTCAATATGTGAGCCAGAGCCACTCTGGGAGTTAACATGGTTTATCAACTATAATCCTGAGAGCCTTTTCTAATTTCTGTGGCATTTTTGGGATAGAGTCCTCTTTCTGGCTTACAGTTTGATATGAGGCTGCATTTGACAGTCATTAAACTCTCAGATGGATTCACTGTATTCAAATGATCATTCTTCATGATTGCACTGACTTTATTGTTGTTATTTATAATCCTGGAGAGTCCACTGCTAACTACAGTTTTTTGTTAGTAGTGGTTTGGTTTTTTTTATTTCTGAGTCTTTATTTTAAAAAAACATATAAATTATCTCTCAGCCAATGAAGAGTGCTGTGGGTGCTCCCATACAATACTAAATACTCACTGATGGCAGCTGGGATTAAGGATCAGTCCTTAATACCAATTAATATGTGCTCTGTTAGCAGAAGATCATTTGGTGTTTTCTTTGATGGGTGACCAGCTACACGTGTGTGCATAGTGCGTGGTTTGAAATGCTGAGGGTTTTTACTTGATATTGAGCCATGCAAACACAAACATAGTGATCACTGCCTCCTGACCTGTGAAAAGCACACAACTGGAATATCTGAAAGGCAGGCTGATAGCTAGATTTTGGATTAAAAAAATAAGTATTTTTAATGAACAGTGTTATATTAAGGTTTAATGATTTATCTCTTTGCAGTTTATTTTTTTCTAAAGCCCTCAAGAGGATAGAATTTAGTATGTATTAAATAAAATACAGATCTTTCTTAAGGAGTTCAAATCATTAAACAAACGCAACTTACATAATCAATGTGTTGGCAGAGTTTAAGTACTGGGATGTACACTGGTGAAGCCACTGCACCTTGTCTTCTTTTTCTAACTGCATCACTTCCAAGTACATGTGCCACTTAACATAATTTTTTTAACTTCTCATTCCACGGAGTTTCATTCATTATTCTTTCCTCTACAGCCTCTGCCTAATGTGAATCAGAGGTTCACAAGGCATGAATAAATGCGTGTTTGAGGTTCTGCATAACCATACTCAGATGCTAGTGGGTCAGTATTAAATCTCTGTTCTGCATCTGGACTGTGCTTGCAAAGGCAGCACATGTTTCATCTTAGCTGGCATGTTAAATGCTCTCTGGAACAAATAGCTCTTAAAACGCATTTTTACTAATACCTTTCCCATCATTTCATGAGGCATGTGAGGCATTTGGAAGAAAGGATTAGTGATTTGCAGAGTGGAGGTGATTTGAGGAACCACAACTCAAGTAATAGATGACAAATGGTGAAGAAAGCTAGTTGGACAGTCTGGGCTTAAGATTTTGTGAAGTGATGTAATTATTATTAGTTTAGTGGTTGTTGTAGCATACTCACTTCCAAGTCTGCAGCCTGTGGCGACCAGATATAGCATTTCTTTACATGCTTCTATTGTTTCAGTAACACAGCAGATCTCTTTGTCTCTGCGTTTTTATCAGTGTACAATTTGGCAATAAAGTGATCTCTTTAATGAAATTTGCTGTGAAACCTTGGTCAACCACAACTAATGTCTTCTTCCAAAAATCTTTCTGTGATTATGAAAATTGTAGTGCTTTCTACTGGCTCTGTGTGGAACACTATCCTGGCTTTGATGGTGATAAACAGCGAGAGTCTGAAGGGAGAGCCTAAGAAATGCACATAGAGAATTGTTCTCCTTCATATCTCCCACGTTTCTGCCAACAGCTGTGAGCAGGAGGCCATGTCACATTTTATAGTCCTCTATAGTCCTATTCTCTGTGGATTTATATAATCTTCTTTCTAATCCATCTACATTCTTGGCATTTCCAACATCCTGTGACATTGAGTTCTGCAATTCTGTGATTGAGCATGTGATTTAATAACTTGCTGAATGTTTCAGCAACTACAGCAAGAATAGATAATTCACTTAGTATATTTTTCTTACAATTTCATCTCCTTTGACAAGATTTTCCTGCTGTCTCATTCTTTGTGCTTAGTCACTGTTATTTTGGATTTTTAAAAAAGCTCTAGACAAAGAATGTGCTCTATTGTTCTGGATCCTGTGTCACAGCAGTAAGTCTCATTACTGCAGTAATTCTTTGCCATCCTGTTGATTATTCAGAATATAGGGAGGAGCAGCAGAATTTCAGTATAAGAATAAAACCAACACTCTGTAGATATATAAGAACAGAAGCAGCATTCTCTGTAGACATGTAAGAACACATGAACTTCACAGGAAAGCTTCAGTTTCTCATTTAACAGAGAAACTTGAAATAGAAATACATAGTGTTCAGATGAACATTGAAATTACTTGTTCTGTAGTGTGATGTCCTTATTTGACATGGATTAATTCTCTGTGCTTGTATTTATCTTCCACATTAAGTGTACACAGAACATACCACAGAACAATTAATTTTGACCATGTATGCTTTTGTGATGTAGGATTTAGCACTATAGACTTCTTTATATACCTAAATTTAGATCAATGGATTGCCACTGTTAAATCTGCCACTCCTCTCAAATTAAAACACTGTATTAGTTGAGCAAAGATTTTTAGCTTCTGTAATCCTGTTAGACAGGTTTATATCACTGTGGCTTGTTCAGGTGATGACTTGTATTCTTGATGAACAACACCACAGCCAGTGTCTGTCTCTGCAGGGCCTGGGGCACTGGGGCATCTCTAAATGAGCACTGCTACTAGTAGTTTGTGGGTTTTGTTTGTTTGTTTGTTTGTTTGTTTGTTTTTCCCTCTGATTGAACACTGTAAATTTAACATAAAGATTAACATAAGTTAACACACTGTTAGTGTTTCTTTCACTAGGAATTTGTGTACATTAGTAGGCAATAGAATCACTTATTCAGAAAATAAGCTTGAATTAAAGTGTTTTCTCTTACCATCCTTCTCCCTCACACACTTCTTGCTTTGTTGTTGTTTCCCAGCATCAAGAGATCAGAAAATGGTGTTTCTAACCATTGTTAATTTTTATTGTAAATGAAATAACCTTTTTTATCTGTATCAAGAAACAACCTAGAGTTCTCAACTTATATTGAGAACTGTGCTGGAAACTTCTCTCCTGACCCCAACAATTAATTGCTCATCTTTTCCAGCCTCTGTAGGTTATCTCTCTGTTTGCTTTCTCAGAGAACTAGACCTCTTAAGGGTTTGAGACTGGAGCTCTTAGATATGAGGCTGAAAGAAAGATGAAGAATAGGATATAAGGGTACTGTGTGACTGACATGCAAATAAATGTTAAGATCTATGTGTGTACACCTTGGAAAAAAGTAGAGCCTGGTGGCAGATTGCTGTTCTGAGACTCAAAGCATAAAGAAACTTAAGGAGGATGGTGAACAGCCACAGTATGCCAGAGAAAAACTTCAGAAGTGGGTAGAAAAACATGCATTTGTTTCTTTTTCTTTTTGAGTTTTCAGATGAATATTCCATAATAAAGAGCAATCCTGAATAACCAGAATAATTTTCCACTGCTGCATTTTTGGATTTGTATTGAACCGTGTTTCCATTCTTGGTTGCTTTTGCTGTTTTCACTTTAGTCTTGTCATGGCTGACCAGAACTCAGGAGATGTAATTCTCTTCCCCACCTCAAGACAGAGCAGTCCTTAGCATCATGGCTGTTTTTTACACAGGTTTCCTTTCGGCCTTTTCCAGTTGCTTTTGCCTGAGATAATTCAAGAGCTCTTTTAAAAAATCAAATGGGAAGCTGTTGTTGTATATTGCCAGAGTGCTGGGTATTCGCAAATCACATCTGTCACCAAATGATGTTATCCTGAAAAATGGTGATGGAGAAATGGCTGGAGAAAACAGAAATCAAGTTGTAATGTGGCTGAGACCCATTAGCAAAGGTCCATATATCTTCAGTCAAGATAAACAAATTCTGCTTTTCAGTGCATAGCTTAGAAAGACAAAAATTGTTGTGATAATGGTTTTATTTATTGTCTGGAAACAATTATTATACACTCTCTCTGAAACATCCCTTTGGTTTAAAAGCTAAAAAAACCACCAGTGCACGTAACAGATTGATCTGGATAATGCTGAGGCAGCATCTGTGGGCATGTATGTGTGTCAGAGGAAATTCAGGTTCAGAAAGGCTGAAGAAACAACTCTTTATTTTCCCTAAATCTGCTCTAAAGATTTTGTGAAACATTTTCTCTGTGTTATTTCTGCACTGTTAAAGCCGTGGTAGTTCTTCAGAAAGATACAAGGTTAAGATGTGGAAATGTGAGAAATAAGCTGTAGAATCATCCTCCGATAAAGAGTCATCATAATGCACATGTACAGCCATATCAGTTGTCACCATATAGTTTCATAAGCCAGGTAAACATTGTAAGTCTTCTGAAATGTGTTCCTTTCCTCTTCTTTTGCAATGTGATTATATGATGTATTTCTCTTAGTGTAGTGAAAGTGATTGTTTTACTACAGCTGAAGCTAAAAACAATTCTGTTGTAGTCTGTGGAAGGGTACTCTGATGTCTGGGCTACTTTTAGGTGTGCATATTCATCAAGTTAAAAATTGTGGAATAAATTTATTTAAAGTTCAAAATAAAAATGTTATTGAAGCTTATTGTAAATTTTAATTTTCAAGCAATCTTTTATATAGATGATATTCTCAAGCTGTGAATGTTAAGTGGCCAAAAAATATGGGAGCAAATTATGAAAATTCTGGCACATCTTCTACTTTGGTTATATTATTGTTCTTTGTAGTACAAAGGGTTTAGAGAGCTAGCTGGTATAAAATGTTTACTTGATTTGAAAAAACCACAGTTTGATTCAGCAGTTTTGGAGGACTTCCATTATTACAATCAATTTTGGCCCTTAGAAATGCTGGGGCATTTACTTAGAAATGCTAGGATTGCAGCTCTTGAATTAAGAATGTGGGTGTTATACTGTGAAGTGGCTTGTGACTTTTCTTTTTTTGACAGAGTAGTACTCAGTTTTGTGTGAATGCAAGGAGGCTTGACTGAAGGGCGTCAGAAGCAAAATGTTAGAAATCGAACTCTTGCCAGCCACTACCAAGCGAAACTTCAATCAGCATGCAGTGCTGGCTTGTAATTGCAGTGGTTTGTAATGGTTTGCTGTAATTGAAATAGAGCGTGTGCTGGCCTGAAGAGTAAGCCAGAGAGGGCTACATTTAAATACTGTGGGAAGGAAAAAGGAGGATTTTGTGATATGTATAAAAAACAAGGAGTCATATAGCTCTTTAATAATTCAATCATAAGCATTTTTTGGAGAGTATGAACATAATAAAAATATCCTCTGTTACCTATAAACATTAGTAAAAACAAGTACTTACACTAGAGAAGAAGTTATAACCTCAGAGTGTGATTACTTTATAATGATGTGGTTTCTGTCATAGGATTTTTTGTAATTCAGACCACATTGGGAAGATCCTAGGATTCTAAAATTATATATTTATAACTATTTTAAGTTGCAAATAGTGGGGTTTTTTCCAAGCAGAAATGACAACTACTCTTTAGTAAAAAACCAAATGATAAAAGTACACTGCATAGTCTGTCAGTTCTTAAAATATTGTAACTACCTACCTGCCTGTGCCTGTCAATGTTTTGTGTCTGTCCTTTTCTCTTGCTGGAGGCATTGCTGGTTTGGTAAGTAAGAAGACCACAGTGCTGTGCACTCCTGCCTTGTACCCGATCTCCCTGCAGTTGTCCATAAGAGCCTTTCTGTTTCCTTGCTCCTCTGCTGCAGTGTGAGCAGTCCCACCTGATGAGAGAGCACGAGGATGTGCAGGAGCGAACAACGCTGCGCTATGAGGAGCGGATCACGGAGCTGCACAGCATCATCGCTGAGCTCAACAAGAAAATCGATCGGCTGCAGGGAGCAACCATAAGGTACGGCCACATCCTGGGAATTCTGGGACAGGGCAAGACTGGTGTAAGACAAGGTGTGAGTTGTAATCTAATATGATGACAACTTTCAGGCTTGTCATGATGGATTACTGAATAGCTGCTCATAATTAAGGCGTGTGCACTGCAGAGTGTCATCCCAAGCACCCAAGAAGTGCTACCTTCTCTCTGGCAAACCCACAGTTTGCAAAACCTGAAAAGCTTGGCAAAACATGCACTGTGACATCTAAATATTCCTTTTTCTAATGTGCCAGGGTGCCACATAAGTGATAGCAGTGATGTGTAGAGGAAGGTGAAGACACCCGACTTGAACCTCAGCTTTTAAATTTATTTTGTGGCATCCTATAGATCGCCTAAGTGAAATCAGTTTTGGGAGAGATGTGGTTCAAATAGATTTCAGTAAGTTTTGCCTCTTCTTGTGCTGGCATTTTTGACAAAACACAATGGTACAAATCGTGTTGCTGCCTGGTTCTGCAGCAGCAAAGCTTGCGGTATTACACTGGGTTGTTAGTGTGTTAAAATAAACTTTATATTTGACTACATGGAAACATTTTTCCTCACTTGATTTTACATATTATTTTCAATGTAGAAAAGTTGGACTGGAGTGCAGAAGGAGCTTCCTAAACTTTATCTAGTAAAGATGCAACTATATGCCAGAGTCTGTGGATTTTCTGGAGAACATCAAGTTAGATTTGATGCATTTGTGGGTAATATTGACACGGTGCTCTAGCCATGTAGCCAATTTTCGGTTTTCCTTTACCTATTAGCTGCGCCTTTTTTTGGTAATTGCTTTATTTCTTCTTCCTTGTAAATACTTCTGCTAGCAGAAGGCAGTGTTGTTACAACTACTCAATTAATCTTTCATGAAAATATTAGTATGCAAAAAAAAGAATGTTTGGTGTACCATAAATAAGAGGGAATACATACATATTTAACACTACTAAAGCGGTGTTAGAATCCCATGTTCATGTTATTTAAGAACAAAAATACTGTTGCCTATGAGGTGATCATAACTAGCAATGGACATGTTGACATTTTTTCAGGTATTTTCTATGCTGGTAGTAATTATCTGAAAAAAATCCGCATGACTCCCTTCTTGATTTATGCTTGATACCTCTGCAGACAAACTTTCCATTTGTCTTTTGAAAAGGGTAGTTGAAAATCAAAATCTGAGAAAGCATGACAGCTGCACTGATTTTTTTTCTTGAGTGACAGAAAAACTCTATGACATTTAAGAAAAATATTACATGGAATTCATAAAAATGGTGTGTTTGGAATTCTCCTGGCAAAGTAAATGCCAAGTAGTGTTCAATTATGAAGTACTGTAATCAGGTAGATACTCTGGCTGTTTAACCATTTCCATAAGTGAGTCACCTGCTACATGGAAAACAATGTGAGGTGTAAGAACTGAGACTGATGGGATGTTCATGTTGCTTCTCATGAAAAATGCAGGGTTTTTGTCCTTTTGGAGCATTATGGCCTTTAAAGGCATCAAAACAATACTGCTGCAATAGGTGCCATACCTCTGTTGCTCCAGTTTAATTCAATCTTATGAGAGCTTGTTTTGCTCAGACAGCTGGAATGCCTCAACTGGTTTTATTTGTTTTGGTTTTATTAGTAAGAACAAAAACTGTTTGTTAAGTTAGTAGTTCTTTTTGTTTCCTTTAATGATGGAAATAGCTTATTTTCTTTGGCAGGCCAATAATTATTTGTCTGAGGAACAGAGGTGTAATACTCCTCCTGAAAATGGAAACTGAAGGGATTCCACACAGTTTGTAAAGTCAGCTGAAAGAAGGAAAACTGGTATCTCCTGCTGTGGCTTCCTGTAAATCCATTCTGGGATCCAAATGTGTCGTTCTTGAGAAGCTGTCTGTGCACCACCAGCAAGGGTGGTGCAGTTGGTGTCCTTGCTGGAACAGGTGTGACTCATAGCACTCCACCCTTGGCTCTGGGGACTGTTAAGTCTGGGAGCTGGAACAGAGCACTCCTGAGAGAAAGTGTTTTGGGAGCACAGCCCTGCTGGGGCCTCAGCAGTTGTACTTCCCTCTGAACCAGGAGGATTTTAGTTTTGATTTGTCTCTTTGAAACCTGTAAGTAGTATTGAGCAGAGGCTTTACTTGTGCTGTCACAAAATTTGGGCTGTTTTTCTGGAAGCAGAGTTTACATTAATTGCATAGCAGATTAATGTTTCCCCAATGCTGACACAGCAACTCTTGTGTTTTTTCACATATCTATTTTAGATTGTAAAAATAAACTAACGTGTAGCTTCATGTACGTCTACTCTGTGGCATTCTTTATTGTTCCTAAACCCAAAAATATTTGGGAGAGAATTAGAAGAAACCAGTGCTTCATGGAGGGTATTTGACTCTTCTCTTTAAATTGCATTATGTTTATTTGAACGTCAGCAGTACCCTTAGAATGTAGGACAGAAAGTAAGGAAGACACTGTGCTTAAATCTGAATAAGGTGTTGCAACAGTTTGAGGAGGAGTATTGGCAGGCTGTATAAGCTGGTTAATACTCTCCATTATGAGAACTTTTGTGTCTGTTTCTTGGTGTATGTTGAGAGTTTTTTATCTTTGCAATGTCAGGGTTTAGAAGTGTAATGGCTTTTGATCATATGGTTTAGTAATGCCAGCTCTACAATCGTGGAATGGTTTGGGTTTGAAAGGACTTTAAAGACCATCTAGTTCCAACCCCCTGCCCTGGGCAGGGACACCTTCCACAAGACCAGGTGGTTCAGGGCCCTATCTGGCTTGGCCTTGGATACTTCAAGAAATGGGGCAGCCACAGCTTTTCTGGCCAAGGAGAGAGCTTAAGTCACATGTCAATGCATGTATCTCTTTCCAGGTGTGTCTGATATGCTGATCCCAGTAGCAGTAATCTTACCCGGATATTTTCAGAAGTTTACAGAATTTTTCTGAGATTTTGCTAGCCATTTCTTGGGTCCATGTGTGTGGCCTCATGAATTTAGCTGCAGCTCTTGCTCTGCATTCTTCCAGAATTCCCTGAGGAAAATGAGTTCACCATGCTTGGAGGAGCAAGCCAGTATTCATCTGCAATTGCCTCATCTCCTTGCTGCTGGTGCTCTGGACAGCCCAGCTGGTTTGGAACCCCCTTTCCAAAAAGAGAGTTCCAATACTCAAATACTCAGGTGCTAGTAGATGAGCCTCTGTTGCCAAGGTTCTCTGTCCTTTGACAAGGTGCATGCAATTTTCTCTCTAAGTGTGTACAGCTTAGAAGATGGGAAAACCGGTCAAATGGATCTTCCCAATTAGAGTCATATTGTAAATACTTGGATATAAAGGACACACCCAGTAACTCTGAAGCACAAAAAGGATTTAGAAATTATACAGCAGACTACTAAAATGTAATAATGTCGACATGTAAGGTGAAAATTTCTGAAGTTTTTAGTTTGCTTTATTGCTTTAGATCAATTCAAACTTGACTCCTTTCTTCTTAATCATTTCTTTGGTTGTCAAAATCAACTGTAACTTCAGTTACAATCACTGTAACTGTGATTGACAGTTTTTCTTAGATGTCGAATCGAGGTTCAAGAAAAGGAAAAGAGAGGTGTTTAATAGCTTTTAGAGTTCTAAACCAGTGGCTGTTTGGGTACATCTCTGCAACTCTAAAAATAGCAAGCAACTATAACAATACCAGACAGAAATATGCTCTGTTCAGTGATGATGCCTGGTAAGAATTATTTGAAACAGTCGTCAAGAAGCTTATAACCCATTACTATAAAGTTATTCATTCAGACTTACAACTTTTAATCTGATATACATTTAGCAATGTATAATATTTGTATAAATGTATAATAAATTTGCTAAATGTAAATACATTTAGCAAATGTTGGAAGTTAATGGAAAAGAGGGGTAGCAAAGAGACTACAGCATCACAAGAAAGAACACGCAGCACTTAGAGTCGCATTTACACAGTGACCTGCAGGTCTAATTCTATCTTCTAAATCTGTGCTAGGTGGAAGCTAGCACATACTGGATTCTAATTAAAGGGCAGTGTAGATATGATAATGTTGGCTTCAGTACACAGTGCCCATCTGTACCTGCCCTCAGAGGCAAATTTCAGTGCTGTCTTGAGCATGTCACTATTTGTTCACAATTAATTAGTTCAGAGGGACCTCAATGTTTGGACACAGAGTGCAGTCAATCTTCGTGCATGTACAGCTGTTCTGTTTTCTATCTGAGGGTCTTAGAGGGTTTTAGAAATAGTTATTTAAGTAAAATGATTTTTGAAAAACTGCTGGCACCAGTAGTACAAAGCTATGGACTGTTGGCAGCCATGAAAAGAACACGCACCTTGCCAGTGTTCTGTGGTGTGAAAGAATGCTGAAAAATGTGCAATTTTGCTCACTGTTTGAACAAGTTTTTCTGAGTGTCTGTGCAGCACTCTGGTCCTTGGTTGCACCTGATCACGAAGAAAGCAATTGGTGCAGAAGTAACTGAAAACCACAGGGCTTTTTTTCTCCAATCCTCCCATCTCCTGTGTCTAGAATGGCTTGATCTGGTCTTAATTACCCCCAACTCACCATGACATTTCCAGCAAGTGGGACCATCAGGACCCATAACAGAAGAAATGCCTGCTTTTTACAACCAGGCTGTTGCTGATGGCAGCAATAAGGAAGTAGTAATGCCTCCACCTTCTGGGTGGTGTGGCAGGAGTCCAATGGCTGGTTATTGTCAGCTGTGGAGCACCTTGCATTTCCAGTGTCGCTGGAGGAATCTCCTCTGTTTTGGGGAAAGTCTCAAACAGTATCTTTTGTTACTGCCAGCATCAGTTTTAAATGCAGAATTTATATCTGTGATGTATCTGCCCTGGAATTCCTCCTTGTTCTTGGCCTACAGTTTGTTTCCGATCTGCTCTCTGGTGGTGGAGGGACTGATTGCCCTTGCTGCCACTTTATCAGAAATGGATTTCTGATCTTTCTGGTCAGCTTTTAAAAGCATTAGTTCATTTAAGAAACTGATCTGAGTCATCAGAAGGGTGAAGGTCCTACTGGATGATGTACTTTTCATTGCCCCATGATACTGTGGGGGTGCTTAAATTGAAAAACCCAGAACTTGTGCTTGCTAGATGAGGCTCTGTTGTAGTTTAAACAGAAAAATCTGTGCAAGAAGACCCCAAAGAAGAGTGATGAGAAATAATTATGTGTGCCGTTGCTTTAGGGCCAGTAGAGCATTTTATGCATTTGTAGAGGTAATTCACGTTTTAAAAATGTAGAACTAATTGTTTCATAAACGAAAAAAATCAGTTACCTTCAGATGAAAAATTACAGCTGAGTGCTTGGTAATTGTTTTGTCTACAGCTAATTACTAGTGGCTTTTTTTGTGGCTAATAACAAACTGGTTCATGGAACATTAACTGATGCTTTTGTGTCTTCATTACACTGTTTTGACTCCTGCTGTTCATGATTAGGTTTTAACACTGTCTTAAACAAGTATTGTGTGGTACTTCCAAGACCTTTCTTTGATATAAATCTCAATGTTAACTAGCTGGCCTGCATTTTGTTTAGTAATAATACTCACTGAGTGCTTCTGCTGAAGTCACACTTTCTTTGCACTGAAGCAAATGTTAAGGCTAGAAGAACATGGCAGAAATTACTTCTCAGTATCTTGGGAAGCCCTACTTTTGCAAGCAAGCTGGAAGTCCTTTTTTGAGTTTATAGATGTACATTAATTGTCACCTCTGCAGCTCTGAGAGCAGACTTCACTTCTGTCATTGATGCCTGTATGTATGGGCCATCTTGTCTGCTGTTTTGCCTGACAAATTGAGACACACCTCCAGGCTGAATCCTGCAAGTAACACTCATTACCATGTAGCACACACACAACAGACTTAACATTACTGACACCCCTACCAGATGCAGATCCCCAGATACGTCGTTGCTGTTTCTCATTGTTTCCAAAGCCAGACGGTTCCATTTTCACACTTTTCTGCTGAATCTTCAGCAAAATTAATCTCTGCATGTGATTTAGTGTGCAACAAAATGATGGCTGTTTTCTACCAGAGAGGCCTTGCATCTGGCTAAACTGGTGTTTTTCCAATGTTTTAAAATAGATACTTTAATGCAAAAACTGTCGCTTATAAAGTAAAAAAAAAAACCAAATCTGAGTCAAATCAGCAAATGGATCAAAAGAAAAAATATTTACAAATGTTCTCAAGCCAAGTTAATACTCATTTACTTATCTTCTTTCCCAGTGCTTTGAACTCTCCTGTCTCTACTCTTTGTGTGGAGGCAGGAGAGAAAAGCACTAATTTTTTAAGCTCATTAGCTTTACCTAAGTATCCTGTGTCCTCAATTATTTTAGTTGAACCAGCTTGACAAATAAATTAAAACCTAGGTAATTGAGGCTTTTCCTTTTCCACCAACTCCAGCAGTTTAGTGCAATGCTCACTTACTGTTCGTCTCTCTCTTGGGAAGAGAAAATGAAAAACCCACCTGTCTCCAAGAGTATTTTGTTTCACATATGCAGGTGCATGCGTGTGCATGCTTTGCACGTGAGACGGTGACATCCTTGAACTGAGAAAGAGACCAAAACCAGTTACTTCTAATTCACTTTGGGATCAAATCCACTTGTACTGATTTGTGTGAAACACCAGCTGGAGAGTCACTGCAGAGCAGTCTATGTCCTTGTACACCTCCTTGGTAGCATTCAATTCCACCCATTGCTTCCTTCTCCAGTGGCCAGGAGAAATAATGAAGTTGGAAATAAAGAAATGGATACCAGGCACCAACTGCTGCAAGTGGGTGTTACGGGCATGGCACAGTAACTTTGCAGTGAAGGGTTTGAAGTCATCTCTACTGACAGGACAAAACACATGTGTGAATTGGATCCCGTGGCTCAGCTTACAGGTCTGAAATGAGTGTCATGAAGATGCACGTTTCCTCAGGGGATTTCATTTCTGCCTTTGCTCTCTCTGCCAGGGAGGAGGATGAGTACTCAGAGCTGAGGTCGGAGCTGAGCCAAAGCCAGCAGGAGGTTAACGAAGACTCGCACAGCATGGACCAGAACTCTGTCTCGGTGCCAGAGAACCAGTCCACCGTGGTCACTGCAGATGTGGGTGAGTTGTGTTCTTAGCAGAAGTGATGGCTTCCACAGCAGAAAGGTACCATAGCTTTTGAAATACAAATCCAAGCATTTGGTGAGGAAATGAATTAACGTAAGATGTATTAATCACAATTGATGCTCAGCTTCTACATGACTGTGAACTTAGAGGTGACGTAATCTCTGTGCCTTGATTGTAGAATTGTAGAATCATTAAATTTGGAAAAAATCTCTGAGATCATTGAGTCCAGCCATCAACCCAGCACTACCAGCATGTTCACCATTAAACCATGTCCTCAAGTCCCATATCCACACAGTTTTTAAACACTTTCAGGCATGATGACTTCACACACCCCCTAGGCAGTCTGTTCCAACACTTTACAACGCTGTCCATGAACATGTTTTTCCTGATATCCAATGTAAACCTCCCTTGGTGCATCTTGAGACTGTTTGCTCTTATCTGATCACTTGTTACCTGGGAAAAGAGTCCGACTCTCACCTGACTGCATCCTTCTCTCATTGTAGAGAGCAGTAAGGTCTCCCTTGAGCCTCCATTTCCCCAAAAGCAGACCTTCTAGCAGAATTCTGCTATAATCCTCACTATGACAGATTTCCAGAATTTTCTTCAGAAAATTCTTCTATTCCTGTTTTCTATACTGTATTATTTATCAAGTGCAAGACCTGCTGCAGCACATTTGTATTTTGTCTACAATAAATGTCCACAATTTCTAGAAACATTAATACAAAAGTATTAGTAATAATGGGACTGTGAAGTATCTGACCTAGGGAATTCAAAATATTAAATAGAGGTTTTTAAAGTTACAGAAAAATTAATGTTTTACTTTAAAAAACTAGTGCTTATGTTCAAGTTCTTGTTTGAACAGATTCTAATATGATGATTTTTCCTCCCTAATTTTCTTCTTACCAAGAAAAAAAAAAGAAACTAATTTGCTTTTTCAGGATTTATTTTGTCTTCATGAAGCAGAGCTGAACCAGGGTTTGTGGACATAAACCGCAAGTTGTCTGTTAAAGTTTGTTCTAGCAATGAAAAACATGGCAGTAGATCACATACAATATAGAAACCTAGAAGATAAGGGGAATGATGCGTCTATCTCAAAAGCCAAGAGATAGCTCTGGAAGCAGAGCTTGTTGGATTGTTGGTACTAATAGCCAAGGATTGTTAGTAATAACACACTCTGAGAAGAAACAGGATGTGGCTTGAGAAGGGAGCCATGCAGAGGTACAGGCAGCACTCTTCAGAGACAAGTGTCCTTATTTGGCACCAGGACGTGAGCACAACACAGCACACAGCAAGCACAGGGATGAGGCCGAGAAGAGGGCATGTGCTGTAGAGGAGATTCCAGACCACCTAAAACTCTAGAAGTCCTCCCAGCCATTCCTAGAAAGGTCTGAAAGGACAGAGTGCCCACGATAACTAATTTACATAGAAAGGGAGAAAGTTATCTCCAGAGTGGGGAAAACTTACCTATAAACAGGTACCTCCACGAAGCCCAGGGTGCTTGCTTTGTATGTGCAATCCAGCACCTGGAACAGCTGAATTATGCCAGAGCCAGGACTGGTGATCTTCTCTCTTCTTCTCTTTCTCTCTCCTCTTTCTTCCCTTTTCCGCTTCATCCAAAAGTGACACTTACAGTGACACTGTGCTTATATTGTAGGTCAGGGCCTAACCTGACCCAGTTTCCATACCAAGTATGTACTTGTGAACTTTTGTGGACCCTCTGACTTTCATCATTCCTTTGACCAAGCATCTGCAAATCTTGGGTGCTCCCTTCCCTTAAGGGTAGGGCTCACAGATAACAGTAAACAAATAAGAACATTAGCTCTAGGAATTCCTGTGTTTCTTCTGTATTTTCCTTCTATCTGTAGACTCTCTCCTTTATGGATGTTGTTTCCATATTCCTGTGAAAACAAATTAAAGACACAAATATAGATACAGGAATATGTATAATTTTAAATCATTATAGATATAGATGTATAAGGATAAAAAATCATGCTCTAATGACCCATGTGCATGACTTGCTTACTACCCTTATGGAGTGACTGCCCCTAATCAGTGACTTAGTAAAACCAGTAATACTTCATGACACACTAATGCATGTGGATCAGCTGCTCTGTTGCAACAGGTAGTAAAACACCTACAGCTAAGAACTCTGAATGCTCTCCAGTATGTCTTGCAGAGCTTGTAATTGGGCTGTGCTGGTTTTCTGTCAGAAGTGGGGTTCTCACATTGTAAACTACTTATTTTATGGGAGAAATGTCACTGTTGGAACAAATCCCAGCAGACAAAGTCCTGTGAAGGTTGTTTAAATGTACAAAATGTTTATTACAGAAGATATTATGGAAAAAAGCAAATTCAAGAAAACGAAACACAAAGTTTTTACAAGTAAGCATCCTGCTTGCTATATCCTGCTTGTGAGTGGTGGTATTATTATGAAGGGCTTTTTTACTATACAGCAGCCACCCATGTGTATTACTATAACACATCAGTGGCTGCTAATCAGGTGGCTGCTAATTGGGAATTAGTGAAATTACTTCCCAGAAAAAACTTTTATATATTGTTCATTCAAAATTTTCATGCAATGCTGTAGCATTATTCTAAACTCTTCTTTTTGGTCAGCAGTAGGTTTGTGTTTATGTCTGTTAGGCTGTGGAGTTAGATTAATGAATTTGCAGTTTTTACTTTCTGTTCCTGTCATTCCTTCATTCAGCAGCTCTCAGCCTTCCCTTGCACAGGGAGGTTTTAAGACAGTCTGCAACAATCTGGTGACTTGTTTCTGTTAAAATTCAGACCTAGTTCAGTGTCACGCTGCTTTACTGCCCTGCAAGAACCACAGCTATGAGACTACCACAAAGTTTTGACCATGGTGAAGCACTTGCAGCAGCAGTACAGGAATCATCCTCCACCAAGAATGCCTGCCTCTGTTTTTAGCAGGATAGACAAGCTATGAATGCGCTGCCACCTCATAGTGCATCTCTTGTGTGCTCTGCTGTGGGTAGCTGCTGCAGGCTCCTACGTAGCAAGCTAGAAAAACTGACTGGCACATCCAGGAGACCGTGCAAGGGTGAATTCTGCCACAGGAACTCCCGTTGTTTGTCACCAGAGGTGAACCTAAGAGAAACAAAAGTAGTTTATGGAGTGAGCTAGCAAGGTAGAGAGGCCCACTTGTTTTCACATAAGTGGAGGATGCTATAGCAGCGGGCACTAGAAGAGGTTTGCCTAAAGGCAGGAAAGGAAATAATTCTCTGTGATACTTTAATTAAAATAGCATTGTTGTATAAGCTGGTAATATGGTTGTAGTATGATCCCTAAAAATTCTGCACTTTTTTTGAAGGAGTAGCTAATAAGATAAAACGTGGGCTCTAAGGTAGTTGGTAGGGATCATTTCTGTAAACACCATGATTTTTAAAATCAGGCAGTACCTAAGTACAACCGCAAAAATTCCTCTAAAAAATATCAAGTCGTAACATCCCTGAATGTACCAGACAGAAAAATATTGTGTTTACAGAGACAAACGTATGACGTTAATTAAATCAGGGTAATAGACCTTGAATGGCCTGAAGAACAACATAAAGAAATGTCACAGAATGTAAGCATGTAATATCTTAAAATGTTCTTCAGAAAAGAGGGAGGTTTGAAGAAAGAAGGAACACTTCAGATAAGCTGTAGGGCTGTTATTTGTCAGATGAGGAGTAGCTCATGATTTCAGTTGATGTGATTATGGTATTTAAGCCTATCAGTTGTCAAGGAAAAAGTGACAGAGTGCAAGGACATTCTTTGAACAGTATCATTCTGGCTGTTTGCAGCAGATGCTTCCTGGTTAAGAGTTTGTTTTTTCACTGAGTCACTAATTGTTGTGATGTTTGTTTTGTTTGTTTTGTTTTGTCTTGCTTTCTTTTAGATAACTGTAGTGACTTGAATTCAGAACTGCAGAGAGTGCTGACAGGTCTGGAAAATGTTGTCTGTGGGAGGAAGAAAAGCAGCTGCAGTTTATCAGTGGCAGAAGTGGATAGGCATATTGAACAACTCACTACTGCCAGCGAACACTGTGATTTAGCCATTAAGGTAATGGTTACATTAGGCTGTAGAATGCAGCATGTTCATTGCCTGAGACAGCTGATCACTTCTGTAGTAATCACACTTTGCTTCCAAAGGTGTTAAAAGTACTTCACAGGAGTCAACTCAAGTTCACAGTGTGTGTTTGGTAAGTAGTAACACACCTGTTCTACACCTTCCACGGTCCAGGAGGAGTTACTTTGGACCTCAAATCAGAAATGTATTTGTCTTATGCTCATTTCAAAGATAAGAGAAAAGGGGATACTCAACAGTTAATTTACTTTCTTAAGCAATTTTGCTTATCCAGCAAACAAGCTGTCACCTGCCCAAGGTCCTACAGGTAATCATTGACCAGTGACTGAAAACACACTGTGTGTGTTTGTGGTTGGCTAAGTTGTGATTGGCTACCTTAAAATATAAAGCTGTCCTGGTTCCAGCCAGTACTGGGTTAATTTTTGCAGTAGTCAGGAGGGGCATGGCCAGGTTATCCTGTATCCCTCATTTTCCAGGAGGGAGCGAAGGGGTCCCTTCCTGATCATGTATTCTTGGGGGTGAGAGCTCATGTGCAAATTGCCCATTTCTTGTACAGTCTCTTATTAGCATTTTTGCTGTTACTGTTTATTTTCCTACCTCATTGCTGTTTCCAGTAAACTGTTCTTATCGCAGCCCCTGATCTTTGCCTTTTGTGCCTCTGATTTCCCTGTCCTTCCCTCCACAGGGGACTGGGGAGTGAGTGAGCAGGGCATGGGTTGGAGTTGTTTCAGTGGGAGCACTAAATTGGGAAACACCATTCCTAAACCACAGCAAAACCTAATTTAACACTAAGCATTGGTTCTGCATTAGTTTGAATGAGATAAGTCAGCCTCAGGAACAAATAATTCAAGTGATATCTGTATGTGTTTCATTTATTGTGAATGTAACAGAAGAAGGAGAGGGATATTTGCTGGCACATGTAACAAAAGGCACTGCAGTTCACAACCTGAAAACAAGAGAGTCACAGAGATTCTTCCTATATTCAGGGGAATATATAAACAAGCTTTTTGTGTCAGGTGGAAGGGTATCAGTGACTCATTTTTACATTAAAAATTTGTACTGACAATTTGCTTTTGAAGTGAGGAGTCTGTGACCATTCTAGATGGCTTTGACAAGCTATTGTCCTCATACTGGGAAAAGTTCCTTCTGTCCTTGGTGGTGCCTGAGGAATATAACAAAATATAAAAAAATTAATGTTGTGTGTATGTTTGACTTCTGATCTCTTGGGATCAGTATGAAAGCAGTTTATTTGAATGTCTCAGAGGATTAGGATCAATACTTTGAATGTTGCCAAGCATTGCTTGGAGGTTTTAATGTTAACTGTTTTCAGAAGTCACTGTTCACCAAAAGAGAGACTGTGGATTCTGGGAAATAGGTAGAGATCAGCTTAGAGAGGGGGTAGAGGGGCCCACAGAGATATCTAAAGTGAGATGCGTTTAATAGAGCAAAACCTACACAAAGAGCCCCTCTCCACCATTGCATCCCTGGGTGCAGGTAATTTCTGCTTTCCTCTTTCCTCAGAGAAAAAATGGAGAGAATTTTAAAGTGGATGGAATTGTGAATGGAAACCTGAAGTGTTCTGACTACCTTTTGCCTTGGCTATTCACTTTCTTCTTCACCAACAGACTAATGTATTTATATGTTTTAAATCCTTCAGCTTTGGTGGTTAAATTTCTCTAGGTTCCTTTTATTGCAGTTGCTGCTGAATATTCTTTTGCTTCTTTAATACAAATTATGTCACCCTAGATAACTCAGTTGTTTCTGTGCCACAAAAACCGAAAAGATCTTGAAATTAAGTTTATCAGATTGTCTTACAAACTGAACAGTTACAAAATAATACTTTAAGAAAAGTATTTAAGAAGATTTCCACACAAGTCTGCTTAACTCTCTGTTTATTTTGGAAAGCATGTCAGTAAGACATCTAACCACCAAAATTTTGCTGATTAAAAAAGCTGTAAAATTTCCAAGCATGAAACATCTAGAACACAAGAACAGCTGTACTGGGTCGGACCGAAAGTCCATCTGCCTAGTGGCAGATGCTAATGGAAAGACAGCATCAAAAATGACATGCATAGTATATTCTTTTCCTTCCTTCAGAGATGCTTCCAGCAAAGTGGGTCTGTAGGGACTTGAACCAAAGATGATGTCTTTGTGTTTAATTGTTATGGGTGGAATTTTCTTCTTTGTTTCTATCTACTGTGGTTTTGGACCTGTCTAAATTTTTGGTCTCCCTAAATTCTGTTAGGAATAAATTCTGCCATTGAGTTACACCATGTGAAGACGTACTGCTTGAGTGTCTTTTAAACCTGATACTTGCTGATTTAATCTGATACCACATCTGTAACACAACACTTTTTGTAAAGACAATAAGGCAGAGAGCACTGGCGAAGTGTCAGCGACAAGACTAGAATTACTATGATACTACATCCTGCTGCCCTGTGCTCAGAACACAACATTGTAATTCAATCCCATACTCCTGAATTATCTGCTGTGCAGCAACACATCAGATAAAACTGCTCTGTAATGCTGCTTTGAAGAACACTAATCAACCTTATTTTATATAGCTATATCTGTATACAGTGTTTATGTTTTATTTTCCATAGAGGATGATTGGTAGCATATTGGACACCAGAGAAGTGCTGTAGTTGTAGTTCTCTGACAAGCAGTGGCCTAGGAAGGGGAGGGGGTTGGGAAAACAGCAACACTGGAGCATGGGGAATAAGGAGGAAGGAGGGAGCAGCAGAACTTTCCATTAGAGGGATGAGAAAATAGCAGGGGAAGTTCTAGGGGGTTGTGGGGGGAAGAAGGGAGAGGAGAAATCAGAAACAAAGAGGCACCATTTAAAATAAAAAAAGCGGCATATCAAGAGAGAATGATCCTGCTATTACAGAGCTTCTCTTTACATAGTGATATTAACTATCATGTGCTTATTCAGAACTTGAACTCTTCCTCATGCTCTGCTGAAATAATTTACCTGGTCATAATTTGAGACCTATGGGTCCTAGTGAAGCTAATACAAGGGAGACTTGCAGCTTCTTTCATCTCACAGAGATGATGCAAGCCTCCGCTTTTTCAGGAAAGTAATTTCAGTTCCTGCCGAATCTGTAAGCAGAATTACGGTGTAGATATTCTGATACTCTGTTAATAAGAGTCTCGTAATTGTGGATCTAAATGTATTGCAGTTTTAAGAGAGACATGAAATATGATTCAAAAGGATAAACTGAACAAATAATGAAATTTCATTGCTATCTTAAAGTCAGACAGTGCTGAAAACACTGGGAAGATTTCTTGCAGGGAAAAAAAATGTTGTGTCTCCAGCTAGGTTTGTCATTTTCAACTGTACTCTAATTGATTCTTTTGGTGCCTCCCAATTTAAAGAAATAAAGCAGTAAATATTCAGTAATATATAGAATCATAGATTCATAGAATATGCTGAATTGGAAAGGACTCATCAGGATATAAATGTTCTTTTGAGTAAAACTAAGTAGATTATTATTAACCTTGGTTCATCAGTTACCTTCCATTTTAGATGTAAAAGTATCGGTTTTAGCTATGACTTTTTGGATTAGCCAATGAAATGAAACTTTCTGCATTGCCAGTGCTTTATTCTTTTATTTTCCATGTTTCATACCATCATTTTATACACACTGCTTTCAGGGAGATTCAAAAGCTTATGGGCAACATTTGAAGTGGTTTTGCTTGTTGCAGGTATCTTCCATAGTTAGACATGTGTAGTGGTTTCACATTCACTGAATTTTTATTTTGCCAAATTTAGAGTAGTGGTTTGAGTGTCTGCACTTTTTGCCTCTGGGAGATAGGATTTGGGAGGAAAAGGCAAAACAGGCCCCAGTTTAAGGTAAACAGATAGTTTATTAACACACACTAAGGAAAAAGAGAAAAAAAAGAAAAAAATTGAAACCTTCAAAACCCTTCTCTTCCTACCACAAGTGTTCATTTTCAACAAACAACATAGAGACAAAACCTGTGATTTTCAGTCAGTTTCACCATTTAAATATAATCTTTCATCAATTCTTTAGGAGAAGAGCCTCCTAATTTACCATGGAATTACCCCACTGACAACCTAGAACAGTTTTCTTGTGGGTCTGAACTCTCACAGAAACAGCCACCTGGGGAAACCTGTTTCCATGTGGTCTCCTTGCACTAGCAGTTTCCCAGGCTGCTTATGGGTAATTGGAAACTCAGGCGTCTGGGGTGTCACCTTTTAAAAATGAGCAACTTCAAAGGCAAAGGATTCTTCATCTCAAGGAACAGAGATTAAGAACTTCTCACTTCTTTCACTGGTGCAGGAGCTTCTCATCTCTCTCTCTCTCTGTTCAGGCATCTCACGGGACCACAAGAATCACAGATTCCAATGCAATATTACTCAGTCCGTCAAAAACACCTTTGCTCAAAAATCCACAAATCTTTCCCCCAAATGCATATTTTTCCCATGATTTAAAGGATAATCTACTTATAGAGTTCATTTCTTTAGCTCAAACAAGGAAGTCCAGCCATCCTTTCTCAATTAGTCTTTTACTCGCTCTCTCCGTTATGCTGTGTCTTCTCTGTGTTCTGTCTTTTTATCTCTCTCTGGGAAGAGCTAACTTTTTTAAAAGTCTCAGTCTGTGTCAGGAAAGAGTTAACATTCTTGCAGATGGGTGATGTGCTCTCTGCGGGGCAGTCGGGGCAGCTGCCAGGATTTTCCAAGGATGAGGGAAGAAAACTCCGGCCGAGGGATCTCAGAGCAGACGGGTGATGGAAGGCTGCTGCCCCCACCCCTCGGTCCCATCCGGGAGGGCCCAGCCTGGAGTGGCTGCAGGTTCCTCTCCCCTGCTGGGGGAAAGGACCCAGGGTCAGAGTCAAACCTCGGCCCAGCTCCCCCTGCCATAGGGGGACCGACTG
>VWZU01015084.1:104830-134549 GCA_013397095.1 Sterrhoptilus dennistouni
TTTTCCCATGATTTAAAGGATAATCTACTTATAGAGTTCATTTCTTTAGCTCAAACAAGGAAGTCCAGCCATCCTTTCTCAATTAGTCTTTTACTCGCTCTCTCCGTTATGCTGTGTCTTCTCTGTGTTCTGTCTTTTTATCTCTCTCTGGGAAGAGCTAACTTTTTTAAAAGTCTCAGTCTGTGTCAGGAAAGAGTTAACATTCTTGCAGATGGGTGATGTGCTCTCTGCGGGGCAGTCGGGGCAGCTGCCAGGATTTTCCAAGGATGAGGGAAGAAAACTCCGGCCGAGGGATCTCAGAGCAGACGGGTGATGGAAGGCTGCTGCCCCCACCCCTCGGTCCCATCCGGGAGGGCCCAGCCTGGAGTGGCTGCAGGGTCCTCTGCCCCGCGCGGGGGAAAGCANNNNAACCCTCGGCCCAGCCCCCCCTGCCATAGGGGGACCGACTGATATTCCATTAACCAAAAAAACCAAACTATGTTAACCTATCACAACCTGGAGTACAGGCACAGCATACAGGTAGTACATATATGCAGTATGCAGGTAGTAGATTCCAAACTGCAGGTGGTTCCCTGACAGGCTGTTATGCTGTGTTTCAGCATTTTAGTGGCCAGCCTGACAGTCAGCTCAGGCATGGCAATATTCCCTTGCTGGTGGTGGGTGCTCGTAGTTCAGTTTCTCCCATTGGAAGTTCCTGAATGTCCCTTGAACTGAACGGTGTCTACAAGGCATAGCTCTGAGCACAGAGGTGGGACAGGAAGTGCTGGATGGCATTGTGTCCGAGAGAAACCCAGCCTTTTTTTAGGTACTAGAAAGGCTGTTACATCCCCTGTAAGCCTAGCCAAGGCCAGAGTTCTTTCTTATATTTTGCTGTCACCTCAAGGAAAGGACGTACTCAGGGACGTGGGAAAGAAGAGCCCTCTTTTAATTCTCTCCCACTCTTTTCATTGGGCTTTTGTGGCAATAAAAAAGGCCCATGCTGTACACGTTCACAGACTGCTCATTTGTGCCTGTTACTTAACAGGGAAACAATAAGTATAGTGCTCGCCCATGATGAGGAATCATTAATTTGTTCTAAAGTATTCTGAGATCAAACTACCAGGAGATTGCTGTCATTCACAGGTGACATGTTTTATTTGCATGTATTTGTCTCCTTTGGCGTTTGTCAGTATGAAATGTTTTCATGAAATGGTCATTTAAAATGGAATTTTAAAAAATGGAAATTTAATGAAATTGTCAAAGAAAATAAGTAATAATTTTGCTTGGTATTACTTAGCAAACAAAAGAAGGAAATTAGTGGTGTTGAGGGGCTGGGAGTGTATATATAAGTGTGTAGAGTTGCCTGTTAATACACATTTCTGTTCCATCTACCCATTAGTCCTGCTCAGTCGTCTTTGCCCCTTTCTGTTCATTGATGACTGTGTTTTTGCAGACCGTGGAGGAGATCGAGGGTGTGCTGGGACGTGACCTTTATCCAAACCTCTCTGAGGAGAGGTCTCGGTGGGAGAAGGAGCTGGCTGGTCTGCGGGAAGAGAATGAGAGCCTCACAGCCATGTTGTGCAGCAAAGAAGAGGAGCTTAACAGGACCAAGGCCACCATGAATGCTGTCCGTGAGGAGAGGGACAGGCTGCGTAGAAGGGTAAGGCTGCTGCATAGATGATGAAGTTCTTCTTCCTCCAACCTATGCAGTTTTGTCACCAGAACAGGCTTCTCTTTAATCTCAGTTCCTGTGCTGGCTGTAGGGGTTGTTGTTTTCAAAGCTGGGCTATACAGATGACAAAACTGGGAAAGAACTGAACATAACTGAAAGAGTGTGCAAAAAGTAACCAGCGTGCACAAGAGCCTGATTTCAGAAATCATGTGTTAACAGAAAAATTAATGCTCATTGTCAGGGAAGCATATGTAATTTGAATATAAAGAAAGCAGATATTTTATCCAGAGAATTTTGCTGCAAGGGTATTTTTCCTGTAAATGACCAATATTTGTTTTTGATGGGAATCAATTTGTGATTAGAAGAAAGAAAAGAGAAGAACTTCTTCTTCTGTCAGTGGGTAATAATTCTCCTACTGAGCAATGAGTAGTTCCAGGCATTTCCTGCTTCCCTGTATATATTTTATGATGCTTTAACGCCAGATAAAGGCTTTGTGCTTTGTGTGGAGTAAAAAAGAAGGGGGGAAAAATTTGTTCACAAAAAAGATGAAAGGTCCAAGAGAATATGACCTCAATCTCAGTTATTTTTAAAATTTGTTAACTTTTTACCTGGTAATTTTTTTGCAGTTTTGGCTAGATATGAAGTATTTTTGTTTTCAAAACAGGCAGTTTCAAGTTTGTGTTCAGTCTGAATGACAGCTCAGACCACTATATCATGGTAAATTCTTGCAAGTATTACTCTTTACCTATTGGAGCAGATCAGCTTTTCTTGCTGTTCTAAACCAAGATTGTTCTGCAGTGACTGTGCCATTATAGCATGAACCTGCATCATGTGAGATTTGTAATCTCCAGATATGAAGCCACAAATTACCTTTTCAAAACTCCCTGCCTTCTCCTAACACTAAAAAGGCATATGTGATGAGGCAAGAATAGTAATCTCGTATCATATAAAGCAAGACCAGTTTAACTTTTTCTTTGTAATTTTTTTGTCTTTGTTCTGAAAAGACATAGGTTCTTTTCAGTCCTGAAACTTTTGGACTGATAGTGACTTTTTTTTTTTTTTTTTAAGTGGAGGCAATACTACCCCTTGAGCTACAGCAGTAACGTTTATGGACTGGCTGGATTGTTGCCAAACTGAGAGGGTAGACATCAACACAAGCAGGCAGAGAGTTGAAGTGTGTGCTTGAGAAATTTGCTTACACAAATGCAGGTATTGACACTCTTGGTGATACAGATGAATATGGAGGTATCAAACAGTAGAAAGATAGGTGGCCTTGAGCTTACAAAAGGATTCCTGTTTTGAGAAGTGCAGCATGCAAGTTAAGGGGCTTGAAAGAATGGTAACAAGAATTTATGTTGACTTCAAGGAGCTCCTCAGCTGAGAAACAGCAAAGGGGAAGGAATTGGTGGTGTACCCTCAGGGATAAGTATGGCTGAGCCACAGTGGCAAATTCAGTCCTGTGAGGTACCAGAGAAGCTATTTTCAGTAGAGAGGTGAGATCTGATCTGGAATGTTGTATCTCATTCTTATCTCTTATGTATGTAAAGGTGCAGTTCAAATCGGCAAAAAATTATGTAGACAAGGTCAGAGAAATTGGCATTGTCTGTGGAGAAGGGACTTGTCCTGTTCAGCATGGCAAAACAATTTCTTGATTTGTTATCTCCCTACAAATGCTAGAGAAAGAAAATAATAAGGGGAGTAATGGCTCTCTAAACTCAGGATAAAAACTGGAGCAAGAACAGACTAATACAAACCAGTTGTGGCTACCTGAGGCTAGAAGTTAGAGTGTGAGGTGTCCAAGACTCAAGAAGGTTGTGGTTCTGAACAAACAGTAAAGAGTAAGGCTACTAACTACTTTCTAAATTGAGCTTTAAAATATTACAATTATGTTTGTATAATGAAATATATGACTATGCAAAGATACCTGTTAAAACCGAGATCATTACATTAGGATCGTATCTGAAGGAAAGCAGAAAAAGCCAAGTTAACACAGCTGCATTAATTCTAGAGCCAACCTTAGCACTTTTTCATGACTCTGCTATGTTTTGTCTGGCTGCCAGCATTTCAAGTTCTTTATTATGGAAGCATCTCTGCTGGATGGAGAATTAAGGTCATCAGTTTGTTTCAGTTGTTTGCAACTACAGAGGACTTTAATGAAATCTGGTAATTAATATCATCCTTATCATTCAGAACAACTGATTTATTGCCCTCACCAGAGAGGTTAGTTCATGACATATGACCCTATTTGCACACTACGTAATTGTTGCACTGGGCACCGTATTTGCATTTTTAATGTACCTTCATGTCCATAATGGCAACAAAATAAATGTTTTCTTTGACCTATGAAAAATGTTCTATATGCCACCTGAACTCAAGAGTCACTTCAAATCATTTCCCTGGAGAGTGGAAAAGGAGATCCAACTAAAATTTAATTGTTGTCCTCAAATTAAATTGGGTGAAGAGGACAAGGTTGAAGTTGACCAGATCAATAGGTCTGTTCCTTCAGACCAGTGCCTGTAATCAAGCAGAGTGCTTTCAGTACCTTTTTCTCAGGCTTGTTGGAGATGTAATTTAATTAAATTAATTTATTTACTGTGCTCAGTTAACAGATTGAACTGCTCTCTGGGACAGTAGCTAAGGAACAACATACATTCAGACTTTGTTTCTCACAGACCACTAGCGAGCGAGGTAATTGCTTTCTTCTGTAGGTTGTAACAGCTAATTTCATAATGTAGAGGTTTATTTTACCTCTGTATTATTTTACTATATTAAAAATAAAATCTATTTAGGTGCAGGCTGGTCAGTTCCCTAGAAACCACTGACACATAGCTGACCATAATCCTGAATCCAGTATACAGATGGTGGGGAACTTCTGTGCCAGTCTGTGGGATTAATATTATTATTACATGAGAATAAGGCTGTAATCAGGTCAGCACTATTTACAGCTGCTATACAGAGAAACAGGCTTAAGTAGTAGAATAATAAGTAATATTTGTGTTCTTACACAAAAGCCCTTGTATTTGGCAAAGGATTCAGATGAGCAGCAGTGAAACAGCATATTAACTCCGTCTTGACTGCCAAGTAAAAATGTGGGGTTTTTAATTATTGCCAGTGAAAATTGCCAGATGAGTGGTACCTCAGCACAGTCTTAAGGAGCTGGTTGGCACAAAAAGCAGTGTCTGTGGGTGGCATTCAGACTTCCCTGAGGCTGTTCTGAAGAACTGCGTCTGAAACAAAAAGGCAGTTCCAGCTCTGGAAGTCTGTTAAGTCTGGTCTCTGCATGAGCCATATGCCAACTTGTTCAGTTAATCTGATGCTTCTGGTTGTAAAGGTTGTTCTGTACCAGCTCCAAACTCAGCTGAAATCACCAAACTGACCAGAACAAAAACACTTCATTAGCTGTCTTCAACTATGATCCTAATGAAAACATAATCTGTGGAGTAGTAGAAAATGAGCATTTTATGTGTGATCCCATCAACTGCCCACATTTCCTACTCCAGAGAGCTTTGATTTGAGCAGAGGGCTCTCCCAAAATATGTGGTTCTTGTGGACAGTTGAAACCTACCCCTGCTACAGCAGGACTCAGATCCTTGGTCTTGGAGGTGTTCTTGGGCCCACACTGTTCTCAGATGACACAAAGCTGGCAGGATCTGCTGGACTCTGTTTTGTAGTCATTCCTGTTGGGATCTGAAGGTATTGTTCTAGGTTGCTGGAGAACACTGATACATTATGGGCCCTTAGAGATTATTATCTGCTTGCACAGCTTAAAGTGATCCTGGAGCTGTTCTGTCTCCTTCATCTCTTGGTGAGCACCAGAAACCTGAGATACCAGCTCAAAGCTGTTTCCATTCTCTACATCCTTCACTTGCATGGTATTTGCTTATGCAGCAGCGTCTCCTCTTGGGTATCAACAAAGTAGAGTTTTACTTCTGTTTCCAAGCTTGCATGCGAATACTCAATATTTAATTGACCTTATAGATACCAAGAAAGGTTTCCTTACTGTACTCAGTCAATCACAACAGACAATACGTAGGAACTCAGACTTTGTTTGCTCTGGTGCTCATGATATAAGAGAGGCTGAAAATTACCTGGCTGTAAATGGTCAGCACTGGAATTGAATGACAGGTAAGGGTTTTGTTTTTTTTTTTGCTGGGAAGGACCCTCACCACTCAGAGCAGCTCAAATTATTACACTGGTGTTTCATTTGGCATCTCCTCCTCCACAGATCTGCAGTATGCATGAATAAATTAGAAAGTGGGAGAACTTCACTCCCTGTGGTTTGTTGTATTTCATCTCCCTCCTCTGTATAATAGGGGAAAGGAAAGGAACCAGCATTAAAATGCTGGGAGGAAAAAGTCCTGTTACTTGATGGGTTCAAAGGTACTGTGTGATGAAACAGGTCACAAGTAGGGTAGAATGAAAAGAATCACAGGCATGTCCCTCATTTGAAACTGGTTTAGAAACAAAAGCAGCAGGTGTCCTTTGAATGTGGAAATCAGGGACAAAAACAGGCAGTTTGTAGCTGTGTTTTTATATTTAGGCTATGTTAATGAATCGTGTGGTTGTCATTATGCATGTGTAGATAAAAAGACTAGAAACATGCTTTTCAGAGTCAGGTTACAAATAATGAGAATATTCCACTGAAATATTATCCTATAGCCCATGATGCATTTGGACAAACATGTCTGTGACACCTGTTAATAGCTTATTAACTCTTTTATAAACTGAACATTGCTGTAGCGTCAGCCCCTTTTCTTTTCTATCCTTTCTTTTTATTTAGTTCTTAAGGTGATAAGAAATTACCCTTAATTTTTCACTATTTCCTACTCCCGTTCTCAGATTTCAAAGGAAAAAATTAGAAATGCAGGTCAACAATTGGCTCAATTGCAGAGCATCAAATAATAATAAGTGGCATTTTGAGTTACTTATGTTTGTATTAATAACTTGAGAACATCTGTTTGCACCCGACTTTTTTTTTTTTTTATCTAGGCTATCCATTGCTCTGAAACCTAATGGCTCTGTTGCCTTGTGTCTCACTTAATGCACCTGATCCTGCTCTTTCCAGGGTTCCAGCATTCTTTACTTCTGTAATTTCTTGGACTTCCTCCAGTCATTCAGAAGATCCTTCCTTTCCTTTTTTTCTAGATTTCACAGACATTTCCCTGGATTTCTCCCATTTCTCTTCATTCTCAACTCTTTTTTTTCTGACCATATATAGTAAGATCTGTTTGCGAGTTTCCACCTAATTTCAATGCTTCAGGAGTTTATGGCAACTTTTTTACCCTTCTGCATGTTTCTGTTTTTAAACTAGTATGATGAAAGAACTCAAGAAATTTTTCTTTTAAATCCTTCCTTGTTATTCCTCCTTCCAAACGCAGAAATCCACACTCTTCCTGTCTTATAATGTAACTTTTTTGGGGTTGTTTCTATACTTGTCTTTACCCATTGCATTTTGCCAATTTGTCACTGATTTTCTGTAAGATATTCCCTTCCTCTCTCTCCTATTTCGAAACGTTTATTGTGTGTCATGTGCAGTACTGCAGTTTACCTTCATTCTATGAGCTAACATTCAGAATAATTTGTATTACATTGGTAATGATGCTAAAGACTTGACACAGGTGGTCAGACAAGTTTTAATCCTGCTTTTAAAGCCAGTCTTTTCATAACCTGGGCATTCACTAAACCAGAGAAGAAAATTACTCTTTTGAACTCTGATTTGGGTTTGGGTAATTTTTTCTCTTCTTTGGTCATTCTTTTTTTTTTTTTTTTTTAAATAACTGCCAGTGTGGAAAAGTACTTTCTGAAGAGATGCTGGCAACTCCTCCATTTACAATGGAGGTTTTGGTGAACATAAGTAATTATCTAATGTTTCTCTGGGCAGTGTGGTAGGTGGGCAACCCAGTCATGAGATGCTTGGTGAATGTGTGAATTGTGGGATGTGTAATTTTACAGGTCAGAAAAACTTGCCCTGTTATCCTGCTCAGAATTTGCATCTAGCACTCAGTGTTGCTATAATTAGTGCAGCTATTTATAGCAGTCAGTTCAGCATGTAATTTCATAAATGAAGGCCTGGCTTAGTAAATACATTCAAGGAGGGCAGATAATCAGACAGCTTCTTTTCATGGTTGCTTCTATGATACAATATTAAGGTGGTGAGTTGCACAGATTAATAACTGTACTGTGCTCTGAGTTTTCTTCTAGAAGTGCTTTCCTGAACAAAGCTTTACCTGACTAAACTCTTAGCTGTGTTCATTTCTGTAATTTCATTTTTGTAATCCTGGCCAAAAGTTATTTCCCTGTAAGAAAACACAGAATAAAGGAAACCTATCTGCATTAAAGGTTTGTGTGATACAGTCTTTGTATAAGGTAGTTCTAAACTTCAGAGTCTACCAATACTTGGCATTTAAGCAAGTTTACAACTCTCTTTCCTGGGTGCAGTTAAAGTGAAAGTGCTACTTGCTTTTGGACTGCAGTCTTCCAGGACTGACTTCTGAGCATAAGTGAATAGTTTTTAGCAATTTTTAAGTTAGACATGGAGGCTGGGGTTTTATTTTAGGAAAAATACATCCAAATGGTCTTCCTATTCATTTGCTTTTGAACAGTGCTGTAATTTAAGCACTTGGGAGAATTTAGTTTGAAATAGCCTGGGTTGAAAGAAATAGTAATAAATGGCAATTTTGACTTAATGAAGTTTGGGGGTTATTTTTTTTTTTCCTTTCACTGTCAATGCCACAGTACAAATCCTATCTGCACTGACATCCACAAACAAAAATATGCTTGTGTGGTTTATTTCAGGTTTATGCATACCAACAGGCTGAAATTACTGGTTTGCACCAGTAGAGCACTTCTGTCCTTAAGGTTTGCATTAGTGCAGCTGTACCCATGTTGAAGCTAAATATGTCTGTATGAACAAAGGAGGCCTCAGCTGCAAATATGTAGAAGATACTTGATATGGATGTGCACTTCATACACTTTGCTCAGTTAACTTGGTGAGAAAATCGCAGTTAAGATGCATAATTCTGCGTCAAGCACCCAAATCAATTTTTCAGCAAGTTACTTTTAACATTGGGGGACTTATTTTGAGGTTTTGTGGACTTTCTTTATTTGGAATAGGTTTGGTCAAGGTATAGTGCTCTTCCCCAGCTGAACAGGGAACTTAGAAGTGCAGTGTGACTTTGTGTTTTTATTGTTGCCACCTATTGCTTTTGAAAAATACCATGTGATGTAAAACACACAGGTTGTTCTTTCTTTTTTTGTAATTTGTAAATACTAAAAATTCTTTTGACACTAAGTGTCAGGCAATCTCTCCTTCAGTTTGCCTACAAAAGATGGAGAGGCAGGGATGCGCTTCAGGAAATAGGAGCAGGCTGTAGAGAATTGTAGGAGGCATAAAATACTGCTTTGGTGACTGGAGAGTGTTCTGACTTGAACTCTTTCCTCTCTGCAGTAGGTTGAAGCATCTGTTATGCAGAAAACATGACTGCTGTTGCTGCTTCAAGCAGAGATTGATAAAACACTATCCAGATGCACCTACACCTAAGAAAGTCTCAGCTTTGATGCAACTTTAATTTTGGGTTTTTTGACTAAGGGACATCAGCTTGCTTAGTCTTTGTATAAATGCATTTAGTATAAAATCCCACCTTTCTTTAGACAGTAGGAATCACAGTTGCGTTTCATGCGGCATGCAAGGGGAGATGTCAAATGGGCAGAACTTTACTTGACTGGACTTCCGATAAAATTTCACAAGTTCTGTTTTTTTCACAAGACTGTTCCAACAAAATTGCATAGAAACCTGCGTATTTAAGGAAAATTGTGTTCAGGGGAATCTCCTTTTTAGATGGTTTCCTTCACCTTCTCCCGTCTCACACTGAGATCTGTGAGAAAAATGAGCTCTGTCACTTTACCTTGTGTCAGAACTGTTGTGTTAAGCCAACCATTCCTTGTCTGTTCAGAATTATACCAAGGTAAACACTATAATCTTTAGCACAGCCATAGTTTGGCTCCTGTAGACCTTCCTTTTTTTTTTTTAACCTTTAAACTGAAAATCATTTGACATCAGTTCTACAAGTATCCAATGTGTTATGAGGACCATGCAGTGTTTGCAGGCTATGTTTACAGAGAGCTTTTGCAGACTGTTGGTTGACTACCTTGCTGATATTTTTTTTTGTCTGTACATTACTCACTAAATGGTAGCTTTAGTTGACCGTAGTTTTGAAACATGATTAGTGTTTGAATTTCTTTAACCTTTAAATAGACCAAGTCATCATGTGATTTATTTATGTCAAGAATTTTTTTCGGCACTGGAGTTTTCCATTAACAGGATGATTGTCATTTGATTTGTTTAGCCATCATTATCTTAGGCCAGAGCATTAGCTTTACCCCAGAAAGAATAATTTCTATACCTATAGTACAGCTGATATTTTGAATAATTATTCCGCAATGGTATGTTTGCATATTTCCACATTGCATATAGCTTAAAGAACTTACAGCAGTGGGATTTTAAAAGAACCTCCTCTCATCTGCTCCCCACGTGAAAACTTGCGGCCACCACAGTACGAAAATGTAACAATTAGACTTGGCTAGACATTGAGAAAAACTCCAGACTATTTAAAACCATAGAAGTGGAAAAATCAGAATGTTATGTTTTATTGCAGGTTCGGGAGCTGCAGACTCGTCTGCAGAGCATGCAGGCCACGGGCCCATCCAGCCCCAGCCGCTTCACTCCTGCCAACCGGCCCGTCAACCCCAGCACGGGAGAGCTGAGTACCAGCAGCAGCAGCAATGACATTCCCATTGCCAAGGTGGCGTTTGTGTGTTTGTAATCTTTCTCATGGCCTGGGAAGAGCAGGCTTCATTTTGTGCTATGCAAGTGTGGGATTAACTGGGAGATGTTTAGGGGAGTCCTGAGCAGGTCCATGAACTTGAGCTGTGGAAAGGAATTAAACACTGTTGATAGTAGTTCCTTCAATTATAGTGCAGGGCTCAGTTCTCTAGAAGTTTGCTTCAGCTTTGCAAGTGTAACTAGAACAGACAGATTTTGTGTGATCTTTATGGGGTGTGGGGTGTAACCTGTGCAGCATTCTGATTTACAGATTGCTGAAAGAGTGAAGTTGTCAAAGACAAGATCAGAGTCTTCATCATCTGATAGACCTGTCTTAGGATCAGAAATCAGCAGCATAGGGGTAAGGACTAAGAACTGTATGCATGCATGATCTATGTTCCAATGAGAGCATTGCTTTCTTTTTTAAATTAATATGTGAAATATCTGAAAATACTTTAAAAGCTAGTTTGAGGAAAATATTTCAACAAAGAATATTTCACCTGGTATTAAGATCTCATTTTTTCATAACTAGTAGCTAGAAATCATTCTCACGAGTGACTTCAAGAGAAAAATTTTGAAGTCAGTTCCACCAAAATATTCTTCAAGAAGTCTCTCCAGTTTTATTTCACAGCTTTTAACCAACAGCGAACTGGATTCTGCTTTTGAAATGCCAGTGTAAATCAATAACGCTATTGTTACTGTGTATTTTTTTTTACTGAAGAACTTGGCTCTAACCCTTTGCTAAGCTCCCAAGAATAACTTGCATAGTAGGCTTTTTAAATGTATAATGAAATAGTGGATTTCACCCTTGGTTAGTAGAATTTTAGGACAAAATGGCTTCTAAAAGTGGAATCTTGTAAGTGTTCTCTTCAATGTAAAATTCGTAACAAAAACTGAATAATGAATGCATTGAAGTGAGTGCATGCAAGTAAATGCAGTTCTCCATGCAGAAAGTATCTGGGAGAAATCCAGTGGGTATCTATTCACAATGATCTATTAACTGCCTTGTGCAGGTGTCTAGTACCATGGCTGAACATTTGGCACATTCGCTCCAAGACTGCTCAAACATCCAGGAAATCTTCCAGACTCTCTATTCACATGGATCTGCTATCTCTGAAAGCAAAATCCGAGAGTTTGAAGTGGAGACGGAGAGATTGAATAGGTGAGCTGGAAAGTTAGATGTGCACATCACACATGTTGTCTTCTGTTAGCTTCATTAAAGTTGACTGCTTTTTTTACCCTTTTTGAACATTTCTTAGTTCATTTCCAGCTCAGCTGTGGCAGCTGCAGATAAACATGGAATGTGGTTGCTGGAGAGGAGATTGAATCGTGTGCTAAGGATTCTTTTCATGAGTATGAGTTTGTGTGTTATTAGATCAGCACAGCACCTTGCCCATCTGCACTGTGGAGTGTCCCTCTCTGTGTGGCTGACTAAGTAGTCATGACATCTTTTTTATAAGACATATTACTCCTTGAAACAAGGAGTCCTATAATTTAGTCTCCATCATTCTGGAATTAGCTTGCTTTGTTTTGTTCTGAAGAAACAGAATAATAGCATTTAACTGTCTCAGTAAAAGTACTGATGTGTGGCATTTGTACCAGTAAATAGGTTTCTTGCTGCAGAAGAAAGATTGCAGCTTTCTGGTTACAGTTAAAATACTGCTGGTGTTATTATCCTTTAGCAAACTCTATCAAAACCAGTGGTTTATGTCTTTTTTTGGCACATAAAATCAAAACTGTGGATCAGGAATATAAGAATCGTGTCTCAGCATGTCTCTATCCAAATTGTCTTCCCCACTGCCAGCTCAAATTTAGTCTGATCAGTACAATATCTCTTTTTATTTATAGCTCATGTTTTTGTAGTGCTGCAAAACGTGACTCTTGTTTTCTTTTTTCCTTTTTGCCTTTTTTTTTTTCTGTGCACTGCACAACTATGTTTTGACAGCATGTATCATTACAGAAGATGTCAGGATACAGAAAGTGACAATTCTAACATCTAGAAAAGTCAGGGCTTTATTCTGGTAACTGAACAAATGGTATATTAGCCCTCCTCATTCTTCTTTGTCAAGAATTCAGTGATTTTAGAGTCCTGGATGGCATGGATTTCTCCATTAGCTACCTGTGCAAGGTTTCAAATTGTTTGTCTCTCTGGTTTTGGCATATATTCAATTTTTACAGTTAGGCCAAAATGTATGGTTAGGTTGTCAGCAGAGAGAATAAACAGTAGTACTGATACTCTGAATCTTCATTTTCATGTTCAGGGTTAACCTCATTGAGGAGGGTATTACAGTTAAGCTTCTGTTTGACTTTTGCCAGAGTATTTGGACGTTACATTGCACCACTGAAACCTCATTCGTAGTTTGGACGTTTCCTCTGTAATCACAAACCAAACATGACTTCAGGTGGAACAGTTACTCTGGATTTTTAGAAGAAAGGAGGCTTTTATGCTACTGCATGATCCCTGTGCATACCCACAATCACACTAATGAATATGCCATTTAAAACAAGTTGCAAATGTGGCAGCAGAAAGTGGGGAATGAAGGCAGAAAAACTGAGCAAAAGGTTAATATGCAACTGTCCTATGCAGTCTTGTGGCTGCATAACAAGGGTACAGTGTTCTGTTTGCTGCTGCTGCACAGGGTTATGACTACATTTTGTGAGGAGGAGAAAAAGATGATGTAAGAGAAATTTCTATCCCCTTGGCTTTTGATAAGCAGTGCAGAACTGATGGATTTCGCCATCTTCATTTAAAAACACTTCTGTAGACCAAGAAATTTTCATTGCTTCAAAGTATGATTGTCCTAGAATTTTCAGGACAGTGACTGCAAGTTAAGCTTGATGGTTGCAAATTACTTGTTTTTTTGCAGCCGTATTGAACACCTGAAATCCCAGAATGACTTGCTGACAATAACACTGGAGGAGTGCAAGAGCAATGCAGAGAGGATGAGCATGCTTGTGGGCAAGTACGAGTCCAATGCCACAGCCCTCAGGCTGGCACTGCAGTACAGGTATGTACCTACCCAGGGGCTCAGCCAGGAAGAGGGAGCTTGGGGAGACTTGGTAGAAGTGTCTGAGAGTGAAGTTGTTGGTGTGACATAGTAATACGGTTTATTTTTTGTTTCCTCTCTGAAAAAGCATCCCTTTGGTTAAACTACCTGCCTCACTACCCAACTGAAGTTTCTACAGTATATTTCAACTGTACTTGACCAGCATCTAACAGGAATGTAGAGGCTTATCTCTTCATTCTTAAATACTGAATTAACATTTGAATTAGGGGTTGTGTGCAGGCTAAGACTGTCTTGCTGAATCCAGCCTTAAGATACAGGTTCTCTGTACCTTTCCCAAGACCAGTGAACCAGAGAGTGTTAAACTCCACATAACTGAGAATGACTTTGTATTGCATCAGTTGGAATTGTGGATTAATGGCTTGGCATTTGGTAATAAATATCTAAATTTCCATCAAACTGTTCACAAAAATATGATGTGACTTAACACCTTCAACTGCAAGTAATTTGGGACAGGCAGGTTTGGTCTTGGAGGAAATTGTGAGCCTTTTAAAGAATATATTCTTTTACTATCAACCTTGAGCAAATTGCAATGAAGTGTTAATTGCTAATAGTATATTAGGATATATTTTTAAAAACATTAAAATGCAACAGGGATTGTGTGACTCATAAATATAATTGGAAGTTGTCCTGTTGTAAGGAGGAACACCTTAGAGCCAGGACAGAGCAAGAAGTATTTTTTGTGCTTCTTTTCTGCTTACAACATTTTAGGTAGTATAATTATATTGTATACAATACTGTTGTTATGTGTTGTATAGCAAGAAGCTCTTGGAAAAATTTCTCGAAGCAATCATCTTGACAATACACTGTTTGTATGGTCACCTGTTTAAAAACATGCTTCTGGATCTTCCTTTATTTCAGGTCACTCCCTTGTCTGTCGTCTTGTTACATTACTTGAGGCCAGCCTGGCACTGTTTCAAGAATGGGGAGACTGCTGAATGCTTGTGTTAGAAGCTATGTGTAGAATGTTATTTAATATCCCTGCTGCTAAACAAATACTAGATAATCATGCCTTTAATCAAATATCTCTTTTTTTGTTGTTGCTATAGCAGGTGTACTTCTTTAAATTGCAGTTAATATTTTGTGTGGTTTTTGTTTTCTCTTTCAGTGAACAGTGCATAGAAGCATATGAGCTGCTGTTGGCGTTGGCAGAAAGTGAGCAGAGTCTCATTCTTGGACAATTCAGAGCTGCAGGTGTTGGTTCTGTTGGTAAGATGTCAATGAATCACTTAAATTAAGTATTTTTTGGCATGTCAGTTAGCATTAGAAATTGGTGAGTCATGTCCTGACCAATTATTTAAGAATGCTCTTCAGTAATTTCTTATTTTTAACTACTTAAATTAGTTTACACACCCCAAAAATAGGGGGAAAATGCAAGAGAGCAATTTAAATTCACCTGTGTATGCTATCACGAGGAGATGCCTCTTTTGGCAGGAGTGAGATTGTTGTAGGCATGCAACTGTACAGAGCAGAATAATTAAACAATACTTGTAAACACAGGTGGCTTAGCACCATACAGCTGTGGTAGTTGCAAGTCCAGATTCAGTAAGATTGACTCCTCAGATACAGTCTAATCTGTGAAAAACTGGGATTAAAATAATACAAAGGTAGTGTTGAGTAGTTACAAATAAAACATTCTAAGAGATGGTAATTTTTCACCCTGTTTTACCTTTGCTCTAGAATTTTAAAACATTCTGTCTTGTGTTTAGCCTATATGTTCTGGATTTTTCTTATTTTGTGGTTAGTTAATCCTGTGGCTAGGTATTGTTCTTTAATATGCTACCTGCTAAGTACTGGAACAAGCCACTATCATAGATACAGTGCAGTTCAGAAATTTGGAGCTTGACATTGCTGCTGGCTCCATTCTTCTGATGGAAAGAGATGATTACACAATGAAATTCCAGTGTTAATAGTTCCATTCATTTTGGTGATAGGAGAAGGCAGTCACAATAATCTTCAAGTAGAAAAAAGGGAAACATTCAGAAAGAGAATAACTTCATACTGTGCTAAGTCATAGCAAGTGTCTGGTGTGTTAGGAGCACTGGCTTCTCAGTAGAGAGCATGTCTGAGATTTTCTTTCACCTTTCTCCAGACTGTGTTCATTCCTTTCTACAATATGCCTGGGAACTTTTCCCAGCTGGCTGAGATCAGTGAGTAGCAAAAGTGAATTTAGGCTTGGATTTTTTACTCCTGTAGGTGGTAGGAACCTTATAAGGGAGAAATACTTTGGGTTTCATCTGACATGCATTTTGTGGAAGAGACTGTAGTTAAATTTTTATGTAGGTGTCTGTCTACAGCTCTTAATTCTGGTATTCTCAGTTACAGCCTTGAGATAGAAATAGTGCAAATTTCCCATTACACAGCACAGCATGGAGGAAGTTGTGTGTGGTTTACTTCATTATGAAATTTGATTAACACACCTAGATAAAATAAAAGATTTTTGATTTGAAGATCAAACTTTATATCAACATCTGTGAGTGGAAAAGTCGTGGGGGTTGCATCACATAAAGCTGAGCATATCCAGCTTCCCTTAACAGAACATTCACCCGTCCTTTCTTCCTTGTTAATGTTACTTCTTGTGCATGCACTTCACTCAATAAGTGTGAAGTCCAGCTAATTGAGTTGAACAAGGATTAAATGAAAATTCAACACAGAGAAAGCTGTTGGGTTTTACTGAGGTATGGATATGTAGCTTAATCTACAAATACATTTGTAGATTTTCTGTGAAGTCAGTAACATGACTTGACTGCAGCTGGAGGACTCTACGAGTACTGACAGTGGTGGTTTCAGTCCTGCTGCTCCTGAAGCTGCACAGGTAGCTGTATAACCACTAAAAATGATATCAATTTAATAAACCAGGGCTAGTTTTCTTTTGGCTTAGTATTCATGGCTGTAAGATGTGAGAGGCTGCTTCTGAGCAGCAGGGCAGTCCTGGCCAGGTAGCCTGTAAGAAGGTGTTCTGGCAAACCATCAGGCTTGAGATCAAAGTGCCTGTGAAGAGAAGCTCTGGAGATGACTACACTGTGAAATTACACTGCACCAACTGGAGTAAGAGTCATAATCGAGGCAGAGGCTTTTCAGTGTATTCATTATTTGAGCATCTAAATTTAATGTTAATGCAGAATGCACACCATTACAAACAGACAAGCTAAAATCCTGCATCACTTATGACATGTTGCCTGGAGCCACAAATACCTGGAGCTTGTGACTGGGAGCAGGATGCATTCAGACCAGTATCCCAGTTACCACTGATGCTCACAAGGAAATGAAGTTGCTTTTATCTCACAGATTGGTAATTTATTGTCATTGTCTTGGTGTAAACTGAGAGCGAGTAGAAAGATCTCTTGCCTTAATTTCTGTCTGAAACATTGTTTGCTTGAAAAATAGGGGACCAGACAGGTGATGAAAATGTTACACAGATACTTAAGAGGGCTCATGACTGCAGGAAGACAGCTGAGAATGCAGCAAAAGCCTTGCTGATGAAGCTGGATGGGAGCTGTGGGGGAGCCTATGCAGTCACAGGCTGTAGTGTGCAGCCCTGGGAAAGCCTGTCCTCCAACAGTCACACCAGGTAACTGCAACTCTTCTACTCTCCTAATCTCCTAGTCTTTGATTCCAGACAAAAAGTTATGTTCTACTGTATTTGCTGAGCTACCTCTGCTCACCTCAGTCCTTTGGCTTCTATGCTTGGATTTATAAGTCACCATGCCTCAGTGGTCTGATTGTCTTTGGACTTTGAGCAAGCCCAGCCAAGAAGAGTTTTGTTTAAGTTTGTTGCAAATGGGTGACTCAGAACTTTGATCTTCCTCATAAAAGGCAAAATCATTACATGTGTTTTACTACAATGACTTTCTTGCTGTTTTATTGGAACTTAAATCATGTACTTGTTACTCATATCTATTGTATGCAGACAGCATGGACGTGCAGAGAACCAGAGATCTGAAGCAGGCTTTCACTGGCATTTTGGGGCGCTCAAGAATTGTTTTCTAAATGTTGCAAATCTAACCATTCTGTTTTAAACCATTTTGTCTCCCTTCTTCCTTACCTTTTGCACCCCTCTAAATTCTTTCTTCCGATTCTGTTCTTTTCACTCATGGCATGGAATAGATTGGATTCTTCCAGGAAAGACTGGATATTGCAGTTTTTCTGAAGACCTGTAAAATAATGAAACATAAATGAGCTATTATTGCAGAAGTGCTCCAGTTCAAATATATCTGCCAGCAGCTTCATTTTGAGTTTTTGCCTGCCTGTGGTGTAATTGTACTCTGCAGTAAATATGTGTGCTTGTGTATGGATACAAATTTGGCAAGTGTCCTGGATAAATATAGATGAACATTTTTCTCTTTAAGAGTTATTTTTGTTTCTCAGATTTGCTCTAAAACTTCATTTTAATTCCATTTTCTAGCCAGTTCTTTATTCAAAGGCTGTCATTTTTTGACGCTTCAGAAGTTTATTTTAGTACTGTATCATTTCCTCTTCTTGCTGATGCCTCCTCCAAAGGATCTTATTTCCTGCTGTATGACTGGCATGGAATTGCTAAAAAGTGAGCAGAAAGGTAATCTGAGGGAACAGGGTCCTAATGTGAGTTGAATTTGAATGTTTTATTCAGAGAAGTTTTCTGGTGCACTCTCGGTGCAAGAAAGCTGTGTCTTTACATAGAAATTATTGTGGCTGCACTTATGCTAGTAGCACACTGATCGCACTTTGTACTAAAAGCATTTAAACCAGGCTTGGAAAGAAATTACATGAAGCTGTTTCAGTCACTTGGCTTGCTATATCTGCTATATCTTAAGCCATATATGGCATAAGACACAGCAAGCCAAGTGCTTGAAACAGCTTCATGTAATTTCTGTATGTGAACATGTTGTCTGTGTCTACATGTAGTAACACCTAGTGTAGAAACAAGCCAAACTTGTTTCCCATTCTATTGTTTGACAGGGTCATTTTCAGTTTGTCAGAACTACCTCAGTGTTTTTCTTCCTTGTGAGATATATGGCATGTAGTCAAGGCATAGTAATTTATTTTTCTTGAAAACAGTTCAGGCCATTTCCAGTATAGACAGGGAAGAACTGGGGGGAAGAGGGATTGTTCCTGTTTCAGTGTTTGCTTTCCTAGACTTGCACTGAAAGTGCTTGGTAGGAAGGTGACCTCTACAGACATTGCTTGGTTTAGCAGAATTTTTGGGAGGATAAGAGAGGGAGGATAAGTTTGTGTTCATTTATGGTCAGCTGGACGTGTATGTGTGTGTCGAAGTAAGGTGTTGGTTCAATAGATAAATTTTCAGAGCAGCAGAGTATGTTTAAAGTGGCATAGGATTTAAAATGTCATCAGGATAAACTATGTCATGACATGAAAATGCAAATTTAATGTTCTTATATGAAGGAAATGTGTTAGCTTGAGCCATTATTATCACTGTAGTATTTTTTTTTCTGATGTGGAGCAACATACTGTTCTAAATTAGGTAACTTCTACAATTTTTTTATATGTGGGAAATAGGAGATAAAAGCTGTTGTCACTCACCCAGAGAGCACACAGCAAATCAGGAATCTGTGGCATGAGCACCCTGATCTGATTGTCACTTACTGATTGTTGTTCCTCTCCCCTCTGCCATGCCCAAAGTAATTTATCTTTGCCTAAGCATACATGTCATTGAAAACATCTTTAAGACTTCAGCTTCTCCAGAAAATATAAATGTTGTCTTCTTTCCTTCTCTTGTGTTCAAGTGACATGTGGTTAAGGGTGTTTTCAGATTGTTCTTCCTGTGAATCCTTCTCAAAAGAGAGGAATCTCCTCTTCAGCGTATAGACGCATGACATTGTGCCAGCCCATCGATGGACAGCCTGTCTTGTTTCAAAAGACATACACTTTTATATGTTTATATCACAGAATAATCAAGTCTGTAAGATTACCTTCAAGGTCATCCAGTCCAACTATGACCCCAGCCCCACTATAACCACCCCTGAACTTTATCCCCAAGTGCCCCACCCAGACACCTCTTGAACATATCCAGGGATGGTAACTCTTCTGTCTCTCTGGGTAACTTATTCCAATACCTGACCACTCTGTCCATGAAAATTTTTTTCTAGCATCTAATGTGAGCCTCTTCTGGCACAATTTATGGTCATTTCCTCTCACTTCCAGTGTGTGCTTTGTGAACCACCCACCACTTGGGAAGCATTGTGAAAATACTTTTACAGTATTTAATTGAAACGTACTTTGAATCTGCAAAACTGATTTTTCTTGCCTTCAGTGTTTCAGGGTTTTAGTTGCAGTTATGCATTGCTACCTTTTCCCTTTGATACAAAAGTAGTAAAATGGTAGTAGGATGATGAAAACTATCCTTTGCTGAGACTTGTGACAAATGACTAATTCTCCCTGTTGTTTAAAATCCTGTTGAATATGGATTTACAATGGAATTGTTGACCCATCTTGGGCTTTGAAATTTCAGATGAGATTCTGAATGTCAAATCACTGAACACATTACTGAGAGTACTTGGTGAGGCACTAGTGATGAATGGTTAAAGACTGTAAAAGGGAGCAACTGAAATATAAATAAATGAAAGGCAATGAAAGTGCATCCAAATTAGAGTGGCAGCAGCACCACGGTAATGTTGCCAATTCAGTTTTTGAAAACAAATTGGTGTGCAATGTAGTTGGAAGTCATAATTATTTTAAATTAACAAAAGCTAAGTATAGAACATACATTGCCAACAAGGTTTGACTGATTGCACTTTTTGGAAGGAAACAAAAGAGAAGAAGCCCAGTTGTAACACTGACTGAAAATGGTGTATTTTATTCCCTGCTGTGGTGGTAAGCACAGCGTTACATCTGGGTTCACGGGAGGACAGATCTGGTCCCTTATATGCAAAGGCAATTCTTTTCAGTATTACACATCGTCACAAAATATCTGAACTCAGTCAGCGGTAGGAATGTATCTTGTAGCAGCATGGAGATGGATGGTGGTTGCTGCTCTCCCCAAAAAGCATCTCTTCTGGATGCTTTTTGGGGAGAAGCTGCTCGGCTGGGCACACAGGCAAGGCTCTCAAGTCCACACACACAAACACACCACAGTTAACTCGGCAAAGAAAGGCAGGAGGGGTCTCCTCTATAAGTTTCAGCAAGGTTTATTTTGCAGATTGACGCCGAAGGTTTCAGGGACAGAAAGGCACAGATCAAAGGAATGTCCAGGGTTAAGTGTGGGGGTCAGGAGCCAATGTTCTGCTCACAGGGGCATTACGAGGGCAGGGCAAAGGGCAATGATCTGTAGGGGACATAAGAGCAGACCATCAGTGGAGCCACAACGAGTGGGGAAACAGGGAAGGGAGAAGCCTTCTTGAACTGGGGACATGTATGACCAATAGAGGTGGGCAAGGCCCATGGACCAATGGGAAAAGCAAAACTGAGGTAGATTAACATAATGCTGTAGAGCATCCTGGGGGGAAGCCTTTTTGCTCACCCTACACTATGAAGTATTCTCNAAGCATCTCTTCTGGATGCTTTTTGGGGAGAAGCTGCTCGGCTGGGCACACAGGCAAGGCTCTCAAGTCCACACACACAAACACACCACAGTTAACTCGGCAAAGAAAGGCAGGAGGGGTCTCCTCTATAAGTTTCAGCAAGGTTTATTTTGCAGATTGACGCCGAAGGTTTCAGGGACAGAAAGGCACAGATCAAAGGAATGTCCAGGGTTAAGTGTGGGGGTCAGGAGCCAATGTTCTGCTCACAGGGGCATTACGAGGGCAGGGCAAAGGGCAATGATCTGTAGGGGACATAAGAGCAGACCATCAGTGGAGCCACAACGAGTGGGGAAACAGGGAAGGGAGAAGCCTTCTTGAACTGGGGACATGTATGACCAATAGAGGTGGGCAAGGCCCATGGACCAATGGGAAAAGCAAAACTGAGGTAGATTAACATAATGCTGTAGAGCATCCTGGGGGGAAGCCTTTTTGCTCACCCTACACTATGAAGTATTCTCAGAGTCAGTGGTAGATTCTTCCAGGGCAAAGCCTTAGAAGTTTCCCTGACAGGCTCAGGGGCCTCCACAGTATCTCTTGTCAGAACCATCTCAGGTTTCAGATAAGTTGGTGACAAACAAGATTATCTTGGCTGAGGCGTGCAAATCAGTTATTTGGAACTATCCAAATAGATATCTCAGTGTTATTTGTGTAACACTTTGTTGCTGGACTGAAACAGTCTCAGAAGAAAGCAGAGCAGTTTATCAAAGACCCTGATTTTACCTATTGTTTGTCCCTTGTCTGGTTGGGGTATTTTTAAGTTTCTCAGGAAGTTACCATCTTCTGGCATTGTGCTGACCCAGGTCTCAGATCACAATGTTCAGCTAGAAAGAAGGTGTTTGGGATATGTGTACTGTGAATCAGTTGCATTCTTTAAAGCATTGGTTCAGGCAGGTTCATGGATTCAATTCTGACAATGTTAATCTCAGTTCTACTAACTGCATTATCCCCACCATTGCTTAATTGCAAATATATTAATGTATTTACTTGATTTTTGAAAGATAAAATGATGCTTATATAGGGTTTTATGGATAAATTTTTGTAGTGTGCTACTCAAAGAGAAGCACTGCCAGAAGCCTCTTTTATATCCATTCACTGCTTTTTATTTTCACACACTTAAGCCAGCAAATAAGACTGAGTGTGCTGTACCAGCCCCCATATTTTCCACAAACTGTCTACAAAAATTAATTTTACATCACCCAGGCATGGCATCGTCATAAAAGACTCAAGGAATTAAGCAAGTGTGAAGAACATTTCTCTTTTCTTGCTCTGTTACAGTATCTGTGAGAATGGGCAGGTTAATGTTTGTTGTATTCCCTCCAGCTGTGATGAAAACTGTGATCCTTTCTCTGTCCTTACCTAAACACTCAAGAAATGAGAAACTGCACATCTTTTGCAACAGTTTCCTGTGGTTTTTGGATGGATGCATTATACTATAAATGTTTTCCTTTTGTCCTGATTGCTATTCAGAAGGGAGGGCAATATCAGAAATTCGAGATGAAGTGCTCAGCTGCTGTCATCTCTTGAAGAGAGCAGTAACAGACCAGTGCTGTGACTGTGGAGAGCTGTTTGGTGGAGTTTTTGGGGCAGCACACCCTGGAAGGGTTACTAAGGAGATCAGAAACTGCAGTGCTGTCCCTTTTACCCCAACTGCTTCTGGTCTTCTGGGTGGGATGTGCGCCTAAATGCAGGGGGAGAGTGAAGATTCTTGTCCTCTTGTGTGCTGGCTGAGATACAAGTTTCTTGCTGAGCTCCTTCCAACTTCTTAAAAAAACCCCAAAACACAAAAAACACACACACACACACAAAAAAAAACCCCCAAACACCCAAACAAACGAACAAAAAACCCCAAAAAAACCCCAACAATGACAAAAAACCCAACACCCAACAAGAAACAACAACAAAAACCAACCAAACAAAACAAAAATAAAAAAACCCAGACCACTAGAAGAGCATCTTGCTAGCAGTTCACCAGAGGAGCCAACTCAGCTGCAGACAGGCAGGCAGGCAGCCAGCCAGAACTGAAGTAAAAGCTGCCTGCATATCACTGGCAACAGCCCAGACTGCCTTCCTCAATTTGGACTGCACTCCCCTGACATATATGCACATAACTGTGGGTCTTCAAGGGCCAGGATCTGTGAATATGCATGGAGTATGAGGTCCAGCTCAACATAACAATAAACTTCCAGCGATTTTTTTTTGCTCAGGTTTCATTTGCAGCAGGAGTGCTGGGTTGCTGGGTTTTCTTTCCTTTTCAAGCAAAAACCGAGGTGAGGTTTTTGTGCCCCAGAATTTGAAGACTTTTAAAGCTATCCTTCCTCCAACAACAGCTGTTTTACATTTAATCCAGAAAAGCTCTGCAATTGCAGTCTTTGGGTGCTGAGGAAGAAACTTACAACATGACTTCAGTACAGAATTAAGTACTTCTCACATTGTCTATCCTCATTATTTTTATATTAATATCTAATTCAACAATATGCCTTTAGACTCAGTAAAGCAGGATTTATTAAGTGTTTCATGATTTTTTAATCAAGAAACAGTATGAACAAAAAATTGTTTCAGCCTGAGAGGATTTCTATGTATATAGGTACTGAGTGCTCTTAAGCTCCACTGCAGAAGGAGATGGATGAAAACAAAAGCAAAGATGAATTCACAGTTGGGTCAACTATGGCAGGCACCTCTTATCCCTCAGAAAAGGAGGGAATAATGTGAAATTGACATAGAAATGTAGTAAAGAGCTGTAATGCAATGTTTCGTGAGGGGGAAGGATTTTGAGAAATCTCAGTAAACCATCCAATTCGCTGTCTTCTCCAAAGCTGTGCTTGGAATTTGTGGGAAGATGGGCAATTATTTGAAGCACTTTAAAATCGATATAGCTTTAGCTGAAGTAGAACCAAAAGAGAGAGAAAAATCAAGTCTATCTTGATAGGCTTCCCCTTTGCAGACACATAATATTTTAGGACATCATCTTGGCTCTCACAGCATCTAGCAGGTGGGTCTTTTTTCTTAGTACAAAAATGTTGAACAGCAGTGCAATTTGATACAGAAAGTAATTTATTCCCCTGCTGATAACTGAGATCATCTAGCATTCCAGACAAGCACAGTTAATGGATGACTTATCCCTCACCCAGCAGCTGATTACAGGACCTCAGGAGACAGCAGGCAGCTTTGAGTGAGGCTGTAGAAACAGCATAGCATTTTATTTTCCTTTTAGTGTTATTGCAACTATATTCAGCCCTGGAATGCTTCAGCTGTGTGGGTCTGGGCCCCCTGCAGCACTGGCATGCATGAAGGTGGGTAGGCAGCACTCAGCCACCATTGCTCCAATGACATTATTACCTCTTTCTACAGTCTCTGTGTAAACACTTAAGGGGCAGAGTAATGGGCCCTCATTTTTTCAGAAGATACACCCAGTCTTCTATGATGACTTTTTATTAGAATGCCTGCTACTCTGTTGGTTAGTTTTAAATCACTTTAGCTCTGAAGGAATGTCAGTATGCTGAGGAGTACACCTTCACATGAACTGAAAGCTGTCCTGGCATCTGGCAGTGGAATTTTGCTCAGGTTGACTCCAAAAAGGATCCATTAAAATATCTGAGGTGATAACTGGTATGGTCATCAGCAGAGACAGATCAAGTCTGGGTTCATTCTTTTTTCTTAGCAGATGCTTCTTCTGAAAGAAGATGAAGACTCAGTGTCTGAGTAGCTTGCTGTGCCATGTTATTGCTTAGAAGTCTTAACTAGCACTTTTTTCCCTTTTTGAAATAAAAAAACCCACTTTTTTTCAGAAGACACCATTTCAAATAAAGTAATCTGGTTACACATTACTAAATATCTGTCTTTGCAGAGAAGTTGTCACATGATTCAATTTTCTCATGGAGCTGAGAGAATTAATTTATTTTCTGAATTTGTCACACCTTCTGGTCCATGCTACATCTGTGTCCTTTCTATGAACTTTCAAGACTCAGATGTGTTGATGAAGTATTGGGAGGGAGTTTGATGCAAAAATTAAGAATTTTTTTCAAATGTAGTTTTTTCTAATACCATTCTTTCTCTTTTCAGTACTACCAGTTCAACTGCAAGTAGTTGTGACACGGAGTTCACGAAGGAGGATGAACAGCGGCTGAAGGATTACATCCAGCAGCTGAAAAATGACAGGGCAGCAGTGAAACTGACAATGCTGGAGCTGGAAAGCATCCACATTGATCCCCTTAGTTATGATGTTAAACCACGTGGAGACAGCCAGAGGCTGGACCTGGAAAATGCAGTCTTGATGCAGGAACTCATGGCAATGAAGGTATTTTATTCCTAACCAAGAGGGGAGCTGTTCTGCTGGCAATGCCCCTGAGTCACAAAACATGCTCAATCACACACATGGGAGGCTTTGATAGTGGTCACTGGGTAATAAAGGGTAACTTTGTTGAAATGCATAATCTGGACTGTCAGAAAATCCAGTAGTCAGAAAGTGACAGAAGGCAGTGCATTAACAGTGATGAGCTATGTGTGTTCTGAACTAGGAGGATTTCATCTGTGTCTCTAAACTTGGAATACTCTTCTTGATAAACCAGATGCTCTCTCTTTGAGAGATAATGGCAGTTGAATTACTCGAGGATGACCAGAAAATATAATTCAGCACTTTCCAAGAGACAAGTCATTACTTACGAGCTTGCAAATGTGCATCATGCATATTTGTGAACTGAAGCAGAACAAATTCAGCTGCTTTTAATATTGGTGTGGGAGGAGAAATGGTCTGTCAGATGTCATCCCTAATGCTCTCTGGCAGTTGGTCACAAGTCCTGAGCTGTTCTAGGCACTGTGTTGCAATCTGCAGAGTCTCAGCAAAGAGTAGGGTGTGTAATGACTTGCATTAACAGGGGGTTTTGGAAAAACCCTGGTTCATATGCCCAGCTCTAAAGATGTGATCTAGAAAAGATGTGATCTTTACTGGCCAGGTCTAGAGCTTGCATCATTTTAAGACTATCTTCTGTATGGATTTTGACACATAAACTAAAACTTAGGAACACACCAAAGGAACATACAAAAGGCTGAAACTGTATGTCTGCATTCAGAATTTGTCTGGTTTTGGTTCAGTTTAAGTAAGTTTAGTTTCTGTGTCTTAGCAAGTGGTAATTTAGCCAACTAATTGCAGACCTACCATAGGTGATAGTATTGAGTGGTACAGCAAATCCTGATAGTTTCATAAATTTCTAAAGTTACAGATTTTTGTTCACATGTGCTGCTTCTGACTAAGTGGTAGCCTGGTGATGATAATTATGTTGTTACTGGTGCTGCTTTTCCACGACCAAAGATACAGTTTTGCAATAATGCATTCATTATTCACAGTTCAGGAAAAATTGCGTGCTAGCTGTTGGGAGATGTAAAATTATGTTACTTGTTTGAATACATTGTGGCCAACAGCAGTATATTCCCCATAAATAAAACATACAAGATGTACTGTAAAGATATTGGTAGATAATTAGATGTGTATTTCAGCTATCACACTTTCTTCTCCTTTTGTGCATGCAGATATTCCCTGAAATCTCTTGTACACCATTCTTACCTCTATTTTTAAGTTTTAACTTATTTATTTTCCTAATTTAATTTTAATTTAAAGATAAGAGCAAACTGCAGAGCTGTATCCCTTGTGAATAGTGCCCTTGCCTTCCCTGACTTCCCTGTCAGGAACACCAGCAGTTGCATATCATAATGTCTGGTACACTTTTGAGTGCTGGTAATCCTTTTGTTCACACAACAGTCATCTAACTTGTTTTTGACACATGACATCCACTTGGCTGGACCTGGCACACTGGGTTTCCACTGCAAGAACTGCCTCTAGAAGAACATTTTCTTCTTGATTGGGTTGTGTGTAGTGCATACAGAATAAACACACATTTTGCACAGGTGTCTGAAGTTACCTTCAGCCCTTTCCAGCACAGATAAACTGACAATACTGTTATTCATTGTAATTTCTTGTACTTTGCTGGAATTCACAACTGGAGGAAAACCTTATGTTTCTGAAAGAGATATTGTGAAAACTCAGATTTGTCAAATGTGTTACCTATCAGGGTTGTTGCTCAGGTCTGCATTGCACTTCCTCATGTTTGTCAAGCTAGAGCAGAGTTGAATCTAAGGTCAGGACTCATTTTGGCTTTCTGAGTATATTTTTTGTTTCAATTATTTGAAACATGTGTCTTACATGGAACAGCATATGCATCCTTCTGAGACAAAGAGAGAATTTAGGTTTCCTTACAGTATTTTATTTAACTTGAAGCAGATGGACTGCAGAAGACTTCATTGTTCAGCATTTTGAATTTGTTGTCTCCCTTCTACATTCTTAGCAAGGCTGGTACAGCTGGACCAAGCTACTTAGTGATTTCCTGCATTGTTGGGTCTTACAATTTCCTGCTGTCTTCCCAAAACTTTGTTCTGTGTTGGAATCTCTGCCACATCTTTTGGCACCTTCCATTTCTGATTTTCAGTAAAAAGTGATCACCTCAGTTTGAAATACCTTTACAACAGTAGTTCTTCATTATTAATTAGAAAGACAGTTTGAAAGTTGTTTCTCTGCTACCCTGTTTATTGTTATTTTTTTACTGATTCAGAGTGTAAGACATAGTTGTCTGCCAGTACTTCTGTAACATTCAATTCTTTGCTTCAAGCAATAATTAACTAAGTTTCCAAATACATTCTTGTCCCTGGTTTGTCATTCAGTGGTCTTGCTTTGAGGTCAGTTGTTGTCATGCCCCTGTTAGCAAGGAGATAACTTCTAATGGATGTAAATAATTCTTGGTTTACAGCCTTTTCTGCATTTCAAAGGACTTAATCTAGATAAGAAATCAGCTTTCTACACCAATAACTTTTCCTCTTTTGTGTACAGGTGTTGATAATGTTGCTCATGAAGTGCTTTGAGACAACAGTCTCTTGGTGGAAAATGTTAAGAATTCCATTTTCCAGCTTTGCTACAGCCCTTCACGCTCTTACAGATTTGTGTAGTGAAATACAGTTAACTAAAGCATGACATTTATCTGCTCTGATGTTTGTTTTAATTCTGAAGGCTGGTACATCCCACTGTCTTTACTGTGGTTCTCCTGGAGTTGTCACTTTTTGTGACTTTAAAAACATTCTGCAACGTTAGAGTCCTACGTGACCAAATTGAATACAGGTGTTGATTTTGAGAATTCTATGGTGTTTCTGATTATTTTGCATCAGGAATTTTGAATTTTGATTTAAGTTTCTGCCCAAAATCAGGATTACATTATGACTGCAAGTACAGAATATCCCTCAGTATTCAATTAACTAGTCCCAAAATAACTGGTGGATTTGATACCTGAAGCTTGTGAATTTACATGGATTCTGAGTCTTCTACAGTCCCCTAGAAGAGGGACATTTGCTGCCTCCCCTTCAGGGCTTCATTTAGTGAATGCCACTTGTGCTCACACTCTGAAGATTCAGTTGTGTTAAACTGCAAAAATGTTTCACAGAAACCTGTAGCTAGAAGAAAAAGGAAATAGTAAATATCCAAAGGTGGCACTAACATTTCAATTAAATTTAGATGCAGTCTTTAGAAAACATATTTTCATGGAAAAAATTGCTGCATATTGACTCTCTAAGTAAACCTGAACTATGTGAATTTTCCCAGAATGGCTGCTGCCACTCTGCCTCACACACTGCATGGGTCCATACCACAATCCTCAACTGCAGTTTGAATTTTTAACCACCTTCAGCCTTTCCATTTCCTCCTGTTCCTTCTCTGTGAGCCTCTATAAGACATTGGCTGACACAAGCTTTTTAACTTCTCCCCTGCTTTGTTTTTGCCTCTTTACTTCCAAGTCACATTGTTTAGACATGAGAAAAGTAACATATGGGAGGTGCATGATATGTCTTCTGGGACAGGATGCAAACTGCTGAATCCGTATATGACGATATAAGCTTACTATCTTCATAAACAAAGGAGTTAAACATCGATCCTCAAATTTATTTTGAGCTTGGATATGCTAAAAGTTAAATTTATGAAAATAAAATAAGTTAAAATCTTTGCCTGATGAGAAAAACCTGTTCCACAGATTCATTGTTGTGGTGGATAAGTTCACCTTTTTATTTTAGGAAATAAATATCCCTTATTTCTGGGCTGAATTTGCCTGGCTTCGTCTTCTAGCCAGGAAAGATCTTGTCATGACCATCCCACACAAACACCCGAAAGTGTCTTTTATTCATGTAAGTGTCAAAATACTCTGTTCAAATTACTTCTCAGCCTTCACTAAGAAGGCTAAGTAGATTAATGGCTTTAGAAGTAGAGGCTTAAGAAGTTAAATGCATACAGTTGAGTATATCAGACCATCCAGTTCAATTCCTATAACAAAATTTTCCCGTCATTATTCATCAGTAGTGTTTACATTTTTTACTGTTGACAAAGGCAATTAATGGTAAGTTTGCCTATCAACTAAATATATGTAAATCACATTGAATGAAACTGGTTGTTCTTCTAGCCTTCAGTTCACAAAAAAGCAGACAAATAAGTCAATTACTTTAAAGTTCATACAAACCTTTCCAAGCCCCTCAAGATTTATACATGTAAATATTTGGTTTTGTATAACATTTGTTAATAATGGCTATAATATGAGCAGCATAATTTTTGAACAATAAAGCAAGATACCTCTGGTTTTTTTGT
>VWZU01015084.1:134616-176987 GCA_013397095.1 Sterrhoptilus dennistouni
TTTTTTTTTTGGTAGTTAAATAAATAGTGATTTGTTCCTAGGCTGGCCACCCCACAAGAAACTTCTGTATTTCAGAGGTGTTTACAAAGCACCTGGAACAAAAATGTAATACAGAAAATGTCTGCATGAACTTAGTATTCACCATTAAGTTACCTAGGGCAAGGCAAGCTAAACAGTGGAAACATGGTTCTAGGTTGGGGTTGTTTTTTTTGTTTGTTTTTGTTTAAACCCAATGGCTCAGAATGGTGCTGCTTTGCATTTTATGTATCAGCTTTCATCTGAGGATCAAAAATACTTTCTTTGTCCAAGAACCATTTTTCTAGNATTAGTATTATATTTTTAAAGGTTTTGTGGAAATTGGGTTTTTCTAGGTATAGAAAATAATTAGAAACATTTCTGAAATGTTGTTAATCACAAAGAGCCTTCTGGTTCAGGAATAATTCATCATTTGCTTTTTGGAGTCTTGAAACATGTGCTGGAAGAAGGGTCACTGCAGTCATGCCCTGCTCTTAAACTTCTGTCCAGCCACTGTCAGACAGATGTTAAAACAGAGGTCTGTCCCCAGGCAGCAGCCATTCTGTGACAGCCCTGTCAGAAGCATCAGAGCAGCAGCAGAATTGCACACCAGAAGGAGCTTTCAGAATTGAGCTCCTTTCTATCAAGCACCAGTGTCCATACTCTGTGGACTATTGTATTAGGGAAGAATGTAAGTGAGTGCATTTTTCTGTCAGACTCAAGTTGTGTATACTTGGGATTCTGGCCACCTAGAGGAGGGAAATTGGGCATCTGATGGTGACGTAACTCATTCTACCACAGAGGCTGGTATTACAAGGCAGATATATGTAACCTGTGTGTGCTGTCCTGGTCTCTCAAACCCCTTCCCTTTTAATGAGATGAATTCTTGTGCCTCAGTAAGAAACTGAAATTTTGCTTTTAGGGAGATGTTTGACAAAGTCATATTCCTTTGCTTTTAAGACAACAGTCCCTGAAGTGCAAAGTAGAACCAGAGAAATTACAGCAGCTGTGGCAATTCTCTCAGATTCCTGATAGTCTAATTCTGATTTTGCTTCTGAGCTTATTCCTGAGGATGATAAAGGGGTGGCACAGCTCATCATATTCAGACTGAGGATATACAGGTCTTTTGACAAATGTGCAGTGTGATTATAGAAAGTCATCTAGGTGCTGATAGTTTTCTCAATGAAAAGAACATTTAGGTTATAAGAGTGGATGAAAATCTTGTTTAACCTCATCTTCCTTTAGGTACCTAGTCCCATGAAGCAGCATGCGATAATACAGTGTTTCTTCAACAGGAAGAGATGGCAGAGCTCAAGGCACAGCTTTACCTTCTGGAGAAGGAGAAGAAGGCTATGGAATTGAAGCTGAGCACTCGAGAGGCCCAGGAGCAGGCCTACCTCATCCATATTGAGCACTTGAAGTCTGAAGTGGAAGAACAGAAAGAGCAGAGAATGAGGTCTCTCAGCTCAACCAGCAGTGGAAGCAAAGACAAACTGGGCAAGGTCGGGAGTCAAGCTACATTTCCAAAGTTAAAACATGATTAATTAAACCCCTTCCATCCCTATTGCAGTCTTGAGCATGTTAATCATTCTCCTCTTTTGTCTATATGCTTATCTTTTCTCTCTTTCCCAGTTGTTAGGTGCTTCCTTCCATGCTGTGTGACTCAAGGACTTTGCAGAATTGTTATTAAACATGGGCTAAAATAAGGGTGTTTTGAGGAATACCACAAGGCCAACCTTGCCAAATATACAAGTTATACAAATATACAGGGGGAAATGGGCCACTGAATAACTGAATCAATATGATTCCAACAGAAGCTGTTTACTGTTTACATTACATGCTAGATATAGATTCTAGGTCTGCTGTCTACGTGGGCACGCATTTCTGGGTTGGCTGAGCTGCTTTTAATGAGGCAGGCGCACATCCTTCAGGACATCCAAGTGGTGAAACGTCTGTCTTCATGCTGTGCTTCCCTTATCTAGGGTTTACATTTTTTGCAGACATTTTCTCAGGCTTTCTTATTTTTGATCCTGTTGTTTTCTCAGTAACCTTGATGAATTCCTGAGAGCTCTAACAGCAAAACTGCAGGTGGTTTGGTAATATTACTCATAACCGGTTTGGCTGGTGCATCAGAATGGCCTGTGATATAGATACATTGCTACACAAGTTGCTGTGGTTGAGCATGTGTTTTGCCTACTGCCACTCACTGGAAATACTGGAAGGGAGTCTAAGCAAAATGCCATTCTCCCATAAACACAAAATATGAAAATGTTACCGCTCATTTCTATACAGCATTTAGAGTACTGTAATGACAATCTCTTTATTCTAGTCAGATTTTAATAATTTGAGAATGAAGACTTTTCTCCCCTTAATGCAAAGTAAATAGATTTCTGCATTTGCAGTAATAATTTGTATTAAGAAATAAGTATCTTGGAAATTTTTATTTTGTCTTGTTTTAGTGCTGTGTCCCCAGAAAATGTCAATAATGTGTTTAAAACAAAAAAACCTTACTTACTTGTTCCTGGCAATACATCTTCATTTCTTGATCTCAGTGCTTCTTTGTTTCGTGGGTGGTGTCAAAGAAATATAAGGAAGGCAGTGGCAGTTTTGCACACAGGAGCAGAATCCTGTGAGTTGGTGAGCTGTGGTGGTTTAAAAAACATTTAGAGGCATTTGTGAAATATTAATCTGTTTAGTTCATTCCTTGGTATGTTGATACACTGCCATGTTGCTGTAGCATTGTGTTGTTTATTTTACCTTTATTTTAAAAGCAGCTGTGAACTAAGAAGCTTTCAGAATTTTCCCATTTAGATGGTCAGTAATTTCTAATCAGGTGGCTTTTTTTTTTTTTTTTAGGAATGTAGTGATGGCACCGTTACAGCACTAACACTCAGTGAGCTGAGACAATACACTGAGAGTGAACTGACTGCTGAGCTGACAAGTGCACTCAGGAGGTAAGTGTAGCTTCCCTCACCAGGGGCAGGACTTGTCCTGTAGCTCCAGGGAAAGATTTATTCACTCTAACTCTCAAGTGATTTGAAGAATGATCATAGATTTGTCCTATGAGAAGGAAAACAATCAAAGTCCTTCTAATTTTCCCCTCTCTCCTGCTGTTGTTCTTTAGTTGCTTTTGCATGGTGCTCAACTCTATTCTCCTTGAGGTGCTCCAAAATTCAGTTGAATTTTAGAAATAAACCCTCAAAATGGCAGTAATGACCATATTCAGACAAGAGTATGAGACATAAACCAGTGACATGACACATTTCTTGTGTGCATAAAGAAAACCTTTAATGAAGACAGGATTTGAAGTGTGATCTTTGGTTAAGGTTGGCTGCAGGTTAAAACAGGGTAGGAGTTATGGGAGTGGGAATTGCAGGCATTTTGATGACTCAGATGCTCCATTTGCCTCCTGAGTATGTAAGTGGAGCCACAGTTCAATTAGAAATGACATTGTGTGAGGCATTAGCTTTCCAAAGGGAGAGAAAAATTGATGTCTTGACAAACAGCTTTTATCAACAGCCAGGTTTTAAGCCTTTGCTTCCAGTACAGTTATACATTAGCTAGATATTTGTTTGTGCAGCAGTTTTTCCTGCACCAGCTATGTGGTAAACTTAATGCCAAAGAAATTAATAATTTCGATAATGGTTTTAGTACTTGTTCCACCTTTTCCAAGAAGCCTGTCTGGTATCTAATCTGGTTCTTATATTTAGAACTTGCCCAAATTGCTGCTAAGAATTTTGGCTGGGAAGAGCATGTTTTGCTTTACTGGTGTTTGCACTTTCTTTGATGGTGGAATGTCCTTTCAGGCACCTGTGTCATTTCATTCCTGAGATGCTTTTTTTAATAGGTGCAGTGTATGGTGTGCCTAGGGACACGTAAGCCTGAAAGGTATTATGTGAAAATGTAAGACCATTACCACTGCAGAATCAATACATCCCATACCATCTGCTTAGTAGTCTGGCAGTTGCTGAGTACTTAGTTTGTATGATGCAGGGAACAAAATTCTGTGGGTAAAAGAATCAAAACTGTCATTTGTGTGTGGGTGGATAAAACCCATCAACAAAGCAATTTACATAAACATTGCAGAGAGCCATTGGCCTCCCCTCTATCCCTGCACACACTGCAGCCCTGGTGTGAGCTGCTCCACCGTTTTCTCCCTTCACTCAAGCTGCTGTTTCTTCCTGCTCTTATTTGCTCCTGGATTTCGAGAAGATGCCAATAACCTTACTTAGCAGAGGTTTGAGTGTACTCATGAAATGTGGTTTGCTGACAACACAGGGAAAATGCCTTTGCTTTGCTTCATCTACTAGGGCTTAAGTTGATTAGCATGGATTTCCACCAGGGGACTTGCAAGTACAGTTTGTGAGGCAGAAATGGAGAAGAAAAATAATCAGATTAAACTGTATATAAATTGTGAAGGCTCTCTGTGTAATGGAAATATGGCAGTATCAAATGAGATTGCTGCTGCCAGTGGGGCTCAAGCAGAGTTTCTGCAAGCTGTGTGGACAGGGTATTTTTCTTGCTAATCAGTGTGCTAGCCAGATCAAGCTGAATGCTTAGCCCTCCTTGCCCTTAAGCCTTGTCTCTGCAAGTCAGTTGGAAGTCTGTCTAGCACATGGAGAAAGCTTACTGCAATGTGTTTAGCCACAGCTGTGTCAAAAAATACCAGAAGTCTCTTAACTGCTGTTCTGGATAAATGGGCCCTCAAGTATCACAGTGATACTAAGACCATCACAAATCCACGGAAGAATTCTAAAATTATCAAAGTCCTTTGCATCCTCCTCGTTTGCCAAAGAAGTAGGACCAGAATATAAAATTAAAAGTATTTGTCCCAGTAGCTGTATTTGCTGAGGGGTGGGGGGGAATGTGAAACAAATGCATATCATGCTCTGTGGTCTAGAGGCAGTATTTAAATGCCAATGTTCAGGAGTCTTTCAGGGCTGGTTACAATTGGTGCATGTGTCAAGCAAGTGGTCCTCCCTATTGTTTCTCCAGGCAGCAGACACTGGTGCAGGGGACAAGTAGCTGCAAGGATAGGGACAAGAATCCATTTGTTTTTGAGTCTGTTTGTCGGAGCATGTGATATCAATCAGCAGCCCTGCTTCCTGTCCCCTCCTCATCCTGTCATTACAGAGACTAAAGCTCTGTCTGCTCCCCCCTCTGCTACTTTCCCATTCTGTCCTTCTGTTGCTGTTAAATTGTCAGGTTCTTCTCAGTTAATTGAAACAGAGTGAAACCCAAATAAAACAGCAGGACGTAGTTACGGTTTGGGTTTTGGTGTAGTTTGGAAGCATTTAGTTGCTCATAGTCTGCAAATGGCCATGCAGCAGAACAATCACATCCACAAAGCCAGGCTGGCTTCTCTCAGCAGATGTGGATATTTTCATAAATCTGGAATCCAGCAGCATGTTGTGAAGCTTTTGTTAGTAGTGCCCATCAGCAGAAATTCAAGGCAGAAGCAGCTCTTCATCTATTGTGTCATAATATATTTGTTCTAGAACAACTCAAGATTTCTTGCAGTAGTGCTCAGCATTAAAACCCGTTACCACCTTTTTACAGAATTCACTTGTCTTTTACATAGTCACTGTGATAACTAGGAGAAATGTACATTATCTCTAAGTCCTATGTAAAGTGACATCTAGGTTAACTAATTTCTGATGTTGCAGGCTAAGCTCACTAATTCAGACACATCCTGTTTGAGCTAAATGTAAACACCTTCTGCCAGAGCATTTAACAGTTTTATTTTCTCTTCTCTCTTTTCTTGATGGAATGATGAAGTGCTTTAATAGACACAAAGCCTCTTCTTTCTTGAGTCTGATACATCCATAAACAAGCTTCTTGGCCAGAAATACCTTACTCTTGTGAGGGCAGAAATGTGTTCTCAGCAGCCTCATGGCCTGGTGCTGACACCCTGATGATTGTGCCAGAAGCCAATTTTACAAGACAAGATCAGGTTGAATACCCCAAAATCAGACCTATGATGCAGTATCTGGGGTGAGAGCTTAAATGAGTTCTCCTCCTTGCTGGTTTGTTCTGCTCTGCTGGAGCAAGGCAATGAGCACTGTACATGACTTGTATGAGTTTGTAACTCAGTGGACACATACCAGGTTATGCATTAATGCAGGTAAATGCATTGCAGGTGGCAGAAGGGAGGCAGTAAGAATTCCATCCTGCTTTAGAAGGCTGATGATAATGATGATAGAACTGATCTTTTCTTCTACTAAGTTCTTTCATTCTGTGAAAAATGGCTAAGCTGGCAAGACTGGAACTTCTCCCTCTCCCTAGGGCTTGCTACAAATGCTTTGATTGTTGAAGTCTTCCTGTAGTCTCTGCTTGTATTTCCAGCTGCTGATAGCTTTTCTGTCTGTGTAGGGTTGTATTGTATTCATGTATTTAGAGAATCATTTATAAATCATTAAAATACATGGCCAAGAAGGATCTAGCAGCACTAGGCAAGGACCATGGCAGGCAAAACACTTTGTAAGTAAACTGACTGTTCAGGCCTCAGCTGCATCATCATTTGGCACAAAATTATGAACCTTGATGGCTGTGCAGGGTTACATGAATTGTGTCAGTCTAGACATGTTTTAGTATCTCCCTCACAAAAGAGTGATTTTCCATCTGGCAACACTACAAAGGAGCTTTATATTTACCATGCCTGATGCCTTCTCAACCAAGAGATAATGTAGTGAGTGATGCTACTAATTGTGAAGTCACAGTGGAGAGAGGAAATGAATAGTAATCAGTAGGACTGGCAAACAGCTCTTCTTTTGTTAACAAAAAGTACATTTTGCACAGAGCCATGGTCCCACCTCTCTGAAGTGGAAGCTGCAGGTATTTCTAGTGGGACATAAAAAATGCCATAACTTCTTGGTGTCTATTGAGACAAAACAATGTTTGTTGCACTCTTTTGTCCTTATCCCTGTCTGAAGACTGTGCCATGTTTTGTGCCAAACTTATTTTCAGCGAGCAAACATTTCAATAGAAAGCTGGGCCAAGGCATGTCACTGACTATTTCCTGACATAATATCAGTGAGAGATAAATCAAGCCACCTTCCTTTATTTTAAATTTCCATAAACTTCATGTAATGATGGCATTTTAACTTTGCATATTATCAAGGGTTGACCTTAGTTTCATGATAGCAGGAGTCAGTAAATGTCATAATTGAAATTCAGGCCTATGCTGAGCATCAGTAAGGCTGTCTCAGAAATGGAAATAGAAATGCCTAAAACACATCCTACTGTAACCATTCAGATTTAAAATTACTCTTTAGACTTTTACTGATTTGTAAAAGCCTCTTTTTCTTTGACCAAGGTACAGGGTGAACATGCAGTGGGGTAAAAGGAGGGGGTGGGAGAGAGGTAGGGGTTTGTGTTCTGGACCTACTGATGCATCCTCAGCTGCTTTCTGTCAGTGTTTGTTTATTTCTGTTCTCCAGTTATTACATTAATTAAATGGGGAGATAAGCAACTCTGAGGCATTTGAAAACCACACACTAGTATGGCTTCCAGTCATCACAAATTTCAGAGACGTCTCTTTTTTTGTGATTGTGCAGTATCCTGCTGTGGTTTCCCCTTGGCTGAACCCTGGGGAAGTTCAGAAGGCATGACACTCTGGAAATCCCTCTGGAGAGTCCCACTGAGAGAAACCTTCTTACAAGAAGAGAAGTGACTCATGGTAATATCAGGGACAGATTCCTTAGAAGCACCTTGCATAACTATTTTTACCATGTGCCTCACAAACAACCATAATTTGTCTTTTTCTCCGTTTTTGACATAGAGTAAGTAGTTCTTACCACCATGTGGTTATCTGAAGCGCTGAGCTGCTGTGCAGTTGGATATAATCGTTACAGGGAGCTCCAAATAACTCCAGGTCTGGAGAGCTTCCAGGCTAGGCTGGCAAAGCTGGGTGGGAGGTTTGAGCAGTATGGGAGTGTGGCAGTATGGTAGGCATGCTACTGCCTCCCTCCAGGGCTGTTCTCCCTTTTGCTGCCAGTATGTTACTTCCAGGACCACACCTGGCCCGTCTCCCCACTGCAGATGGTGTAACACATGCCGGTGGTACTGTCTGGTTTTTGAGATCTATTCTGAGCATCCTGGCAATCAGCAAAAAAAAGCAGTACAGTATCTTACACTAGAAAGTAGTTTTTAAAGCACCCTCTGTCACCTCTGCAATTGGGAAAACACCTCCTGTGAACAGATACCTGTCATGCACGGGTGGTGCTTCAGCAAGTGAGCCAGGAAGACATGCCATTTGAAGAGGATGACTCTCTTGGCATTTGTGTAGTGTTGCTTTGTTGCCTCTTTAAAACATTTATTATATTCTGGTTGTTTCCCTTAGCAGGCCAAGCCAGACCAGTGAGGCAGGCATGCATTCAAATTAGCCTGGGGATTCTGCATGCCAGCCTGACCTAAGATGTTAGTTTAGGCTGCTGATGAAAAGAAAATTTATCTGCATTCCTTTTAAATGTCCAGCTGTTATCTCCTGAGCGGTGTAAAATGCCTAGGAAAAACAATCATGTGTCACCCTGTTCAGCTGGAAGTCAGAGAGGGGGGTGAGGGATGGTGCTGGGCTCACAACAACAGGAGCATATCAAGGAAGGAGTAGGAGTGGAGTGTGGGATGGGAGGTGTGTGCCTTCACTTCAAAGCAGGGGCCTCACAGATAGCTATGGACCGTGCAGGAGGTGCCTTCCTTCCCTTTCCTTCTCTTCCACACCCCTGTGGCCTGGGGCTAACCAGCATGGATAGTTCTACCCGGAATCCTCTGTCCCCCTGGGCTGGCTGCTGCTGGTGCTGCTGTGTCAGGGATTTATGCCTGCAGAGCTCAAGGGCAGGTGCTGGGCTGAACCTGGTCATCCCACTCCTCGGGGGAGCCAGGATTTGAAGGGATCTGCCCACAGCAGATCTCTTCTGATGTGTAAGAAGATGTGCCCTAGGAATGGCAAGAGTCCTCTGCCTGGCTTCAGGAAAGTTTCTCACCTCTTCGTTTGGAGAGAGCTCATTGTTCCTCTTTTGCTTCAGATTTAGCAAGAGCTGTGATGCTCTTGACCCTAGGGCAGAGGGGTGGTAGCTGGTGCTTTCACAAGAACGGGAGTTACCTGGGTGCACTCCAAGCCAGGGGCAGAAAAATCAACTTTCTGTGCACCAGAGAAGAGCAGCTTCCTGTTTGCAGCGCTGGGGAATTTCCAATGAAATCAGCAAGAGCAGGAAAATCTGGGAAGACTCCTAGCACATGAAAACTGAACATGTCTGGAAAAGCCCAGACAGGAGGGAAAATATAAGGTGCTCATGACCTTACTGTAAATGCTTACATTACTGTGTGCCAAACACGGTGTCAATGCATGGAGGCCAAATTGACAGAAACAGTTTCCTTTATGGCCCTGGCAGAATTCCCCACTCTCAAAAGTGAAACCAGATAACACCAGTTAGCCTCTTCTATTCAGCCATCCTGAAACAAAAAGCCCTTTAAAACCACTATGCAACTGCCCACTGGTTTTCTTGATTGTGAAAATACCAAACAAAAGCCTTTATTACCAGCATATTTGGCATTTCACTGAAAACAGTGTTTTAGCAGATGTAGTAGGCTGTAGGCTTTGAATACATTCATTCTGAGCTTTTTCCCTGGAAAGGGAGCAGTCAGGGATTTCCCCAGCTGACTTCTCAGCAGCAGAGAGCCCTTCTGCTAGAAATGAGCCATGCCCTCAGATCATAGGCTCATTCCCTCTTCTGGGAATACTTGCTTATTTTCTCTGTGCACACAAGTGTTGTGGCTGTGTTGTCTGCAGCCCCAGCTTGCAGTAGCCACTTGGAGGAGAAGCTGATGGGATAAGAAGCTCTGCTGACTTCTGCAGTCCAATAGAGTGTGAGTCAGGGGGGTCACAGAATTTGTGTTCACTGAAAAACACTTGCTTCTCCTTCCCTCTTCCCATCAAAATACACAGATAAGTGCTTTCTTAGGATACACAGAGGTCCATGTTACACCCCTAGGGCACAATAGCAGTGTGAGTTTGGTGTGTCTGCATCCATGGGAGTTTGGACCTTAGACTCTCAAAGACTGTCTGGCAGCAGCATGCTGTGCCTACATCAGTAGGGTGTTCCATATGTCTGTCACATCAAGTGCAGTTCCATCCCTGGTTTGCAACTTTGACGTGTTCTCATTGTAGAGATGTAGTTCATAAGCAATATTCAAAAATAATCTGTCATATTAAGCCCTGTAGGGGTTGATTTTTCATCCTGCAGTCAGGATAGTGCTGTGGTGCTGGAAATCCCCTTAGGACAACACCTCAGGATTCAGTATAGCACCTGTTCACTGCCTAACTGTGCAATCAGTTTTGAAGAGAAACAAGTGTGGACAATTCCTTCTGACCAAACTGAGGTAATCAGTGATAGAAACTGGGGGAAATGGGGAATTACCATTGTGAGGCATGAGGTAAGAACAGGGTTCTTACCAGCCCGTGCAGTACACCTCTGAGGTCTCTTATCTGCTACTCAAACAGAAGATTCAACACCCTGGAGAAAATCTTGTATGCTTTAGTCTGTAATAGTAATTAACCCAGTGCATCGTCATTTCCCTGAGTAAACCAAGGTGTTTGCCCTACTTTTACTGTTGCTATTGTTCCTTTACTGCTGTGTGTGGTTCCTCAAGTGTGACCTGTTCTATGAAATGTCTCTTGAACTAAAGACATTTAGATAGGCAATTTTAAAATTAGGAACAGGTATAAAAGTAGATCCAGTAGATGTGTTGGGGTTTTTTTCAGATTTTTGGGACATGTCAGCACATGCAATCAAACCACCAATTGCTTTCCATGAGATTAAGGTTGAATAGGTATTACCTATTTTATTGTGCTATTTCACTGACATCAAGAAATCATGAAAAGCCAAAAGAAATACATTTTTTTTACTGGTGCCAGTGTAAATTTGAGTCATCTATAGATTTGAAGTATTATCCACTGTTTCCTATTTGGGTAGATGTTTCAGAACTGGCATCTGAAAGATTTTTAAGTAGCTTGAACAGGGTGCTAACCACTCTGCTGGCGCTATGTCTTTGACAAGAAGCAAGACAAGGATGTTGTAGACCAAATGTAAAGAAATACAGCTTGATGTTTGGCTGAGTTCAGGCTGAACAGGGCTGGTTGAAAGGTGTGAGTGAAAAACAGACAAAAGGTGATATCATTGTTTTATCAAGTAATGGTCACCTGTCTTGGTTTGAATAGACAGGTAATCTGCCAGGGAAGATAGGAGTCACCCTTGGAATGTAAACCCCCTCCCCCTTTTCCAGATTATTATAAATTTGCAATTAAAAGGCTGTCAGGCAAAGATTTTGGGAATAGGTATAGCAGTTCTCTCCTAGGAATATTAAAAAAAAAAAAAAAATACAAATGTTGTAGTACAAAAGAATAAGCAAACAAACAAGGAATCCCAGGAAACCCTGACAGTCAGAAATAGAACCCTGTTGGTCAGGGTGTAGGAAACAGTCCAAAGTCAGCCCTCTTGGAGTGGCAGATGTGGTCCTGTTGGAAGCAGAGATGATGGTCCTGTGGAGCCAGGGGTCCAGAGGTGGGTCTAGTCTTCCTTTGGGAGTCCCGTGGGAACACCGGAGTGCCTGGTGACACCTGTGGCTCCTTTTTATCTGGGTGGAAATGGTTTGGCTCCTTCTCCCTGGATGGAGCATCTCACAATAGGATGATGAAATGTGTCATGCCATTGATGAGCTTTAATGGTCCATTAACAGAAGATATTGCCATGGGGGTAGTGGAGGAGTGAACAGAGATATGAAACACTACTCCACCCAGTTTTTAACAGCTGGCTTGTTATTAGAGAAGGCAGTTACCCCCTCCCTTCTGGAGTTATGACAGATAAAGAAAAATCTCCCCAACCGAGCTTTGGCCACCTCTTTGTTTTGGTCAAGTACTCTTAAGTATCCAACACTTAGTCTCCTTGGTAACTTATGGGGAAAAAATTCTTTAAAGTAAAAAAAGGAACAAACCTAACCCCCAACATCACCATAGCAACCAAACTTTACCATGCATGCAAAGTTCCTCAGAATCTTTCCACTGTGTTTCTTTTCCATGCAGCTTTTGTTACAACAGGTGTGTGTGAAGGACTTCAGCTGCAGTGAACTGTGGCTCTACAGGGCTCTTTCCCATGGGACTGTGTGCAGTGTTTCCACAGCAATACCTTTTCTTGCACATGATGTTAAATCAACCTCACACAATTTTGAGATTTCTCTACCCAACACTGTGCATGTTTATTCCATTGGACTTGCTGTTCACACTAGGTTGTCATGCTGGAAATGGTGCTGCTGAGCCTCTGGATGTAGCAACCTTTGGAGCAGAGAAGCACCAGATTTACCCTACTCTGTTCTGTCACATTAGTATCATGCCACAAATGCATTAGGTCTAGCTTCTGCCACATCTGTTCTCTTCTTGTTTGTGTTCTGGCTCTTTTTCTTCCTGTTTCCTTTGCAGAAAACAGATTTTGGCTGTAGACTGTGCTAAGCCTTTTTGACTGCTAAGATGGAATATAAAAATTGAGATTTACATTTGAGATGGATGGCAGTGAACTTCCAATTGTGAGGGAGAAAGATTGCATTACTTGAAAGCAGAGAGCGTGTTCTTTCAATGAAGGGATGTACAAAGAATACTGATGATTCTTCATCAACAAGGGCCCCCTTATGTCCTTTTTAATTTGGCTGGTAACCCAGTGCCTTGAATCTGTTGGGATAGACTACTAACTTGGAATATTTCCTCAGCTGACTTTGTGAAAGCCCTTCTGGTTGCTGCTGGAGCTAGGCGCTGTCCCTCTCTCCAGTGATAAAAGGCTGCCATATCCAGGCCTTCCTGGGAACTGCAGGCTGCTGAGCTGGGATTCCAGGAGGATCTGTCTGGTCTCCGCAGAGCTGGGGAAGCTTTCACAAACTTCGGAGTATTCATTCGCATTGGGCTTATATGAGAGCTGGCAGAAGTCTTGTTACTGAGGTGAAAACAAGTGTACCCATGTAGCAGCACTGCAACAAAGCAGGAGAAGAGGTGGATCACTAGAGAGTGGTTCTAGGCAGCAAAGCACAGACTCCATGTAAAAACACAGAGTTCCATGTGTAAGATTTGATGCTGCAGAATCTCTGTCCCAGTTGAGCCCAGCTCCACATGATTCTTAAAACACTCTTTTTTTTGTTTGTTTTGTGGGGTTTTGTTTGTTTGTTTGTTTGGAGGGGGGTTTGTGTTTTCTTTTGGTTTGGTTTGGGTTTGTTTTTTGGTTTTTTTTCTCCCCTTCCAAATCTTAATTTTTTTTTCCTCTGGACTATCTGTGCAGAGTTTGGGTCACAGAGAAAAGCTCCCGTAACAGTCCAGTGGATGTGTAGGAATGGGCTGAGCAGGCATCAGCCGTCAGCTCTGCAGCAAGGAGCTCCCCAGGAAGAAGCACCTGCCTCGTGCTTACCTGGGAAATGCTTTTTAAATCCAGTTTAATCCCCAGGCTGTAATGCTTGCTCCTGCCCAGAACTTCTCTCTTGATCACTTTTTCTTTCCCTCATAGAGATACTTGTAATTTGAAAATATTATAAGATACCTTATTTCCATTTTGTCATACTTCACGTAATTAGCTTTTGGTTCAGAGTTGGTAAGTAAATACAGATAAATATATTAGTATTTTATGTATATTTTAAAATGTATCTTTGTACGTATTTCTTAGTCGTATGATTCCATGCATACGACACCATAATCTACCAGTTTGTTTACTCTTTTGTCTCCTCTGTCTCAAATCATGAATTCTAAACCAGTGAATATTATATATCGCATGCAATAAACCTTTAGGTCCCCTGACTTCAGGGCAGAGGTGTCAAGAAAATAATTAGGAGTGGGAACGATGGTTGGCACTAGAAAAAGAACACTTTAGTAACACATAAAAGAAAATAGGGACAGTGCCCCCAAACGGTGCACAGTACCCAGGAGAACTGTGGGGCTAACCAACCGAAGACCCGGAACTGAGGAAACGTGACAATATATAGGGTAGGTCTGAGGATAAGGGTCCAATCAGAAACTCAAACTGGGAGCACAACCACATTTGTACAACACAACTGACCAACCATAAAAACATAACCTTATATGGAACAACTTCACTGACATGCTAACTCCCATGAACCTTTACTACTCACCACAACTAGAAAGGGGTTTCCCACGGCCTTAAGTTTAGAGGTGCTTCAGCTTGGCTAACTCCCACAGTTATAAATACCAACCTTTGGAAAAGTTTAATGTAAGAACTACCTCCAGTATTATCGTAGTAGTAGTAAGAAAAATATTTGCAGCATGGCAACCCATCACAGGACAATTGTTGATAAACTTCCAAGGTGAAGTGCTGTTTCTGTTTTGAAAATAGTTTTCTATGTCCTTTTCTCTTGATTCAGGGAGAAGAAATTGAAAGCAAGAGTGCAGGAGTTAGTGAGCGCCTTGGAGAGACTCACGAAGAGTAGTGAAATCAGACATCAGCAGTCTGCAGAATTTGTTAATGACCTTAAAAGGGCAAACAGGTAAAGGATCTACCAGAAGATAGATGGATGGATGGTTTATTTTCACTGTGTTCTTGCAAAGCACTGTAATATTCCACTTACAGTAATGAGAAATTTCAGGATCCTCACATTCCATCCACATGTTGACACTCCAGGGTTATAGTTAGAGAAGGGGGAGATATAAACCTCCTGTATAGGCCACTGACAACTACATTGTTAATAACGGAAAGCAGGGAAATAGGTTAATCTCAATTGAGTTACTATTAGTGATTGCACAATTAAAAAGCAAGCAAACAAAAAGATTTATGAATCTGTTTTTAACTGTCTTGGATAATCACATTTAAGTTCTGTTGCTCACTCAAGGCATTTTCCTTGTATTCTATTTGGATGGCTTAGGAATACGGTGGACTGCAGGTGCCCTTCCTCCTAGCAGCCTCTCATTCACAATGTGGTTTTCCTTAAATTGTATTTAAAAGCCTTTTCGGTGAGAAGCAGCACCCATATCAAGCTTTCCAACCCAGTCAAAGTGGAGGCCCAGGAGCTACTCAGTAGCTAGCAAATTAGCATAAGGTGCCATCCTCTGAATGTAAATTTTACTTTTTTTAAATGAAAAATGCAAAATTTGTCCTTGACTTTCTAAGCAGATTCTGGCAATGAATGTTTTTAATAAATCACATTTGATGTTGTGGTATCTTCACTTGTAAACAGTGGCACAAGAGGTCATCAACAGTAACCCCCATCTGCCTCTTTGAACCATGTTTAGTTTTCTTTACCAGTTTTTGCGGGTAAATTGTGTGCTTCCCCTAGGAAAGACACAGACATTAGCATTGACCTGGGTTTGGATCAAAAAGGTTTGGATCGAATCCATTTTAAAGCACTGGTAAATATGGGGAAGGGAATCAGTACCCAGCCTTCGAAGTTCCCTGAAGGTGGGGCTTTGGGGTTGATTTTTTGTAGCACTTGCTCTGAAAAAGCCTGTTTAAATTATCTTGTATGCCTTGTGTTTTAACAGCAACTTGGTAGCGGCTTATGAAAAAGCAAAGAAAAAGCATCAAAATAAGCTGAAGAAACTGGAATCACAAATGATGGCCATGGTGGAGAGACATGAAACCCAAGTAAGAATGCTCAAACAAAGAATAGCTTTACTGGAAGAAGAGAACTCCAGGCCACACACCAATGAAACTTCACTTTAAATGCATCTCTTTAAAGGATGCTTAGTGCCATTACAACTTTCCTTTGGCAGTTGACTTTTAGGTAGCTTCAAATGTTAAAAGCTCTGATTGTCAATGCTGACAAAACTTAAAACCACCTTCTCTGGGATCTCAGAGAGGTGTCATGGGGATAATAAAAGTGTTAACCTTAAGGACTGTTTCATAATGTAAAATGGCAGTGCCTGAATTATCATGCTATAGTGTACATTGTCTGTGTTGTAATGTCTGTATTCATACAGCTTCTCTTCCATTTTATCAATGGCCCATGGGTGACTGTGTCACACAGCAGAATAATTCATGTTAAGAGGTTTTCATTTGGGTAGTTTGGAGATTATGTGAGAATTTTCCCAGTCTCTGAGCTCTCTCTGCACACAAGTCCACACTGTACCCTCAAGACTGGCTGCTGTGGTTAAACCAGCAAACAGGCAGCCGCAGAGGTGGGGATGACAGCCTGGCTGGCTTTTTCTTTGCACCCTGCTTGCAGTTCTGCTGCTCACAGTGCAGGTCAGGTAGGAAAACTCCGGTTAATTTGGGAAAACAGCAAGAAAGTGTAGTTGCACCTCTGTGAATTATGATAAAGGTGTAGCTTTTACAGTGCGTAAGAGGGCCAAAGGCTGTGGGTTTCACCATGCCACGCTGACAGTCTGTGCCAAGGGCGTGTAAGAAATTACAGACCTCCTGGTATTTATATTGCATGCTGTTTGCAACAGCAACTTCATTTTTGTAAAAAAAGTTGGTTTCCTTGCTATATACACTATATCCAAGTTTTTCTTTAAGAAGCTGGGCCATTTTTGTCACCTGTATTGTGTTTATTACAGCTTACTGTGATCAAGAGGTAGAATGTCTTCTTTTTATACTTTTTTTTTTTTGACCAAAAAAGGTACTTAAGTAATGTACCTGTTTAATATTGAATACATAGGCACAAAACTAGAAATGTGTAGATGTATGGATATCCAGCCACAAACAGAATGTGAATGGTGAAGTCTTACAGCTTCTTAGGTTAGTTTTTGTTACTGCTAACATTCTCTTGTTTAAATCACGTATTACTGTATTATCAGACAGGTTGAAGTGCAAATTTTGCCTTGTTAGGTTAATAAACATTAAGCAAATCATGGGGATCAGGTTGATTTCTGTAGGGGTCAAAATACAGGAGTCTGCTGTAGCACCTGTTAAATTCAGAATTTGAGCTTTTTAGACAGAGTACGTAAAACAGTTTCATGTGTGTTATAAAAAACCAAGCTATAGTCCCTTCATTGTGTTAGCTTGCTGCTGTGTTATGCCTCTGCTTTGCATTTTCCACGCTGATTTCCAATGAATCTGATTTCAGGAGATGTTTATCATTTTTGCTTTACATGTTGAGTTGCACCTCAAGTTTTTTACTAGTATATTTAGAATTATGATAATTTCTCCCATTTATTCCTCCCATTACTAGTACTAAGGAAATACTCTTAGAGGACTTTTTTGCTTACTGTTGGTTAGACAACATAGTTGTGGGAATTTGTGTTCAGAATATGCCATAACTATTAAGTCTTGGTTATATCTGGAACTAAAGCAGTTGGTTTTCCATCTTTCTTACTACTGTAGCTGCTGTTGTCTTCCATTTTTAGTCATTCCTACTTCTCTGGAGTCTAGTACATCATCCACAAAGCCAACATCACATGTGATTGATTGCAACAGCAAATTAAAACAGTGCTGATTTCAAAATTTTTAGTTAGTGATGTTCTGGTTTTGATCAGTCCTCTTTCTCAGAATAATTGCACTTCTAAATTTACAATGTGACTAGAAATTTTTGCAAGTGAGTCTCTTGAGGGAGGAGGCACATTTATTTCTTCTGTCTTTATGGTTCTGCTTAGCTCTCTAGGTGTTTTCCCCTTTTTTGCCTCCAATTTCTCACGCCCAGGAAGGTGGGGGCTTGCCATCAGCTTCAGAGGTACCTGAGCACACTTACTCTGAAGAAACACAAAGGAAAGTATCCACCATGTGCTGTGGCAAAAATGCAGTTACACTTTTGTCTTCTGGCACCTGAAACATCTGTGTGACTTGAGGTCACCTCAGAATGTCCATGTGAAATACCTTTCACTGGAGAGGACATAAACCATACTGCACTGAGCTGCCTCTTAGGCTCATTTTTTCCCGTTTAGAATAATGGAATTACAGAATGCTTTGGGTTGGAAAGGACCCAAAAAATCATCTTGTTACAACAATTCATTTCTGTGGGCAGGAGCATCTTCCACTGGACCAGGGATCTCCAAGCCCCATCCAAAGTGCCCTTGAACATTCTAGGGATGGGGCAGCCAACAATTCCTTTGGGCAACCTGGGCCAGTGTCTCAGCACCCTCACACAGAAGAGTTTCTTCCATAAAAATTCAGATACTCTTACACAGAGGCATAAAAAGCTGCAGCCTCAGTGCTTTTCCCGGGCCTGACAGTTTGCTGATTATTTCACTACATTTAGCACAAATGTTCCATGCCAACTGTGCTCTAGAAGTACTTCAGAATAAACTATAAATCATCAGTAAACGTAAACTACTCCCATTTTTTCCCCATAAGGGTTTTAGGTGAAAAAGCACCACTGGTACCATCCAGCCTCAGCAGCAGCCATAGTTTAACATACCACCAGTTATTTGCCTCAGGAAGCAGCTAGTGCATCATTTGTTCACATACTGGAAAGGATCACCAGGGAAGTGGTCACAGGCTTAATGTTACTGTGAAAACTGTTTGATAGTGATAATCAGCTGCAGCTCCAGTGTACCCCATTAAAATGGAACCAACCCTAAGAAAAAAAGCCAAAAAACCTTCAAACTCCTTTTATGCAAATCTGAAGTACCAATACCGGAGTGTGCAGTGCACTGTGAGTTCCAGCAACTTAACTCTCTTAGCACTTGTTGCAGAAATAATAAATTTGCAAAGCAAGAAAAAGAGCTGATTCTTGCCAATCTAAGTCCATTCATGAATTAATGACTGAACTTTTTTTGATTTTCTTAAGTCATCAGAGTGCATGAAACTTTGTATTTCACAGAGTGCTCAGAAAAAGCATTTATTTTTTTTCTAATTCTATGACGTATAAATCTTCACCAGCTTGAATGTACTGCTAGCTATTGCAAAGCACATGTGACTAAGTTTGCATTCATGTCATGTTCTACTGGTCTTATTAGAATTTTCTCCTCCTTTAATACTGCACCATGCATTGTAATTTTAGAAACTTTTCACCTTACTGAATTAGCTTTAAATGTGCTGCCACCTTTTAGTTTTCTAGTAGCTGTAAAATTGCTATTTTGTGTTCATTTGATATAGAATTGTTAAAACTGCATTTATTTATACAGAGGCATTTATAATACTTATTTTACAAATGTTCTTATATTCTGAATAAATTTCTAATGCTGTTTTTTTGCCTTGGGAATTGTTCCACCATGGCTTGTTACCTTACCATTGACTGGGACTACATAAAGCTACATTGGCACAAAGGTATCATCTCCAAGCTAAGTTCTGAAGATGGTTTGATGTTGTCAGTAAAGTTACTTAATAGAGCCATGAAGAGTTGTTAAGAACTCAGATCTGGCCACAGATTTTAGCTGGGCTCAAGAACATCAATGCTTCTTCCCATGAACCCTCTACATCTTCAGTGAACACTTAATAGAAATGGAAGGGCACATGTTGAAACTGTTACCACATGTCCAAATCTTTCAATAAGAAGTTATATGGACCAAAACAAAAGGAAAACAAAATACTCAGTATTACATAAATATTCTAAAAGCACTGATTGAAGTTCACATACTTCCTTTCTCCAGTTTGTCTAATACCTTTTTTTTTTTTCCATTGTGCTGAATGAGCTCCTCATCCACCTTTATAACTGGCTTTAATACTTTGTGTCCTGGACTGGAGATAATCACTGCTGGCTTAAGGCAACATGTAAACATTCTACAGTGAAACAATAACCTGTACCAGCAGCACAGGCATCACATTTCACAATTAAGCGGCAATCCTTATATTCATACTTCAATACGTTTATTTATAAAGTAATTTAATTTTACAGAGGAAAAATAACAATATAGAAGAAAACGTCAACTTAGTCATAGTCTCTTAAATGGTGTGCTTCATAACAAACAAAATCACAGTCATCAGTACAGTGGATGTTACAGATTTTACTTAATGCAGTTGAAGAGTTGACTAATGCAAACTTTCTTCAAAAGAACATAATGGAAGCTGAATAAAATCTGTAATGATTTTAACTCTTTAGCTGTACGCACTTTCTACTTAATTAGCACGGATGTGCCACTTACACACAGAGGAAAACAGATAAAGTTCTTGAGCTTTAAACAAATAGGAGGAAGACATAACCCTTCATGCCTGAGCCATACCACAAAGCACTGGCTCCTGTTTTCTGTGGGGCATACAGTGCTGCCCTGAAAAGTGTCATCACATTTGGAAGCAGTACCAAAGTCTGGGTCCTGGAACATGAACACCAATGGAGCATTCTGCCTCAATTAACAACCCCACGCCTTCTGGGGGGTCTGTTTTGCTTTTTAATGGTAAAAGTGCCTTGCAAACCCACGTAAACTGCTCCTCAGGGATGAAGTTCAACTTCCACATAGTGCAGTGCCATGCAGACACAGTAAAGTTCCATTGCAAGTATTGGTGTGAGAAGTATTTGCTGAGAGCTCTTAATCATGCAGTTTCCCATGCTTTTTTTCTCCGTAACAAAATTATGTACCCAACTCGTAAGGTACAAATTTCATCCCCACAGTTTAGTAATTTTGATCAAACATGCTTGAAAAAATTTGCAAAGTTCTTCTCACCACTGGAAATGTGTCATAGACAACTGTGTTTGCAGGATGTGTTTTCTTAAAAAGCTATGAATGCCTTATTTTAAAATTATTAACGCTCCATGAGCTGTAATCGTTTTCTTAAAGGCACTGAACTGTAACCCATACTGGAAACAAGAAGCTAGTTCTTCTGATCAAATATAAATGCTTACAAATGACAAAATACTCTGTTTTCAGGAAAATCCATAGAGACCTTTCCAAATTTAAACATTGTATACTCTGTGAAATGTTAACAATTACTTAAAAGGAAGTGCTTTTTTTTCATGGAAACACTGAAGGACTTGAAGACTTTTCTGACTTCCCAGAAGCAGCCAGAGCTGAGAACAATTTAAAGATAAGGGTTTCTGTAAAGCTCAATCAGTACAAAAAGTTAAGTCTTGCTGAACCTAACATTTTCAAAGGAAAGACAAGTTAAACCCCAAGTGTTTTTTTTATTGTACTGCTACCAATCTGGAATAGTTCCTCTGGTACAATCTTGAATATGGCCGATGTCATTGTTGTTTAATGTTGACTTCCTTTTAAGTTCACAAGCTACATGAAAAAGTGAAATGCACACACAGCACAAATCCTACTGCATCTATCAGTGCTTACGTAAGAGATTAAGAACAGTGCAAATACTAGCATTTAGCCTACTTCTATTCTTGAACTACACTATTGCTATAAATGCATATGAACAAAAACCTATTATGGAAGAGTTTCTAAGTCTAATTTACTGTAAAAGCACCTTCAGTTAGTTTGTATAAATTTACCATATCTTAAATAATTTTGGTTGTTTCAAAAGCTGAAATATTGTAATAACAAAAACAATTTGAAATTATGAAGTTGTTTATAAGCACCAGATTATTTAACATTTACAGTGCAAGACTGAAAACTGGTTTATTTACAGAAATCAATATCAACAAGAGAGACTATTCTACTAATTTTCAATAACTATGAGCTTCCTAACACATTTAGAATATAACCTCCAAACTTCAAACATGAAGGCACCTGGCTTTACCTCTGGAAGAGAAACCTGTTGCTCAGAATTTGTAACAAAACCCCAAGTATCTGAGGATTAAGCAGCCCACTGACCCCACAACTGGGCAACGGGTTACTCCTGGAGCAACAGTGCTGTCTTGCACTACAGGATACTGAAGTTTGGATTCTTAATGTAGACTCTTTGCTCTTCACACCATAATGGCGTAAGTGCAAAAGCAAATCACCACATTAAGTAAAGGTTGGAAGAACTGTGTTCTTGTCTGAAAGTACAATCTGAGAGCAAGTATGTTACAAGTAGCCAGACCCAAAGCCTGCCTTAACAGCCACAGGTAGGTGAAGAAAAATCACTAAATATTGTTCTCAAATCACCAAATTAGTTCAGGGAAGCTGGAGCACAGCACAGAAGCCTGGAACAGTGATTAGGCCTAAAATTTCATTAAAAACTATTTATGCCTGTTTGGTCTAAGGAATTTACATTGTGTTAAAAAATAATACTTTGATTGTGCAATAAATAAAGCTATTTTCCCCTCTCTTTCCCAACCACTGTTGCCAGACTTCAAACTATGCAAGACACAGTTACTTTTAAAAGTTGGATGATTGATGTACATCAAGGAGCTGAAGTCAGCAGCACTTCAGTCACTTAACTGGGCAGGCCACTCTTCAGTCCAAGGTCAAAGTATAGAAGCATTCTGAGGAGAGATGCTAAAAACCTCATGCTAAAGCAGGGAGATGACATAGTACTAGAAACTGCACACTAGTACCAGATTCCTAGCACCACACAGCTGTAGGGTTTTTTTGCCAAATACTTGTTTACTCTTTAAGTTGAATCCAAGAACACTGACTTGACCATTCATTATCTGAACAACCCCTAAAATGGCAGCATTCTAAATTGACAGTGTTTGTTTTTCAAGTATCTCGACACCAGCTCTCAAGTCAGACATGCAAACAGTTCCTACTTCCCTGTGTCTAGCTCCTGTAAAGTAAAAACTCACAGAACTAAAGCCTGTATCTCACTTGCTATTTCTTCACTGTTTTATGGAAGCTAATGTAAACAGTACTTCTTAACTTAGAAATACAATTATAAAGGGATGGTGAAATAAGAACATAAACTACAGTAAACAAAATGTTCACGGTGCAGGGCATGATGGAGCCCACCAGAGTGGATCACATGCCACCACACTTACATAGTTTTAGGAAAAACCTTACCAAGAAAGCAGAAAGCAATGCTACTACAGGAAACGGTACCCTTATACAAAGAAGTAAGTTATTGCATATTTATCACATTTATTTGCAACTCACATTAAGGCTAGGTTTACTAAAATCAATGACATATGTGTAAGCTTCACTTTGGGTTGCTTAATGAAGCAACCAATGTCTCTTATACTGAACCAACCTTTCACTAAGAAGAAAAAAATAACACAGTAAACAGAGGGCAGCCAGCATCTTCTATTCATAGAACATGCTTCCATTGGTCTAAAGACTTCCTCTTGCCTGGGACTTGCCAAGGAAATCCTTGCCAGGACTTCCCAAACAGATGACAGATGCTCCAAGTTCACTGTTTCATCAACATCCCCATTATTCCACAGAGCAATAAATGATCTATAACTAATTTATCTGAAAAGTCAACTTATTTATAAAAAGATTTCCACAGCCTGTTATTTAGTTATGCCTTAGGAGAGTCCTGTTAGCTCCACAGGCAGTAGCAGCCTCAGGATATAATACAAACTTCTGCCTCACCGTGAGTAAAGGCACTTTTGCTGGGAAATCAACTAAAATAACACAAAGAAGTAACTAAAGATTAGTTTTCACCTGAAGCTGAATAACGTAACCTCCTCCAGCATTATCCTTACCTTCTTAATTACTCTTCTTTGTCATTGTATGGCCTTTGGATACATTTAAGAAAAAAATAAAAAAAAGAAGAAAAAAGAAGTGAGACAAAGCTAGATTGAGCTATTTCACAATTTGGTCTTGAAAAACAAGGCCCTCAGAACCCTTGTCCTCCAGAAGAAGGAAATGCTGTAGTCCATTTCTCCTGCTGACTGATACAGAAGTTGAACCTCCCATGGCCAAAATTATTACAGCATTAAAGTTCCAAATCACCTGGTGCCAGGCAGGTGAATAAACCAGGAGAAAGTTCTAAAGCTATTTCTGAGGAAAACACTAGGTAGGGTATATGAAGTAGGGTGGTTGAAGGAAGACCAAGATTTTGGTTTTGGATGACATATATGAGTTGCATAAAAACTCAGTGCATGTATATACACTACAAGGGTGTAGATCATTCAACCTATGAAGTTAATCAATTACCTCTATTCTAGAGAAAAGTCCATTTTTAAATCTGGGACATGCTTGCTATCACAAGCTGCTATGACAAATTATTTCAGTGCATTTCTCTCTGCTGCAACACACATGCTCAAAACCCACTAACTTGAAGGTGATACAACAGCTCATCACCTCAACTCTTAAAGGTTTTTTGTTCCTCCCCTCCATCCCCACCCCATCTTTTACGTTTTTCCTAAGAAAGCACTATAGCTGAAAATGACTGAGGCTAGATCATTTAAATGCTAACTGCAAGTGCAATTCAATACTACTGGATATATATAGAGCACATACACTACACAAGAGATCTGAGGACAACAGCACAGAATACAATACTGAACACCCTTGGAATAGTTATTGGAAGCCTGATTAAGCTGTTCAGTGTCACACAATGCCTCTATTATCCATGCACCTCTCTTCCTCCTCAGCGAAATCTACAGAGGCTTATTTACATTCAGTATAAATTCTACTCAAGTAACCTCTCACACACCAGTTTAAGCTTCTCTTTTTTTGCAAGCAGCTACCTCGTAACTTCTTAGGCAGCTGTGGGCAGTGCATAAGAGCTAATTTAGACACTTTGAAGGGCTGAGTTTTACCCAGTTTGAGTGTCATTATTGAAGACCAAGGAAGAGCAGGTACAAAAAGTCAACAAGCTATAGATTTGACTCAAGTACTAGTGATTGCCAGCCAACAAAAACTATCAGTGTGAAGGAGGGAAGGTATTTGGGACAAACAATCAGTACAGAGAAAGGATGACAGGCTGAGGCTAGGTTTGAAATGTGCAACTTGGTTTCAAAATCACTAGGACAGGTGTCCTCTGAGAATTAGTTTCATTGCCACTGCGTAATATTGCAATGTCCTACAAAATAATGACTAATAAGCCAAATAATTTACATCAGAACAGTTAAAAGGTTAGCAAGCTGGTATACTCCAACAGTTAAAAAAAAAGTCAATGACATTCTACAAAACACACAGCAAATTAAAATAAACAAAATTTAAAAACCACGAAAAACAAAACACAAGTGAAAAGAATGCCCTCTAATGCACAGCTAGGAACAAGTGAACTGAACATTGGAAAGGTACTTTTGTGGACAAAGGCTAGACTGCATTTAAAGTGCAACACTTGACTATGCCACTCCCATACTGCAAAGGAAACAAACCCTTCCAAACCAGCAGTCAGTCCCTGCATTGCATTTAAAAACAAACTAACAAAACAAAATAAAAAACTCCTGAGAAAGAGTAAGGCTGGATAAGAAACCCCCTCAATTGCAACAGGCAAGTCTGATTCTTATTCCCAGTAAGTTTGCTGTCAGAGGTCAAAGCTTTTCATTATGGCATCATGGTCAAACTTGAAACTCAAGAAAGCTCTTGATGAAAAAGCAAATTTGTAATGGCCATTGCATGCCACAGAATGTCCCTCTACATGTTCTGGCAGTGGATCTTCGTTGGAGCAACACATCTCATATGCTGCTTCTGCTTAAAGAGAAGAAAGTATGAAATAGATTTTAAATCGGCAATTGCAAATAAAAGTATCAATAACAACACAGAGCCATATCACAAACATAAATTCAATTAATATTTATAACAAAATCTGTATGTTTGGTCATAAACACAAGAAGGTAACTCAAACAGCCATCTTTACAAGTTGTCTAGAGGCTAGAATAAATCTTCAAATTCACTGCAATCTGGAAACACTTTCAACAGCCAGTTTTACACATATAATAGTTTCATTTCTCAACAGACATTTCTTAATAAGGAGGAAAAAAAATGGCACCCATTCCCGAGCAGTAAGTAAAGAACTGTGTGCACTCTGCTGCAGCTTATTACTAGCAGGACTGAAAGCCTTGAAACAACACTCAATTACCAGCACTGTGTTGACTCAGATGCTATTTTTCTAAACTAGCTTCTAATTACTTTTTTACTCAGCCACCTGGTATATCAGTCAGTCTTTATAATTAAGGAGAAGAATAGCAAGACCAACATGAAACAGTATCTTTTTAATTAAAGAACAAACAAAACCTCAGACTACCTTGGAAAAACACAGCTTTTTAAGATTTGGAAGGCTGTCATGAGGAAAAGCCCTCAACCATCACTATTTGGGTGCCTTCAGCCTGTAGCACAGGACAGTGGATGAAAATTCTGACTGCACTTGCCTGTTTCAAAGTTATCTTGAAGTCTTCTTGGATTAAGCCTTTTTTCACATTTCTGGTGAAGAGAATGACCATACATTACACATTTTACGATAAAGAAATGGCATTATATTTAAGCATCATCTAACAGGCATCCTGGTTATATCTGCTTTGACACACCTCATGTGTGAATTATTTGTATGCTGAGTATGACTACTCAGTTTTAATGTTGTCACATCACTTGATGTAGCAAACATGCTTTAAGTCCACAAGTCTTTCAGAAGCATGCAACCTTTTAACAACAGTCACTAAAACACTTCTAACACGCAAGCTTTTACAGGAAAATTTTGAGTACTTTTTAATTGTTTTAAGACGGAAGGGTCTCGCATATGACGGTGTGGAATCAACACTGTGCACGCATAAGCCCACTCTTCAATGAGCTTGTCCCAGAAAAGGCAAGGGGAATGTATTTGCAGACATGCTGCTACTGCCAATTAAATTAACATGCTTTAGATACACAAACTTAGAATTCTCCAGGGAAGAGTTGTTTTAGCCCCAAGTATTGCTGCTGTAAGTACACCAATACAGAAAAAATATTACATTCTCTACAAATTAAGAGTTTCCTGGCCTTCAAATTACATCAGAAAATTATCACAGGGACACAAAATATTTAAACTTTGAAAGACTGACCATCATCAAAACACAAGTGGAAGGGAAAAAGAGAAATATTTAGAAAAGCCTGAGAAGAGCCTACAAAGTAACTGTGGAGCATTAACAATTGTTTCCATGAAGATCTTCGATTACCATTATAGTTTTGTTCCTATCCATTCAAATTTCTGGCCAGTCAAGTCACTCTTCTAGACTCAGACTCAAACATAACTAATCATTTCTTGCCGCAGTGAGGATTTTAGGACAAGTTTATGGTTTCTGTATGTTTACATGAATAAGAGAAAGAAGGCAATAACCACAAGCCAGAATGGGAAGAATCTAGTTTAAAGCCTGTAAACATGAGAAATTAAACCCTGGACAAGCCAGCTGAGCTGCATGGAGGACTGGGGCCTCACTGCTGCACAAGAGCCAACAAAGTACACTGAAGAGCCATAAAAAATAGAGAATCAAAAGCACATTCTACTATAAAAGGGAGCACAGCTCAGTGAGTCTACTCCCATTGAGAAGAACTGGACAAACACAATTAGTAACTACAAGGGAAAGTAACATGCAATGAGTGTGATACCAGAATTTACAAATTGCTGTAAACAGCTCTACTGGATGATTAAAAAACTATCTGAGATTCTGGTATCCAAGCCAAGTCTGTGTCCCACCATTTGTTTGATGGAGAGAAGGGAAATAATAAGCACTTGCATCATCATTTTCTAAGTGTTGCATAACAAAACCCCATGCTTACAGTAAGACATCACACATGAATAAGTAAGATGTGTACTACACTGAGTTATTACTACACACCACAGAAGGCTTTTACATGACAGGAACCTGGAAAGCTGCAGGCCTGTGTACTGAAACAGCTGAAAAATTTTCAACAGCTAAAATTACTTACTTCTAAAATGAAAACTTTGAAATTTAGTATGCTTGTTTATAGATGTATATGCACACAAGATAGGAAATATACATCTACAAACACGTATCAAATACTCTGATCAAACATACTCTTGATAGATATGCACTCTACTTTGTTTCAGCAGGACATTTGTTAAGCATTATGGAACCTATTAATGACACAGCCACTGCATGCTTCTTACCAAGGTATGGTTTTGCTTAACTGGTTGACTGTGCAGTCCATTTGTTCGCTTCTTTTGGCTGGAAGTGTCTTGATTTTGCTTTCTGCCATTGTTCCTCAGGCTCTGACTCTGCTGCTATGTCCAAAATAAGTAAAGAGTTTAAATGGCATAATTGGACATCATTGCATTGACATTTTCTACTTAGTAACCCCAACTTCCATCCAAGTAAGTTCAAAACATGTAAACAGTTTCTTTTGCAGAAAAACTGAAGCCCACTGAAATTAACCAAATATACATTCAAGCTACAGGGCCATCAGCTGTTACTCATACTCTCTTGCACTATGACAGAACTATTACACAATTAATTCAGGTCAGTGAATTTTCATGTACTGATGCAGATATACTAGGGATAACACCAAAATGGCAAGTATAATTACCATCTGTACATGATACCACCACTTCTAGTGTGAGATAAATCAAAGAATTCCCAAGAGTATTCCCCAACTCCATGTTTCTATTTTTGCATTCTGTGGTGATGAAATTCATTATTTTTGTGCTAGAGAGAAAACACTTATGAAGAAAGACATTTGTATTTAATAGCTGTCCTGGAGTGACTTTATTATGTTTGTATCCCCAATTGTCTGGTCTGTTTATGCTGGATATTAAGTTCTGCACCTTTAAGACTGCTTCTGAGAGTGAAGGGAGGGAAAAAGAAGCATGCAGTTTGTTATAAGAAACTGCACTCGCTTCCCCACATCCTTCAGTGCTGTCTGCAGTATGGACAGTGAGAGAGAGCTCTCCTTTGCTTCTTCGTTAGTGTTTTTGCTAGCTGAAGCAGACAAGCTCCCTAGACTGTGAGTTTTTTTTCTTTTACTTGGAATTGTTTAAACATGTTCTGGACTGAAAACCCAGAAAAACACTGTGAGCTCACACCTGTGGCCCACTGGGGCCCAGGACAGCATTTTCCAGTGCCAGATAAACTGATAGGAGATTAGACAAGCTGAGCTACAACTCACAGCAAGAACTTTCTCAGTTTTTTCCATCTCTCTTCAGAACAGCAAGAAGTTTTATTGTTTATTATTATTCATTTTTTATGCTTGTAAACACTTTACAAATTAAATAAACAGTTTTTTCCACTTTCCTCAAATATTTTTTTCCCAAACCAGTTAAGAGAAGGGCCACTTAAATTTGCTTTCTAGAAGGACCCCATTCAGAAGTTTCCTCCCAAAATTTGCCCTAAACCAAGACAATAGTCCAGATTCATATGCTTACCTAAGAAAAAAACCTACCTTTATTTTCAAAACTTCAGACACCTCAGGATGATTATATGGCTTTTGTGGCTGTTTTGGCTTCACTAACTGCTCTCCTGAAAAGCCATCTGTAAACACCTGTTGACTACAGCGAAGTTTGGATCTAGTACAGGAAAACAAAGACAGTTTACAACACAACTTTAAATCCACTGAGAGCAGAAGACAAGTATGAAAGAATTTTCTGCTTTTTGAGAACAATCTGGAAGGCAACCTTAAGTAACCTAGTATGGAAACTCTAATAATGCTCACTGCCATTTGTATTCTCCACAGACAAAAGGCCAAGTCCACATCAACATTTGTCCTGTTGTTCATTGGTGTTGCCCTGGCTCAAATTACTTAAGTCCTCTCATAGGGACCACAGGTTTTAAAGTTTGCTCTCCACTTTTCACTCAGCTGAATCTAACACCAGCAGCACTTGTTACCCTACTGATTCCCACAGGTTTTTATCTAGCTAGCCACTTCTTAGAGTACTTTACAGTCTTGCTTTAGGGAATCTTACTTTTCCTGTGCAGAAGTGCCAAAAATATTGAACTTGAAGCACTGGAAGTTATCTATTTGCTTTAGCTTCTGATTTTTTTGATTCCCATAAACAAGACTGAAGAAATAATCTCCATTCTGACATCTGTGTATTATGACATTAATTAAGTTCTCACCTTACTTACGATCCTATGATGTTAATCTACGCTTTTTTCATTTACCCATTACTGAAACACAAATCTTCAGAGAAAGAGAAAAGGACAAGTAGTATTGTACATAATTGTCATTGCATAATATTGTCATATTTGTATGACCAGTGTTTTATAAGAAAGAATATAGAGATGTTAAACTGACCTGGTTCTTACCTAGCTTTTTCCAGGTTGGGCTTAGAGGGTGTGCTCCCTGCAGATGAAAAACCATTGTCGCTATCTGAGGAGTCGCCATTCCTTCGGGAAATCCATTCCCTTAATGGCCTGTGAGCAAGGAGAAGTATAACAAGATCTACTTACCAAGACAAATCTAAAGAATTTAAAGTTGTCTGAAAGACAACTAGCATAGCATTTGCCTCATCTCAATCATACCTGATGAAGGGAATTGCCATAAAAAATTTGTTAGGTGCCAAACCCAGCTTAGACCTCGGGGTCATGTCATTTCTGTGGCATGGTAATTTGTCAATGGAAAACCACTCAATATTCTAGAAAAAACAAGAAATAAAATCAAAATACCCTCTACTGTAGCCTTAGCAGAATTTTACAGATGTTTATCAGCCACAATTATTTCCCTTAATTAAAAAAATACCATGGAAGACTTAAATTAACAGGCCACAACAGCATTTTTCACGAAAGGTTAATTAACTCTTCCAACTGCCACTACAGTAGCAGATGGTGCAGCATAAACTCATTGCATGATACTGCAGCTAAAATATGAAAGGTGTTAATCAGCAACTAAATTCTGAAAAAGAATTTCATAAACAAACCAACCAAACGACAGCACACAGAATGCCATAAACAAATGTAAAGCTCTGAATAACTTTCAATAACTTTTTATTTAAAGTGCCATCAATACTGGACCACCAATATCCATTCAAAAGTAAGAAGGGTGTTTAGTTTGACAGTAAGTTTCAGGTTTCGTTATAAAAGAAAACAAACAAAACATGGGGATAGGATAAGATTTATGTTACTGTTTATTTTTAATAGTTAAAACTGTATACTTTGCAGAATGGAGAACAAAATCAGGAATTCTGACCACAGACAGTGTAGAAGAAACCACATGAGATCTGCTATCACGGAATCCACTCCAAAAACCCCAGGCCCAGACAAGATGCAAACTATGGAAATAAGTTACAAACCAAACAAGTTTTCAATATAGTTCTACAGGGAATACAAAAACAGCCCACCTGGTGGCATTAGATCAGATTTTGAAGACATCAGATTAGATTTTGAAGACAAAGCTTCAAAACTCTGTCATTGCAAGAACTCTTCAACATTCCCACATACACAGTCACTATTCTACGAAGTACAATATTTACTGTATATTTTTTAAAACCCCTCAAATTTCATCTTATGTCTTATTTTAAAAAACAGGTCTCTAATGCAAAAAAATAAGTCCTGTCCAATCAAATACTTTCCCTATTTAGAATGCAAGATGTCCTGTTCAGTGACAAAATCTGCATGGAAATACAGCTGTTTTAAACTGAATTGCCATGAAAGAAAAAAATAAGCAAACTTCAAAGATTACAGATACCACAGACAAAGGTTCCAACAAATTGCTACATAAGCCTTTGTCTTTCCCTCTAACAATACCTTTTAAAAACCTAATGGTAAACAATACATCCAAAATAGTTTCCTTTTTCTGTCCTCTTCCCAACCTCCTCGTTAAAATATACTATTTTTTTAAATCTGGACAGTTTTAGCCAAGAAAGAGAGAAAACAATCCTTAGTTTGTCCTTTTCATATGTAGGCTTTTGCATGTCCCCAACTAATAATTACAACTTGAGAATATATAGTTACATATGCATCTGTAACTAGGAATAATATGAAATTATTAATATATACACCACATAGGAGAAAAGGAGAATTGTATTTTAGCTGCAGTCTTTTCATGACAAATGAAGATGTCACACAGATGGTCAAGTATCAGACTTGCAGGTGAGCTGCAAGAAGTCAACACAAAACCCTACAGTGCAGAGATGCCACTGGTTAGCATTTGAGGTGTTCATTGTGCTTAGTAGGTTCATTACTTTACACAATTCTGGCTTTAAAAATTAACCTCTGCAAAGTTCCTATAGATTCAAACAAGGTAACACTTACCCGAATTTCCCTTCTAGTTTTGGGGTTGAATTTTGTGTTCTTGGGAACTCCTGGAATGATGTACAGCCGTGCTAACTGATCATTAATTCGCAGCTCAATGTAGTCCTCTTTGCAGATATAATCTTTTATGTCAAAGCCAGTTTCTTCAAACACCTGAGAAGTATTTAGATGAAATTAGTGTGTGTACTCAGAGTTATCCTTTCACAACCTATTACTACAAGTGAAGGAATGACTATTTTTCAGATATATCCATGAAAGCTGTGGGAAAAACAAGCCTTTACACACAGATGTTTGCTCAGAATTAGAAGAAGTATCTACATGCTTTAGACTTCTCTAAGACAACAGACCTGCAATGCAAGTTGAAACAATTCTATTACACCTTTGAGAAGCAATTTATAAATATGGTGTTGGTCCTCATCCACTTCTGAAATACTACTGAACTCTGTAGGCACTGCCAAGTGAAGATCTCTTCAATCAGATTTTACACAGATGCAGCTTAGGGTTTCAGATCTGTGCTGACTCCAGTGAAAGAAGTTGAAAGATTTATTTCAGATATAAAATAAATTGTCAGTCTTTCCACAATGACAATCTAACTTAAAATAAAAAGATGATAACAACAGTGCTGTTCACTAGTGAAATCTAAATCGATTTTTCAAAGTAACACCATCAAAAGATTTTTTCCCCAGTATAACTGTGCCCCATTTAATGCTTTTGCTAGCATAACTTGAAGTAAAGAGGAAGACATACTTCATGTCATTCCTACTTGAAGCAGCTATGTCTAGTTTATCCTTGATAGGTATACTTGAACAAACAAACAAAAATACCCCAAAACCCTGTGATTTCTTATCTACTGATTCAGTCCAATTTCCCTCACTTTAATTTTCTCTCTCAAAAACTGTGGATGAATGAACACTGAATTTGTCCCACTAATATTCTTTTACAGGCCATTTTGAATATGCAGCTTCACTACATTATCTAGGTCTCTGGGAGCAATAAATACCACAGATTATTTTATTTTTCAGATTTTACTTGCCATATACATTGATTTTTGTTCCTGCATAACTGAAAAATAGAAAAGTAAAGTTCTTCACGATTTTTACATAAATTCTACAACCTCCAACTCAGCTCCTTAGCCTCTTTACATAGCCCAGGGCACACAAGCTAAATTCACATTCCTGCACATTTTTATAGTTATGGTGACCATTGAAATTAATATGCCAAAAGCCATAAATTACATAAGATTTCCCAAGCACCACAGGTAATACTTAAAAGTAAATTCACAGTTCAGCAGAGAACTTTAAAAATAGTACTCACTTCATTTAGCATATTAGTGCAAAATAAGGTGAAAAATAAACTCTTTTTTAAAAAATTATATAACCTCAACCTTGACTACCATTTTGGAACTTAGAAAGACACCAGAAGGTACATCAGAAGATGACTGCAAGAACGGATTATTTATTCACATTATTTCAATAACAGGATTACCTAAGTAAAGCGCCTTTTCACCCAACACATATATCCTGATTTCAGCAAAATTTCACTTCTTTATCTTAAAGAGTTGACAAAACTTACCTCTCTAGCAGCACAGTCATGAGGTGCCTCTTCTTTATTTACTTTCCCTTTTGGAAATCCCCAACCAGATTTTGCTAAATAGCCCTGAACCAAAAGAACCTACAAAATACAAGGGAATGTAACTGTCAAACATGCAGGTGTTCTAACTGATTTCATTAAATGTCTTCCATCCAGCACCCCCTTGTTCTCCAAAAGAATACCTTAGCCTCAAGGAAGGAAACCATTAAGTTTGCTGTGTTCTAGCAAGAATTGCAAAGTTTTTTACAGAATCATGTAACTCAGAATACGAAAAAAAAACTGAGAAGGAAAGCAAGCAGAAGTGTGTTTACTGTCTCATATATGATACTTCTGTACACAGCCACCAATATCAAGCAACTGTCAGATCTCTGCGAATCTTGACAGTGAACGCAAAGTTCTTCAGAAGAAAAATGTAAACAACAAAGAATTACTTCTGCCAGCATGTGCCATTCCTCCCTCTAGACAGTTCATCATGACTATTTCCATACTTACATTTTCAAGTGTCTCATCAAGGATAATTGCACCATAGGTTGGCACTCCCATTTTGTATTCTTTCCACTCATCTAAAACCTTTTGTACATCTTCACCTTGAGGCAGTAAAAAAGGGCAGTGATTGAAGAGTACAGCAGCATGTTAAGAAAGATAAATTTAAGCAGCCAGTTCCAAAGCATATACTGGATACAAAAGATATTCACTCAAAATTTAGAATAAACACTCCCTCCCCTAAGTCCTTTCAAGATATAGTCTCTTGGAAATAAAAAAATATTATGAATAATCCATTACAAAACACTAAAAGTCGGAGTGCATCAAGTAATTCAGCAATTCCTATACCAAGCAATCTAAATAAAGGAAAAACAACGACGACAACAAAAACCAACCAAACAAAAATGACACTCCCCAAAAAAAACCCCAAACAAAACAGAAAAAAGAACCACCAAGAAAAAAGAATGCACAAGGCTGCTTGCTTAAAGGAAGATAATTTTGAAAACAGAAGTAACCCCATTACAGTTATTTTGAATAAGTATTATTTACAAACACATTTTCTTCATTTTGAAATGAGCAAGACAGAAAAAATTTCAGTTCTTTGTACTTGAAATAAATGGGAATAAATTTTTGCCACAATCATTTGTTAAGATTACAGCACAGAATAACAGAATTTAGTATTTACTATGCAAAACCCCTCCCACACTTTTTAATGGCATACAGTTACAGAAATCTAAATTCTAATACACTTTATCAAAACTCACCAATATATATATATAAAGATATATATATTTATATATGTTTATATATAAATATATAAACAACCTCTATAAATCTAAAATTTTGAGAGAAAATCTGCAAGTCCTTAATAAAAATATTAGTATTGTATATTACATATATTACACTACCAATAAAGATTACTCCACAGCAGAATACTTAAAAATACCCTGCAGCAGAACTAATATTTGTGGCAAGTATGAGCTAGAAAGGGAAATATGTAATGAACATACAACATCCATTACACTGTATTTTTTTCTGCACTGCCTACAATTACTAGGAGAATTTTGTTGGTCTGAAAATACATTTATAATAAATTACAGCACAACATCAACCAATTGAATATGACTATATTTTTACAGTTTACTGTTAAAAGCTGTAGTGTTTCAAAGTAAATATATATTATGAGACTAACAGGTAAGTATGTTGTCTAGTGACACCATGAATAATATTATCTTCAAAGTTGGAAGCAATATTCCAATCTCTCATCAAGAACATATAGGAAAAGACTAAAACTAAAACACTTGCTTGATGAAAGCCACAAAGTTTTCTCAAGTAAGGACCAGACAGTGCACATTCCAGAAGCCCTTGCAAGCAACAAAAAAACCAGAGGCAAATCATTTGAATTCAGTAAAAATGCAGTCTCTACCCTAAAGAAATTTCCAAAAAATTGTAAATTCCCCACTGCCCATGGGGGAACACATACCACCTTCAACTACTTTTAACGTTTATGTCACTATTTACTTGAAAATTAATTAAACTGTGGAGTTCAGTTTAAAGAGCACCAACAGCTTACACTTGAAACCAACCTAGCATGCAAAGTGCAACCATGAGGAAAAATCCTCAAATGTAAGAAACTCACTGTTTTCCATAGTTCTTTAGCAGTCCAAGAGGCATCTCTTTTGTGGGTGCCAAAAATTATGGAAGCAGTGAACTCAGTAACACCACATACCTAACAATACTAACTTTTAATCATTAACACATGAACTAGTATTATCATACTATGAAATACTGTTAACAATATTCAGTTTGCACTTTACCACCAAGACATAAAGTAATCAAGGTCATAAAAAGGATATCAGCTTTAGCAAAGTCTCTTATCCCACACTGAGGTAATCCTGGTGTGTTTTGCATGTAGAAATCCAAATAAAACCAATGGGCAAGTTCAATCTGAAAACACACTCTGATTGCATTGTCTCTCTCTTCGCTTGGAATGTGCAAAATAAATCGGCTGCCAGGAAAGAAAAAGAGTAAGATTAGCCAAATCTACTGATTTAAATACAGCTAACAATAAAACATTGCAACAGTATAATTCTTGATCTATTAGCACATACCAACAGATCACCAGATCCTCATCATGTCCCACAGGGACAGTAAAAGTATTTACAAAGTAAAACACAACTTTTAAAATCAAGAAGGAAAATGGATTATTTTGTTCTTTCAGAAACATCAAGTACAATATACTAAGTAAATAAGTAAATTAACTGTTGTGAAAACAGGGAGTGTGAAGACAACATATTTAAATGGCTCTGTTACAAAAATTAAAGCATTTTTACAAGTCCATTAAAGAATGTCTGCAAACTCTGATAAGACATTTCAGTGCTTTTTTTTTTCAGGACACAAGTTGAACATAGTAAAACCACAATAAACTACTAATTTATGTAGATTTTAAAATTAAATATGATCCTACTTATTTTCTCAGCCTGAAATTGAACATGGACAATTGGGTTTAGCCCAGATACTGGAACACAGAGTCACTGAGATAAAAGTTTAAGCAGCACTGTGTGATAGCCCATTTTAGTTAAGCAGGAGCAGCTTTACTTGTTTATGTACTTATATCAAAAGCAGAACTCCCTCTTTAGAAGTTTAAGGTCATATACCCCACCAAACTTAAATCATTGGATGGAGATCTTTGACATTCAGCTCCTGAGTGCCACCAGCTAAATTCCAAAAGAGCATAATACCATTGCTCAAACCAGAACTACTGTGTCTTTACTTAAAATCTGACAAGTATGAATTGTCACAGAATCTCAGGATTGGTTGCCCCTCCAAGGCACTCTGGCCAAGGACAGAGGCAGAAGGTCACTGGTGCAGGCACACACTTGACACCCCCCAGGCTTCCAGGCAGATTCACAGGTACCACAAGTACTAGCACAAGTCTCCTTTTCCACCCCACAGCCCTGCCCAGATCGCAGACCCTCACACCCATCACACAGGTCCCTGCCCCACCACATGGTCCAGTCTGAAGTGAGTACTAGTGAGTCCACAGGCACAACAGGTATGAGGAAGACACCGGTCCCTCCTCCCCCCCGTGCACAGGCTGCGACCCGCAGTTCCACTGCAGCTGCCTGTGCTCTGCCCCTCACTCCCCTCACTTGCACCATTTCATTTCGCCCATAATATCTTAAACAAACATTAATAATTATCTACTTTTATATGTTTTATTGATTACATGTATTATTTAAATTATCCATACTTACTTTAAGTTTCTTGGTTTACACCACATATATTTTTTGGTTTAAAGTTAAAAAACAAAAGGGGGAGTTGGCTCCTCAAAAATGCTTATTAAAAACATTGTATGTTCTTAATTTTTTTAACTGCTCCTTAATAGCTTCTAATTCCCCAACTGTTAGTCATTTCCCAAACAGAAACCCCTGATGTTGAAGCTAAACTGAAGTGGATTCCAGAGAAGAACATCAAGCTCTATCTTGGTGCACGAGAACACACCAACAACTCCTTGAGCAGAGTAATAGGATCACAAACATGAGCAGCACAGAGACCACAGTTTTGGCCAGACGTGCTGTGTCCCACCTGCAGACACCATGTGCCTGTCCAATTCAAACCCAGGAAAGCCTTTTTCAACCTGTCAAGTCAGTGTGTCAGTAAAAGACTAGCCGATATCTATATATTATGATCCCTTGACCAAAAAGCAACTTAACAGTAAGCCAGGTGAAGTTGCCAATGGGAGCAATCCTGTAATTAATTGAGACATTTAAACCAAAGAACTTTCTAAAGCACCTTCTGAACCCAAAGAATTGGAAATTCTTGGTCCTTTAACCATGTATTTCTGTCTTACATTTTCAAGTAGCAATTAGCAAGAGAATGATCTTTCAAAGTACACTGTTGCTCCCAATTACCCTGCTTACAGGAACTCAAGTTTCTGGTGAAATTACTCAGATAGTTAAGGTGGACTTCCCAAGGTTGACCAATATCTGTGACAATTACCCAAAGGATACTGGTTCAGTTGTAGAAATAGGGCTCAGCAAGGCATTCCATCGTGCCTTGAAGGTGGTCCATGCAGTATTAGATAACTTACTGTGCTACCACCTAGTGCTAAAACAGTCATTAAGAAAAAACATAAAAGAAAAAGATTTACCGCCAATATGAAGAAAATTGTAATAGTGATTTTATGCACTAGAAAGCTGCAAAAAGGGTTTCAGCAGGTTTGTTACTACCCCAACTTGCTTCTGCAATGGCATTAAAACAATTAGATGAAGTTAGATGTTGGCTAAGTAAACAAACCAATGCACAGCCACTGCAATCAGTCATATGCTGGCAGACATAAACAGGGTTAGACACAGTGTCCTTCAAAATCAAACAGCAACTGATTTTTTTACTAGCACATAGACATAGTTGTGAAGAATTTGAAAGATTGTGTTATATGAATTTTTCTGACCATTCAAAGTTCATCCATAAACATCTTCAAAAACTAAAAGATTTGATAAATCAAATTAAAGCAAACAATGGATCATGGCTGAATAATTTGTTTGAAAGATAGAGCCTTGCACCTTGGCTAAAGAAGATTTGCAAAATACATTTATATGCATTAATTGTTACAGTGATAGTATTAGTGATAATGCCTTATGTACTTCATTGTTCACAGCCAAGGACAAATAAGGCCATCAAAAAAGTCTTTTCCGTTCAAGAGAGAGGGGGGAAATGTGGGAAATGGATTTGTTGAGAATTCTCAAAGCCTGACAGAAGGCTCACATGGTAGGTATCCATATGCAAACATTGAGATAGAAAATGCTAACTTAGAAATGCCATGGAATAGAGTGGACATAGAAATGGAACTAGAAATAAGTTTCCAATGATGATCCTGCAAATAAGACTAGATACTTTGGAGAAATAGAACTATGAAAGATGCATTGTAGTAGGACCCACAAGGACTAATTTTAGATTACTGGCTTTAAGGCATTAACAGCATTGTGTGGCAAAAGCTGATAGGCCAAGAAATGCTTATAATGTTTTGTAATTAGGAAATAGTTTGGCTTCTGATTGTCATGGCATGAACTGTAACATCTATAATGTCTCACCCTTCCATAAGACTGAAAATGGAATAAGCTTTTAAAATGCCTCTCAGTTGCCCCATCTCTGGGTCAGAAAAGGGAGACCCAGTCCAACACAGGGAGACATGTCTGTAGTTACTTGGCAGCTGGTCAATTAGTGCAATTAACAGGTTTGTTTCTTGTCATTGTGTCCACTTCTGATTTCTTAGGTCTGCATCTACATATTTTTTAATTCTGATTTCTCCACTTTTTTCTTGTTTTCCAAGAGCAGGTCCATGCTCAGATAAATTTGCCGGAATGAAGTACATCCCCTCATCAAACACTGGCCAGGTTTGGTTTCCACCACTGGCCTCCTTATCATTCCTCTGTTGGGTTTGTAGCCTTCTGTGCTTTATTTATGGATTTCTTATCTTGTTATCTAATTTTCACACTGAAAAAGGACCTTGTCCAGATATCCTTAAAGACCTTGGCTGGCCTGAGAGAGGGTCTGTGTGAACCTCATGAATTTCAACATGGCCAAGTGCAAGATGCTGTGCCTGAGTTGGGACAATCCCAAGCACAATGTAAACACAGGCTGATCAGAGAATGAATGGAAAGCAGCTCTGGGGAGGAGGATTTGGGGTGTTGGTGGATGAGAATCTCTACATGAGCTGACACTGTGAGCTCCCAGCCCATTCTTTTGATGGAAGAGTGTGCACAGCAGATTGAGGGAGGTGATTCTCACCCTTTACTCTGTTCTGGTGAGACCTCACCTGAAGTGCTGTGTCCAGCTATAGGAACCCCAACAAAAGAGGATGGGGACCTGCTAGAGCAAGTCTTCACTGAGGCTTTCCAGGACCTAAAGAGGGATATGAGAGAGCTGGACAGGGGTTTTTCACAATGTTATGTAGACAGAACAACGGGGAATGGCTTTAAAGAGAAAAACAGTAGATTCAGATAATAGGGAAAAAAAAATCTTCACAGTGAGGGTGGTGAGGCGCTGGCACACATTGCACAGAGAAGTTGTGAATGTGCTGTCCCTGCAAATGCTCAGGAACAACCTGGTATATGAAGTGTCCCTGCTTACGGCAGAGGGGCTGGGATGAGATGATCTTTAAGGTCCCTACAACCCAGAGCATTATATGATTTTCCCTTGCATTAATGACCTTATTCACATCAACATTTTACCACTCCCCAATTTTCAATTGGCACCACCACTCCCAATTTCTTTTGAAGGCTCTATTCTGACTGCTGAAAAGATCCCTTATCTATAAAACTGCTGTAACTAAAAGATAAAAACTTTAAAATCTATTTTACATCTACTTGATGTTTCTTGCCCCAGCACTGCAGCTGAACATAAATCTTAAGATAAAATATGCAGCAGTATCAAAGAGGAGGAAGAACATGCCAGGCATTAGGCTTAGAGAATAAGAGCAAAGCCAAGTAGAATGATACTTATTAATCAAAAAGTTAACTTCTAAGAGAAATTGGAGTGACTGAAGTGCTAACAACAGGCATAACTAGGCTGTTCTGGGTGCAGGTCCCAGGTGCTGGCAGTGCTGGGCTAATGCTGGACTCACTGAACACAGCTGAAGGCAGCAGCTGAGATGGTGGTGCCTGTGGGGAAGTGTATTTAAGGACAAAAATACCAGACAGGCAGAGGAAGTGAAAAAGACAGCTTGAAAGAGCAGTGCAAACACCAAAGTTGGAGAAGAAGGAGGAAGAAGAGATGTCCACCCTACAGCCCGTGGAGGATCACGTGCTGGAGCAGATGGATATGCCCTGAAGGAGCCTCAGCCTCCAGGAGTGATCCCACACTGGAGCAGTGGCAAAGCAAAAGAAGGAAGAAGCAGCAGAGAGGATGTGTTACAGACTGACCACAATCCCCATTCCCCATCCCCTGAGCTGCTCACAGGAGAAGAGGTAAAGGAGAGTAGAGAATGAAAAGGTGAAGCTGTCATGAAGTTTCCCTGGGAAAAACAAGGATGAAGAAAAAGCTGTTTTTCAAATGTTTTTTGAAGAGGGGAAGTGTGTGGCTCCATGAGCATCTGGCTACTTGGCCAAGGTAAATCAACCAAAGTCCTGAAGTCAAAAAATGGGGTTAACAGCACAGACAAAGGGTGTATCAAGAAGTTGCTAAACCCACATTAGGTCTCTGCACCTCCACATCTTTACTCAGTTAAACAACTCCATAGCACGAGACAGCATGACAAAAACTGACATTGATACCTGGGACTTGTTATTTATTGTTACTTAACAATACCCAGTAACTGAGTAGGAAAAATCACCTGTCATTTTCTACCAAAATTCCCACTAATATCATATATAGATTGAAGAATGCAGAAGTGACAGACACTTCTATAATGCATTTATAACATTAACACAAATACAAAATACCATTTTGAAGACAGAAGATGACAGTATCACAAAGAAACACAGTAAGACACAAAGAAACACAGTAAGACAGTGGGACTGACCCTATTACAATATAAGATTCAAATACTCATGTGCCCTTCTACCAGCCACAGACAGGCTGTATCAGTTCTGTAGTCACTGCAATTCCCCTCTGGATTTTCTCAAGTCTTAAATACTGAGTTGTATGTGAGCAGAGATCTGAAAGGAAATTCCTCTCTCTGCCGGGAGCCCAAAGGAGACACAATGGAAATACGAACGTGCTTCAGAGGCCAGATTTAGGGAATTGAAAATTTACATGCCTATCACAAACTCTGACTCTTGTACTACACAAGTGCAAAACAACACTGAGCAGGACAGTTCTACCCTCCTGTGGTATTCTCACTTCTAAACATTTTCACACATCTGAAAACCGTAATTATAGTAAGTGGGGTATCTTTCCTCTTCACTAACCTTTCCCTCTTTTACATAAATAAGTCATCAGGAGTCCCTTGGAGGTGGTAAAATAGAAGGATTATTTCATGCCAAATATCACATGCAGTTTGCGTCATCACATTCGAGGGATGACAGACAAATTACAAACTTTGAAGGGTTGCACGACAGATGATCAGAGGCTGAGACCATACTGTAAAACACAACTTCCCCCTCTTAAACAACACAGAATCCACGCTTTATGAAAACCCAAACGCAAAGCCCCTGGAACAAGAAAAGCATTTCACTCTGAAAGAACCGACAAGCAAGAGAGGGCAGCTTCAGGCCGAAGGGTGTCCCTGCGGCTCTTCCCTGCCGTCCGCTGGCAGAGGTAACTCACCAGAAGGGCCTCCTTGCCGCCCCTTCCGAATGACACCAGACCTGGGAGCGGCGAGCCCCGCACCGGGGCTCGGCCACACGTCACGCCGGCCCCACGCTCCCGGCTCCTCTTTCACCTGCGCAAACACCGCCGACGCCGCTCCGCTTCCTCCGGCCCCAGCCCCGCGAGAACCCCCCACGAACAATGTTCCTCCCCCTCCCCCGTGCGCTCAGCGCCCGGCC
>VWZU01015085.1:10385-75596 GCA_013397095.1 Sterrhoptilus dennistouni
AGCCCCTCACCTGGACTGCTTCCACCACCCTGCTCAGGTCATATTCTGACTCTGTCAGTGGTCCTTTGTGTTATTGCGTTTATTTTATTTTTACCTTTTTACCTTTTTTCTTATTAAATTATATTTCTGACTTGGAGCCTCTCACTCGTTTTGCTTTCCAAACCACGACACTTTCACATCTGTTAAAACCAACATTTATATTCAAGATGGCGTTATAAAGAATGCTTGGTCATTTATCCTAGAAATATTTTGTCTGTAATAATTTTTTCATAGCCAAAAATGGCATGATGGCTTATGTTTAACATACACATTTTTCATTATTTAATTTATTTGTATATGTTGAATACCTATTTCACTGTAGAAATTCTTCTTTTATGTCCCCAGATACATGAGGGTGCATTCTAAACTACTCACTGTCTTCTCATATACATTTGTCCAATTCTTCAACTCATTCTTTTCTCCCTGTATAACATTTTAATCCTGTTCCCTATCAAGCAAAATCTTGACATTTGTGCTATTATGAAACATTACAAGTTTGCTTCTACCTTTTGTGTCATCCTCCATGAAAACATTAATCAACTATCAAAGTCTTTAGATATTCTGCTGGTTAACTCCTCTTCGGTGCAAGATAAAAGTCAAAAGTGTGCTCTCACCCTTTCTTTAGCCCAAAATTTTATCCATATTAACCTTACTTGTTCTAAGTTGCATGTTTACTGATTTTCTGTCAGAAGACACCTTCATTGTGTTCAGTGTGGAGTAACTACAATAAATGTTTTGTTGAAGACTGGATTGACGAGATCTATCCACTTTTTCTTTCCATCTAGAAATTGTTTCAAAAAAATGCTGTGTATACATTGTGTGCATAATCTCATTTTATTGCAATTTACTGATGGGTCTCCAGGTCTAAACCCAGATATAGCTGAAAGCATTGTTCTTTTTCATTTCACATGTCTCTCATGTCAGTGGTTTTATGGCAGAGCATAAACCAAAACAACCAGTAAATACCACAGAATTCAGGTATGAAAAACATGCAAGTACAATTTCATGCATCTGTGTGTGTATATACATACTTATATTATGATTCATATTTTGAAATTCATGGATCTTTTAGGATATCTGAAGAGGCAACATTTATTTTGAGAGTTGCTACAATATGTATAAATCCCCGCCTATGGCACTAACCTACAGAAAATTATGATGGGGGCAAAGAAGATGGTATTTGCTTATCTAGCTTAAAACAAGTATCCAAAAAAATAATCCATAGAAAAATCAGACTGAGAAATGTAGGCTTCTGTAAAACAACATGCAGATCATAATGCAAAAATCCCATACTAAATATGATCTAAATATGATTATGTCCAAATTCACAACCTCTTATGAATAGTTTTGGAGGCTTTGTTTTTGGGAGTTTGTTGTTGTTGTTGTTTTCCACTCAGCACAAGAGTATATGAAAAGCTTTAATTGGATTTCAAGTTTGAAGCTATTTCCTAACACTTGTGAGTGTACTAATTTTTACCAGGGCATCTTGAAGATGACAAGTCAAGCACAAGCACAGCAATGATATTTGAAAAAGACAGAATCATCATGGTTGGAAGGAACCTCTAAGATCATAGAGTCCAACAGTTAACCCAACACTGTCAATTCCACCACTAAACAACATCCCTAAGCAAAGCCTCTACAGGTTTCTTGAACATTTTCTATGACAGTGAAACTTACATTTCCCTGGGAAGACTCCTCCAATGCCTGACAACTTTTTCAGTGAATAAGTGAATAATTTCCATAATATCCAACCTAAAGTTCCCCTGGAGCTACTTGAGGCCATTTCCTCTTGTTCTATCACTTGTTACCTGGAAGAAGAGGCCGACTCCCACCTGACTACAAACTTCTTCAGGTAAAGTATTTTTAACTTTAGTTCTCCTAATGTTACTTTTGTTTAAATATTTCACTCAATGAGTGAGGAGACATCAGCTCAGGATTCAGATGATAAATTTAGATGTATTATGTAATAGTTGGAGAAAACACAATAGCAATAACCCACTTACTATATTATTTCATACTTCTATAGACACTAAAGAACAGTATTTTTTATTTTCAAACTCTTTTATCTTCTATCTTTCCTAAATTTAAGCTCAGCTGTACAGCACAGCATAAATAAAAACTAGTATTATGTTCCTCATTCATCAAAGTATTGAACATGGATTTATGTCAGCATTTCATTCAAGTGTATAGGTTTACAACAATGTTTATAAAGAAATAAATATTCACACGTGTGTGTTTCTGTATAAGTCAGCATCTTCTGACAATTAACTCATTAAAACTTTGCTAAGCATTGCTCCTATTACAAACACAAAAAATTGTTCAGGTTTGTGTTTTTTCTTTCAGAGGAAGGGGGCACGGGAGGAAATGTCAACTTTGCTCTAGTATGTGTGATTCCATGAATATGATGATTTTTTTGATATCTCTGCACCAGTTTCAGAATCAACTGAGCAGAGCAAAAACCTACTTTATCCATAGGCACTAAACAAGGGCCTACAAACTCATTCTTCCAAAAGGAAACTTTAATTTCTACTTTTTAGTTCCTGGTTGTAGTTGTTTGGGGAGGGAGTGGTCTGTTTATTTGTATACTTCTTAGACATTTTTAACTAGACACAATACATAAAATTTCAAAGATTGAAAACCTATGTAATCTGAAATTTGGTGTTTCTTTGCACATTTAAAGTAAAGCAAGACATGAACAGCACAAGACTAACTTAGTATGAGGGATCGTTCAGTACCTTCCTTCACTGCCAGGGATAGAAGTCATCAATTCTAGCTCACCTTGCTAAAGAAATAAATTTTCTAATAGTTGGTCAGAAAATTAGATGAAAGGAGACAATGATCTCAGTTTAGCCTCCTAAAGGCAAGGAACAAGCCAAAGCAAAGCTCTTACTTACAAGTAGACTTAGTGAATAGACAGGGCAGAATAAGTATGAAAACTAAAGCACCAGAATATTCTTTTAAGTGATCCTTGAAAAACTGGGACACAGTACTAAGAGTATGGACACTTGCACCACCAATTCTTTTACCATATTTATAGACATTGATTTGAGAGTGGGAATCTATCAGTAGATCAATGACAGCCACGTCAAACTTTGAAAACAGGTAATACCATAAGGTAAAGTTTAATACCTGCCTTCTATACTGAGTGGTTCACTAACACAACACTAACCAGATCTCAGACCACAGCTTATGAGATGCAGACAAAATAGAAGAGCTGTTAAAGAGCAGCCCAAGGATACATTCAGATATAATGTGAGAAATTACTAATGCTAATATGATGCTTTAGCTTTCCTCATGCCTGAAATAATCCTAGAAATAATTATAGGACAGGAGATTTAAATAATCATTTCCCTCCCACGCTTTACATTCTGTTTTGACTGAGAACTTTACAGACACTTGAGTGCTCTCTGACTGGACAAAATCTAGCTGACCCTAATGTGAACCTTTAATATATTATTGGAATGTAAACAGCAATATTCCAAATTACTTTTTCATAGCTGTGTATCATAATGCTGGTTAACTTATCAATTCTCTATACTTATCTCTGCTCTATCTAAACCTGATGTTACTTTCACCACAACTTCAGTATGGTATCTGATATGTCTTTTTCACATAAATATTATCAAATTATAAAACCTTTACCAAAAAACAGATGTAGGTTTGTTCTTAAACATATGATTTTTTTTTAATATAAAGTAGCAAAGACTACTTTGCTTCTATGAAGTTAGCATATCTCTAAAAGTAAATACTTTTTTAATTTGCAAAGAAAATGAATGCATTATCTATGGAGTCTATACATTTTGGAACATATTCTAAAAAGCATTGAGAATTATCCATATTTTCAGAGGATAACTTGATAATAAAAAGTAAACCTTGAAATTGTAGGCAGTTGCTTTCCACCTACAAAATAAATGATCATTTTTGACACCAGAGGTGATTAATGAAAATAGCACTTAACTGTGAAGAATGAACAAATGCCACATACACTGCTCAAGATTATAAAAAGCAAAGTAATCAAAACAAGATAATTTTTTTTCAAAATACTGAATGAAGAGAAACCAAAATCTCAGTAAGAAAAAAAACATAATCAGTGGTTTAGCTTGACTTAGCATAAATCTAAGTTCTAAGACAGTCTTCTTCAAGTCTAAAGACCATATGAAATAAGGTGGAGCTTGTGGTTTTTCCCCATGACAAACATTTCCTATTCTTTTTAATAAATTCTCAAGCAGCATAAGATAAAGAGTTTCTCTGATTAACTCCCCTAGGGTAGCTAAAATTATAATTTATTTTTACAGGATTAAATACCTGAAGTTCTTTATATGGCCCCTATCCCCTCCATATTTTTGTTTTCGCAAAATTCAAAGGATCTTATAAATATTTCTTTTTGTCCTGCACTCACTTACAGCTGAGCATTGGGTGGAGCTCACATAATGACTTTATTAAATTCATTATCAGATATTACTCTGTTTCTTACTTTCAGCAGCTTTTCTATTTGTACACCATCCAAACTACTGTTCAGTCACAAGTTTAATGCCAACTCTCCTCCAAGAGGTTCCACTTTCTGATCCAAAATCCCTTTGATACAGTCCAGCTGTATAGCCTCGTCTGAGAAAATTACTTTGGTAAGCAGAAGAACTTGGTCAAAGTTCAGAGTAAAGAGCCACAGATGGTATAAAAGGTAACCATTAGTCTCACATGGGAGTTGCTGAGCATATTGATGCTTATCCTACGAGTTTGTTACTCCTGGCTAGATAATGTGTATATCCTGCTAGCATGGTTTCTTTGCAAACCAGAAAAAATAGAATACCATGCAACAACAACAAAAAATTAAATAAGAAAGCCCCAGGTATAATTTTATGCATGTTACTGGAAAGAAGAGAAAAAGACAATCCTAAAATAGAACTGAATACTGAAAAGAATCCAAAGACTTCATCCAAATTCTCCACGGAGCACATCAGTGTTGAGGCACTGCATTCTAGCCTGTGACTTGACCTTTAGCACACTATCTCAAAGGCTTTTGTTTAGACTCCCAGGCTGTGGTTGCCATATTATGTTTTAGGGATGTAAGTGTGTCATGGCAATCATTCTTTCTTAAGGAATTTAGGTGAGTTGGTATTGCAAAAAAAATCCCAGGTATAGCAGCATCATGCATTCTTTTGGTTGAACTAGTATTTTTTAATAAAAATCTTGTAATGATAATTTACACTCCACAGACATGAAATAGTCAAGAGTTTACAAGTTACTTCAGTTCTGCTGCAGATACTATAGAAAAGGCCAAGAGTTTAGGCCTTTTTATCTCTGTGGGAAAGAGAAGTTTATTTATTATGAAATATTTGTTTTAGAAGTATAGTATTATCATTGTTAGAGTGTGACTCTAAGAGAATACAGTACTTACCCTGGAGTCCTATACCTGAGCTACTTGGAAATCAGATTAATTTCATGAAAAGAGAGGGGCAAGTATGTTATTGTTCTTGTATAAAAGGACCTTCCCTCCCCCAACCATTTTTTACATCATAACTGAAACCTGGTGATCAACATGAGATAATAAGAGATTCCTTGATTTACAATTCCATCCTCTGATCTTTGGTCTTTTCTCAGCTTGAAATGCCTTTTTTGGCATTTAGATTACTCTAAATCATCTTCCACAAGTTCCCAGTTACAGTAACATCTGTCAGGATTTTGTTGGGCAGTCATAATTATAGCAGCATGTATTTCTTTAAGCACTAAAAGCATCAGACAAGTCTTTTCTGGACTAGTAGAAAGTGGTGGCTTCATTGAAAAACACCCCACAAATGTAGGATGTGGTGATAGCAAATAATGGTGCCTTCCAAAAGATTCCATCCTTTGGTTCTTCCCATGTGGGAATTTGATCATGAGTGCATAATCACAGGTATGTCATGAGGCTGTAAGATGGCCTTTATGATAAACTCCATATTCCAAATCATATTTAAAATATTTTAAAAACCTAATAGTAATGCACTAAGCTACAAAAAGGGCTGATATAGGAGAGGAAGTAATATTACAAATATAACTTAGAATACTGTCACTATTTCCTTTGTGCTATTTGATCTTATGCAATAATGAATTTTATATTACAATAAATCAAGTAGACAAGCATTGACTGCCATGGATAAAGTACATATCTTTTCAGTGAAAATCTGTCTAGTTATGTACTGGATAAAAATAATTTTAGAAATTAATAATTCAGTAAATATTTCAGCAAGATATCTTAAATTTGAATAACTGACAATAAAATAAAATATACTTTTAATTAACAGCACAACATATTAACTTACAGGGTACTGCTCAGTAGTTTAGGGTGCTGTGTTTGCACAAAAATAAGTGTTTTCTCTTGCTCAGAGAAAAGTTTCCCTGAACAAGAGAACAGCTTTCAAAGTGTCTTACTAATATCAATTTCCTGCAACTTCAAGCACTCCTTGTCTCCAGAAACACTGATTTCTACACTTTGGTCGTTCCAGACAAGTACAGCAAATTTTATACAGCAAAAAAAACCCCACCTGTCAAAACTTTAGTCTGCAAAAAGTGTACATTTAGTCTCAAATGTTGTATTTCATACATGAAAACTTCAAATGGGACTCTAGGGACAATTTTGAAAAAAAAAAAAAAAAAAAGAAAAAACAAAACTGTCCTTGTAAAACTCTAAAAATACACTTTCCAGTGAACTCTGGTGATCTGTTTAGACCTCTGGATTGCATACACAACCTAATCCCTCTGGTAGTGCTTTAAGCAATGTGGTTACTTCTCTCTGTTAAGGACTTAAATATAATTACTATTTATGAGAAAAGGTAAACCAACTGAATACCCAGCTGCAAGATCAGCTGATATAAATTTTATTCTTGTTACAACTGGCTTATATGACTTTATCTCAGTCAGAAGGTAACTCTCAATATCACACTGGATCCCCAGTGTGTTTTATGAGAACTAAGCATTAGTCTCAAAGATTGAAAGGATCTTCAATTTAGGTGAATTAAAAACTGTAGTCCTAAATGTGGATATAAGATCAATTTAGGCTACTCCAAAGCTAGACACAGGATTTATGGGTTGCTTTTGGTTTTAACTGTCCAAATTTCACCTAATCTGTGAAGTAGTTACTGCAGCCCTTCCCCAGAGTTTTCTGTTGAAACGTGCTTTGATGGAGCAGTGCTCTGCTCTTCATCCATAAAACATTTCATCTTTAAAACCACATCAGCATCTAGTCCTTGGGTTACAGTAAATCCCAAGCGTATCTACAAACATACCTACATACATATGACAGTATGCAAATTATATACTTTTCATTAAAGAATAGCCCCTTCTTTTTCAACAATATCAGTTTGTCTCTTTTTACATTCGTGTATCAACTCAGAATTTAAAAAGTAAAGGCTGAGGATTCCCCATGGTCACAGCTCTCCTTCCCTCTGTGGAAATCTGTTTCTAAAATAACTCACATTCAATTACACAGGTCACTTGTGATAGTGGCTTTTCTTGGTGTGCCTGAAGAAAAGTCTGCAGTATTTGAACCATGAAAAATTATGCACAGTGTTTCATTTTAAAGATGTGCCAGATTAACAGAAGGTAATTGGGGTAGACTGTGAATGGTACCAGCTGCTTATTTGCAAATGCTACAGACACCATTTATTTTTGCTTAGAATTCCTATTACGTACTTTCCTAACAACGATTATGGCTTATTTTTTGCTATGTCATCCCCAACCCAATAGTCCTTATTTGTTGCTTTTTCATGCACCAGTTAGACTCATCCCTTCTACTATTACATTTACAACTGCAACTCTTCTCCTACCATTTTATGTAAGCAAAGGAGAAACATGAAACATTGAGATAAGGTTTAAGATTACTTCTTTCTTTGTAATATTCCCCCAGATTTGAAACCTGCACAATTCTAGTATTATTAAGTCTATCTAGGTTGAATATTAAAAAGACTACATGACAATATAAATCAGTAAGAAGCTTATACTGAGTAGTGTTTTGGAGGAAGGACTCCACAGACAGCCCCTCCTTCTAACCAACATTCATCATTGATTATATTTTCACAACTGCTTTGAAGTTACTATTTTAGTATTAGTTTGGGGGTTAGAAACTAGCCTGTGACCAGAATGATAATGTAAGGCATTATACTTTCCTTATAGTATGTGCGCAAAAGATTAAAACTGTCATTTTAAAAAATTTCTCAGGAAGTGATATAGATAGTTTAGCACACAGTGAATTTTCTTGATTCAAATTAGATGTCTTAATAATAGAAGATTCTATTTGACTACATCTTGAATATGCTACAACCTTGACTACATCCAACAATACACACTGCATCAACAAAAGCTGGTGAATAGCAGCATCTTTTAAGTACAAAGAAAAGAAGGATCAGTATCAGATAACTTTCTTACTTCTTGTTTGTATTGTAACTATTTGAAACCTATCATCTGAGCAAATTCTCAAAAGTTTAAATTATGAATCTTCTTTGATTATTTCAAAGATTTTTATTTAATATAAAGGCAAGCCAGAGGAAATTAGATGCCCTGTACTATTATATCAAATATGCAATTTGCAATGGCATTCCTTTATTAAAAATGCCAATTATAATTGCACATAAAATTTAATTGAGGTCATTACCCTCTTGACAAGTTATTTCTAAATTCTTTCATCTCATAAGATTTGTTATTTTAACATTTTCCACATCAATGCTTCTTTCACATCTATATACTTCTTATCTATTTGTAAGGGTAATAGAAATTACCCATCATTTGATTGTATCATTGTGCTATTAATAAGAAAGCTATCTATTTAACTGCTTATCAGGGAGATGATATTATCCTTTATGTGTAAAATTGTAAATATGATCCTTGTAAAACCATAATTCATTACACCATAATTATATTTGTTAAAGTATTATCAAGAAAAAATAACACCAAATTATTAATGAATTCTTAAGATTATTTTATTTTGCAGACTCAATTAAAATTCTCAGGAAATCTATAATCTCAAAAAACTCCCAAAATTCTTACATTGGGTTTACTGCATTATTACCATGTACTTCACCAAGTTAAAAACACCTTGCCAATTCCTTATGGAGGTAAACAAAGGAGGTGATATTATCCACTAAAAGATCTCAACTACTCGTTCCTATTTTATTCAGAAATAGTATATTGGTCAGGACAACTAAGATTATTACCTTGGCTGTTTCCTAAGCCTCATGGGATGCTTTGCTTCATGTAAATGCATGTAGTGGAGGCTACTTTGTTTGAAGGGCAGAAGGGTTTCCTTTGTCACAATAAACTTGCCTTAGGTATGTTTGCCACTGACATGCAAGTAGTCAGATATTCAAGACAAAATTAATTTTGTTTTCAGTCCTTCAGATGTTTAATACATTTGGGAAGGTCATTTATGCTTGAGTTTAGTATAAACCCAGCTCTAGGTAGGAAAAAAAATAATTCTACCTTCAATCAATCTAATCTAAATGAATTAATTTGTATTACATTATTATGCATTTGAACACCAGGGAAATTAAAAAGAGGGAGTTTTTTTTGGGGTTTTTTTTCCGTATTTTACTGACCATAGGCATATAAATATAGGCAGCAAGGTAAATTTGGCCTCAGTAAATAACATTCTGTCTTGTACAGTTCTTGAACTGTGAGCAAGCCACACATTCATCTAGTGGAAGCCAGTGCTTTAGTGTAAAAAGAGTATGAGATCACAATTAGAGCTGTGTTTCATGTTCCACCTTGGGTACTTTCACTTTCAACAGAGAACAAAGTGCTGCCCTGTAACACTCTCCATGGTAAAACAGGCAGTGAGTCTCCCCCATTACCTCACAGAAAACTGGGACAGTACACTTGTTTCTTCAACACAGGACAACCTAATTTTATCCTTATGATGGGGATAATTGAGTGAACAAAGTAATGGGGTCTTAGTGGACCAAGTGGAGCATATAATTGAAATTAACATCCCTTTTGAAATTTGCTCTTACCTATAATTAAGATCTTAGTATGCAAATAGCAACTTATGACCTTATATTCCCTATGTGTCCCTTTCTTGATTTCTATTAAAAAAGAGAACTATTTCATCTTCTAGAACAGACCAAACAAATAAAGCATTCTGTCCTATCAGGATCCCCAAAGCAGGATGGATGTACAGAAATTGTAGTTTGCTAAAGCTTGCAACTCACCTGGCTTTGACTGGATTATCTTATTCCCTAGCTAGCTATCACCCCAAAAAACAATGCCAATGTAAGGTATCAAAAAATCAGAAACATTTCTTATGAAGTAAAAATAAACACACTGATCTGTGATAAACAAAATAATTGCACCATGACCTATTTTATTTGCATAAATTTCCCTCTTAAAAAAATCTCGTCTAAACTCACTTGCTAGGTTCAAGGTTCTTCCTCCTCTGACCCAATGATACCACTCTGCCTCTTTTGAGGAGTTCTAAGAAAAACAAAATAAATGGAAAGTTGATGAGTATGTGTATTGAAAACATACTTTAGTGCCTTGAATGTTGGTCAAAATGGGTAGTAGGATGCAAAACTTACCTTCGAAGGCATCATACCTGCCGGCTGTAAAAATCAAATGCACTAAGGATGTTTCCTTGCATCATGTCACTTGGTTTTTGAATATCTTTCTGAATTTCCACTCTTTTCCCCTGCTATTTAAATATATCTAGCTTTGGTAACAATAATCACTCTATTTTTTAAAATGGGATCTAGTCCCCTTAATAATCTATTGACTTTCAGATGCATCACAGTGAAGAAAAAATACCTCATCATTTGTCAACTGTCAGAACTTGATCAAGCATATCCTAACTAATAATGACAGAAACTTGCATGATCTGTTAGGTATGGAACATAAAACTTATGTTCATTTCAACTACTCTGTGAAGCCTCATAAAATTTTGAGAGAGTTACACTAAGCTAATAATATATTGCGGCATCAATTGAGCCAAAAAACATCCATAAAACTGTTCCTTTTACATGCTCTAAAGCCTCCTGAAGGGAGAGGAGGAAGAGAGGAGAAGGAAAATTGGGCTTTTCAGTGTAGCCTAAGTAATGAGATCAGAAGAGCTTTGTGCAAACACTTGTATTTGCCTTCTGAGGAGACAATTTACTTACTGGGAATGTATGAAATTAGAATGTTTGAGTGTCACAATAACTGACTTGAAGAAAGCAGATACTTGAATATAAGGAATCTTCCTTACTCCATTACGTGATTTTATACACATACCTCAATATTGTATACTATATTGTATACTAGTTTTATTACCACAGGGTTATGAGGGACAACTGAGTGAAGAAGGTGACATTATATCTCTGCTAGATTACCAAATAGAGTGGCTACTACCCATATATAGAAGATATTATTGTAACAGAGAATATAACAAAGCAATGAAATATTGCTTTTATCAAAATAATTATATTTTTCATCTAGTTGAAGGGACAATTCATTTTTACTAAAAAGTATTTTCATGCTATCAAATCTCTCTTGTCTTTTACATAAATTAATTAATAGAAAATACATTCGAAACACACAAAATTTTACAAACTCAATTACAAACATTAGTTTATAAAATCCTAAATATTCACTGAATTTGAGAGACTCATTCCAAAATTCTCTCAGAGAAGCAAGTAAAAAGATCCAAGCTAAATAACTCGTCTATCCAGCCCTGATGTTCAGATCACTGAATTCTGCTTCATGCACAAACTCTAAATGAACAGTGCTGAGGTATTTTTTTGGCACAATCCTTGAACTCTATCCTAAAACACATTGTTCAGAAGATAAGGGACTTATCTATGCTGAATTTTCTGTGCTGTACACTACCAAAGAGCATTGCTAAGATAATTTGTGTAGTAAAATTCTTCATTATTGTATCCTGTTTTCTAGTCCTTATATTTTCTAAAACGCATGTAAGTTGCAAACACAGTGATCAAACTGTACTCTTCAGCTACCTTTATGCTTTCTCCAATGAATCTGGGACATAATTTCTGATTGTGATTTAGTGAGTGCTGACATCCTCAGCAAATAGTTGAGGCACAGTGATTTATCACTGGTGTCATAGTTTTATGCCCAGCTGGAGATGAAACACCATGCAACAACTTGCTCAAATGCCCACTATTCACTTCCCCCCATCAAGGTGGAATGGGGAGGAGAATTGAAGTAAAAGTTGCATTTTGAAGTAAGAACAGCTTAATAATTGAAAATGCAATAATAATCACTAATAATAATTATTGTTATAATAATGATAATAAGAAGGGGAAAAAGCCCAAGTGATGCACAGTACAATTTCTCACTGCCCACTGACTGATACCAGACCCCCTTCCAGAACCCTGATCAACCACCCTTCCAGGTGACACCCCTCAGTTTATATAGTGGGCATGACATTCTCTGGTGTGAAATATCCCTTTAGTCAGTTTGGGTCACCCGTCCCAGCTATGCTTCCTCCCAGTTTCTTTTGTGTACCTCCTCACTGGCAAGGAATGAGACAAGGAAAAAAATGTCCTTGACTTAGGATAAACACGCCTTAGCAAAACACCAAAAGATCAGTGTGTTATCAACACCATTCTTATTCTGAATCCAAAACAGCACTGTAACAGCTACTGAGAAGAAATTATTCTATTCCAGCTGGAACCAGGACAGCTGTGGACTATGTCCCTCAACATTAACCTGGGGCTTCTCTCTCACAGCTTTGCATTCAGTATTACACAGCTCCCAGGAGTGATAATATCATTGGAAAATGTTCTTATGTGGAAAAATGTAGCAAGCTGATGATAACCACAGTATTACTATTCTGCTTTAAACCAGCTTGATGGTGCCACAGCTGAAACACAGTGATGGCCAGTGACTAAGATCTGTAGCTTGTTGGGTCAGATTTAAGTCAGGATGTTACTGTGGGCAGGTCACATAAGCCCCAAAAACCATGTCCTGGGTTGTAGTGTAGGATGTACACAAAGTATTTATTCTATCACCATCTTCATGAACTGTTGAAACCAAGTGGGGCAGTGCTCTAGTGTCGGGTTGTCTTCTGCTAATGGCCCATCAACGCCTCGCCCATGACTCACAGGTANACCCACTTCACACTCACCATCCCATTGTGAGATGCTCCGCCCAGGGGGAGGAGCCAAGCATTCTCACCTGGATATAATCAGGGATTTGGGACAGTACAAGCAGCCCTTACCTACTGGATTCCCAGAGGAGCAGAGCTACCAGACCTTTCTACAGGATCACTGCTTCAGGAAGAGCACCTCACCTGGACTGCTTCCACCATCCTGCTCAGGTTGTATTCTGACTCTGTCAGTGGTCCTTTGTGTTATTGCATTTGTTTTATTTTATTTTATTTTTACCTTTTTACCTTTTTTCTTATTAAATTATATTTCCGACTTGGAGCCTCTCACTCATTTTGCTTTCAAACCACGACAAACCACCAGGTGATTTTAGGTTGATCCTGTGAAAAGTCAAGTATGTGTTGGCCATTGCCAGAGCCTAGTTTCAGCTTGAAACCCTCATAAATATTGGCCAGCATATCCAATCAGCTCCATGTATGTCTCCATCATGGTAGAGTTCAGATGCTGGCAGGGTGCTGGTGGTGGCTGCTTCCTGCTGTCAAAGATATATATTAGCAAACGGGCACACAAGGGCAAGGCAGGGTTGTGTGTTCCTGAGGTTTTTTGATACTTAGCTAACAGAAGGGTAAACTTGAGGCTTCAGGCTCAGCTTTCTGGTAAACTCTACATTACACTACCATTGAAGTTAACTAAACAGCTACACACAAAACCAAACCCTTCTAAAACAAGTACAGATATTTGTTTTCTTTCCAGCTGAGTTCGGTAAGAATCAGGATCAAAATTGCTTGCTCTCCTCCTGACTTTTAAATTTGTTTGCCTGCCTCAGCTTCAGCAAGAGTACAGAAATGCTTTTAACCAGAACACTCCTTGGTATTCCCTTGCAATTTGGATTCAGTCTGCTCTGGGCTATGAAGCATTCAGAGCTCAGGTCTCCATGCCAGGTTATTCTGCTCCAGCTGCTGGGTTACTATGAAAATGAAGTGAACAAAATGCCTGTTGCAATCTCAGAGGACATCTAAATGAAGACAGACAAGAGAGTGGCAACTCTTTTTACCTCCATCTACTTCCAGTGGAAGACACCTTAGCAGTATCTCACTTAAAGTCGAAATTAGAGAAGGAAGGCATTTGGGTGGACTTGATTCCTCTGCTAACCTCAGGTTTTCAGGGTCTGTTCTCTCCACTGTCAACTAGATGAGAAGTTTAAGTGCGTTGCACACTGTGCAGTGGCTGTGTGTACTGCCTATATACCATATTTCAGGAATACCTGACCCTGGTCCTGACATGCCAGTGAAGAATTGCCTCACTTACAGGGTGAGTATTTCAACCATGACCATAAGAGGTATGTACAAGCTTGGAATACCACTTGCACTGACACTTCCACTGATTGAAAAAAAAAAAAAAAAAAGACACATTTTAAGAAAATTATGCTCATGACCTAAGTATTGAGATCTCTGTTGGCTCTTATTCTCAACTTTCAATCAGTCTCACCCTGAAGTAGGCATAATGCTCCTCCACATTTTTATCTAATCCTTTACATACTGGTGCAGGGATGAGAGGGAAAAATTGCACATTTTTTATTGAACTCTGAGACAATATTTTCTCTCTATTTTTACCTTGCAAAGGAGTTAAACCACAGAAGGTGTCTGTGTCTGACAGACATTTGCTTTAAAATATGAATAATTCTTCAGGATAAAGGGGGACAGCTGAGCTTAAAAACCATCCACACAAAACAAGAAACATATTACAAGAGTTTGTTTCTTTCCTGCTTCAAATGTTATGACAAGTCACTTTATCTCTCTTTTGCTTGTCTGTATGTGTGAATAATATTTTGCTACTTCACAGACATTTTTAGAAGCTGAATTAATGCGGTCACTGAATTGGAGTAGCCTGTCATTGCTTAACTTTGTTACATTGCTTCAGAGAAGAAAAAAAAAAGGCAGAATCAGCAGCAACTGCACCAGCAACAACATTTTCAGCATATATAATAGATGTGAAAGCACAAAAGTAATTAAACAAATTCTGGAAGTAATTTTTAAGGAGTAAGTGACCCCTAAATAGTAATGTTTTGTCCTCCTAATAACCCAAAATTTCACTTGTCTCCATAAGTGCATTGTAATCAATCATTTATAATTCCATTTTAGTCAAGTCTCATTTCATATTAAAATAAATCCCGTAATCCAGGAAATTCCTCCTCTATATATAGGAAAGATTTTCCTATTTAAAAATATAATCACAAATAGATTTTCACTCATATAAAGAAATGAGAAAAAAAATATGACAAAAACTGAAAGCTAAACTACATATTTAACAAGATTATTAAAAGCAATGTGCAGTAAGTCAAATATTTGTTCTACAGAGCTATTCACCAGATTACTCTGGAGGTAGATATTAGTTAACAGCGAGGAGGAAAGAAGTGCGATTGTTTCAAAATTAAGTATAAGTCAGTTTTTGATCTCAAAAACTAGAAGAGGGAAGCAAAAACTAAGATTTTTTTTCCCCTTTTGAAAAGATCATACTTATACTATTAAAAAAAAATAAAAGATCTACTAGGAGCACAGGCCTCTTTTCATTCCTCATGGGAGAAGAAAGAGAGAAGGTAGGCTGCCAGTACATAAAAGTAAGTATCAGATAAGAAAATCCTAGTCAATATATTTTTTCCTTCAGTTGAGCTATTTTTAATACACACAGTCCTGTCTCTTTCTAGGAGACATATGTTATTGGAAATATTAGTTTTGCTGTACCTATTGCTTCTGCCAGCCTGCATCAAAGTAAATTTAGAGATGTGCTGACAGTCTAATACTTGCTATCAGGTTCTACCTGTAGATAAGAGTTGAAAAAAAGTCTGTTGAATTTTTTCACAATAATCAAATGCTACTATGAGGGATATTAAAAAATAAAAATAATAATTAAAAAATACCTCTTCTGATTTCAATGTACGCAGTGACAACATCTGAAGTTATTTCCTGTAAGTTTTAAAATTAATTACCTTGAAAACACAATGTAAAATAAGAGTATCTGAGTCGTTGTCCAAAACAAATGAAATGTATTTTGCATAAACCTGATTTGTAATATTTTCATCCTTAAAGGTGTCTGGATGGAAAGCAGCAAACATTAGCTGGACAAGTAAAACAAAGGATGAGTATGCAGAACCCTCACTATCTCAGATGTGCTCAGTTCTGACTTTGCCTTTGTGAAAACAAAGGAACAAAACCTTTTTCCCTTCCTCTTCAATTTCAAACCAAACTAACCTAACAAAAAATACCTTTTCCGTTTTAGTTCTTCAGAGAAAATGAACATGCCATATTTTTCCTATTTCTCAAAACAAATCTGATAAGACTTCCATGCAATATCCAAGTACATCCAACTCCTCCCTCCAGATCAAAAGTTATCTTTCTCCAAAGAAATTTGAAGAAATGATCTGTAGGACATGGCATAGCTATGCTTACGGTCTCCATTTGCGTTTCTCAGTTCCATTAAAATCTTTTTTTAGGTGTGTAGTATTTTTGAGAAGGAAGTCAAGGACTGCCCAGAGAATTTGGATTTCTTATTGGAAGTGTCAGGTTGGATGGGGCTTTAAGCAACCTGGTCTAATGTAAGTTGTCCCTAGCCATGGCAAGGGGGTGCATATAAAAAATATCTAATACATCAAATATTTTATCTTGTCATATGGTATCTCATACCTGTAATCCAATTTCATGTAGACATACGGACAAAGTTCCTCCAGTTCATAAAATTATACCAGGTGCTGTAGGGGGCGTCTGATACTGAGACCAATAATGAGTTAAGGAGAACAGGAAGAGTTTTAAGGACTCCTGTGCAATCTGTAATTAATTAAAATACAGTTTCAGCAGTGTTTGAATGACAGATGTTTGAAGGACAGCTGATGGTCCTTTTCAGCATAAACAGAGAAACCATATTGAAATTGCTGTCACAGAATTAGTGAACTCGCATTTTATTTTTTATATGGAAGCTCTAACCCACCAGAAACACCTAACTTTGCACAGACTTCATCTCTTCAAACAGGTCATGAGGTAGGAAGGGTCAAGATAATAAAAACTATTGCAGAAACTTCTCATCCAGAGAATTCTACAACTGCAATCTGAGCTCTAGAAAGTTGGGGGTTTTTTTAAACTCATCTTTTATTGAAGAGAAGTGCAAGCAGTAGGAATGTCAGGTTGGTAAAATTCCTTTAATTTTTAATTGTAGATACTTGCCTCATCTCTCACTTTTGTAGAGTTTCAACACAGTGCAGTTTAATGACTGAGGACTGCAAATAAACTTCAGTGTTGTGCAACATAATCTCGTACTCAGGTTTTACTTGTGTTAGAGTAGAACAGAGGCTTTGTACTTGCAGGCAATTTGATATTCTGATCATAATTCTTAATTTTTGTTTCCCTCTAATTTTCCTATACAAGTATTTCTGGTTTTATTATTTATTGTTAATTATGCATAGATTCTAAAAATAAAAAATTGATTTTTCCAAAATGTTAGTGTTTTCATCAGGACAATAGAATATATGTTTTTAACCTGTTTGGCCAAAATCTTCAACCAATACAACCCATTCCTTAGTCTGCCCTTGGATTGACTTGCATGAGTTGAAGTCTAAATCCTTGTATCCTCCAATAAGAGGGATTCAGAACATTAGGCAGATAATGCAATATTGTGCTGTGCAATATTTTCCCCAGTGGTTAGTGTGCTGGGAATCATGGAAGTTAGATGACTGAAATGCTCCAAATTCAGATGAAGAAAAGCTTCACAAATTACTTTAATCTCTCAGAGTGTCTCTGGCTTTCCTTGGCAATGTAGTTGAATCTATCTTATTTTTAAAGCTTGGTGGTTTTGTAGTCACCCAGGTATTATTCTTGTGACAAGACAAGCTGGTCTGGGTAGCATCTTCTAAAAAGTCATTTCATCTCCCCTGCCTAGGAATGTTCTTGTCTGTACCACCTCAGGTGATATGGAAAACTCAAGACCCACTGATTCTAACTGGAATGTCTCAGAATTACCAAGAAAAGTGGAAAATCAGTTTGTAAGATAACTAGTGTCAGTGTTACAGAAATAGCCTAGATCTACAAAGTAGTGCTTATACCAATTTACAACTCTTGAAGCTCAGCCTTGGCCAAAAATATTTCTGATAAATAAACAAACCAGTAAAAACCAAACAAGAAATACAAATGTCTTTCTGGATCATAAACAGAACATTCACATTGATTCTTCTTAATTTTCCTGTGTATGAATTATCTTTCACAACTAGATATAGTTATTTCTCTCAGAATAGACTGCAATAATGTAACACTTATGTGTGATTTTTAATATCTAATTTTTTCCCCTCATACATTTGCAGGTCTTTGCTCTCTGAATTTGCTTTATCATCAGTATAAAAACTGCCACTGTTTCATTACATGAAGGGTGAAGGGTCTCATAGTTACAATTTGAAGCAACAAGATTAGTGACAACAGCCCAAAATGATAGGGAATATTTTTTAGATTCAATCAAGAATGTCAAATAACATCTGGAAAGTACAGGATAATATTTGAGAAGCAAATACCACAAGAATACAGCTTGTAATAAAAAAATAGTCTGAGTTTTATGAGATTTGAAAAGAAACTCTCATCACCTTTACTTAAAATTCAGGGAAAAAACTTCAGAGTAATACCTGGAAGTCCAATTTCCAGAGCTCAAAACCAAATAAAATATGACTAGAAAAAAGGAACCAAAACATATTCATAAAGGTTCTTAAGTATGGAATGACCAGGGTACCTGAGAGACTTTGCCACATCCACTCTTGGATACACTCAAACTTTCTAGAAAAGAACTTGAGCTACTTGACCAAATATTGCCACTGGTCCTGCTTAGAATAGTGTTTCACTCAAAGTCCCTTTCTAGCCTAAATTATCCCAGGTTTCTGTGATTCTAATGCTTATAATATAAATACCCACAAGGTGAGCTGCATAAAGAACCTATTCATCATTTAAGTAGTTAGGGGTATCAGAGGTCCTACTGAGTAGCATCCCTCTGAATGAGATACTGAAAGGTTCCCTCTCCTGTATTTTCTGCTTCCTCAGGAAAGTTTGAATCACTTAAAAGATGAGTAATCTTCAAAGCCTATCCAAGGTCACTACTTCCATCAGGATCACAGAGGAAATTTGAATCTTGCCATCATTCCTTTCATGAATTATGTGAATTATGAATTATGAATCAAACAGAAGATCCACTACATTTTTTTAACACAGCAAAAATAACTGATCTATTTACAGCATTTGCACTGATCAAGCATCACACAGGGAGGTGACTTAAAACAATTTTAACTCATAAAACAATTTTAGCTCATAAAAAAACCCCTTGGAAATAATGTTGTGTCTTTTTCAGTATACTTGGATAGCTGTGAAGACAGAGAGGCTAGTCTTTTATCAATAGTTTTCTTGTGGCATACGGTTTAAATACACAATTAGTGATACCTCACACAGTTAATTGTGTCTTAAACAATACTTTTATATGGTTTGTATTTGTGTGCTTACTCCTGGAAGAAACAGAATGCTCCTTAAAACATCAAGGTTTGCAGAGGAGATGGAATTGCTTTATTTTCAAAACACAGACACACAGAAATAATGTAAGCTTGCACACACTACCCTAATGAGCTAAAAACTGTGTTTTGGATATTTAATATTTTATCTCAATTCAATAAACTAAAAAAATACCTCACACACACCTCACATCAATGGAGGCACTTCTCAAGAAGATAAAAAGTTGGCCACTGACTCATCTGAGAGAAGTAAGAGTAGAAATATGCAACAATATTTTAGCTTAAATCATCATTAGACAGTTAATAGACTCAATGAAAATCTTCATATAATGAAGAGAAAATTTGTTTCATTTATAAATGAAACAGCTATAGATTAGATATACAGACACATGAAGCTAGTAGATTTTGTACTCTGGGCCTAAATCATGTTAATGAATTATCCTTCAATATTATGCATTAATGTTATACATTTTTTTATAGGTGTGATACTATTTATTCTGAAATGTACGGAAGACAGAAGAATCAACATTTTTAGAAGTGAATTCTGCTATTAATATTTATTATAGAAATGTTTTCCCATTTTCCCTAACATAATGGAAAGAACTTTCTTAACTTTCAAATGAGATTTAAATGAGGTTTGCTAAGGGGGAGTAAACAAGCTGAGTTCATTAGACATGAAAGTTTTCTTTGAGGATAGTAATGTCTAGCTATGAATAAATTAAAATTATTGCAAATGTGCTATCATAATTATTATAACTAATATAGATCAGCAATGTGGAATGGTGGAATGACCAAAAGTATGCATATGAATAAAACTTTGATGCTTTCTCTTTTCTTGGTAGAAACTGAAATGACAAAATTTTCACTGAAGGCTGGAATTACCTTATTGTGGATGGAATTATTCTTGTGTATGTAGGATCTTGATCACCTCTAGGAAGTAAAGACATTAGCTGGGAAATCCATGCTTACTGTAAATTGTAATAAAAATACCATTGATTTGTGAAGACCTACATCTATACTGCAGATCAGGCATGTCTGGATAAGAATTCTAGTAACATTGAGCATATATAACTTTGAGGCAATACCTACGAAAAGCTGAAAAAAGAGTGGAAAAACAAAGATATAAAAAGTATCTGAGAGAAAATGTAATCTTGGGATCATAACATAGAAAACAAACAAGTACCTCTATGTTTTGTTTTGATTTTTTCTTTTAAATTAATTCTAAAGCCTTTCTAGTAAATTGCTTTGTGACTTTTTCTTACAATTAATTCTGGAGTCAGAGTTAAAAATAGTTCATGCACAAGTATGTTATCTAATTGGAACATGCAGTTACAATGTTTGACCTTGAACCTTTTTGGTAGAAATAATCAGAAATGTAGGTGGTTTGACAGAACAAGACATGCTCATTATCATACACTTTCTCAGTGATTTATACTCACTTTTTTGTAAGTTCAAAGGGTTTTGAGTATAAAAAAGTGGGGATGTATCCTATCTATCTGTGTTAAGTTTTAAGATTTTCCTAATACATTTTTCTGAGCAAACCTTATTTGGAGCAAATGCAACAATTACTTTCTCTTGTAAGTCGTGATTCTCAAAGCCTTTGAAAGCATTTTATAGACTTTGGAATTATTTTTGTGCATCACCTGAAAACCTTTGGATCTCATTTGCACCTCAGTTCCAGAGTTCAGTATATACCCCACAGAAATACATATGAGTCTGTCTCTCCTGTATACAGTATTCTCCACTGTACGTGGTTGTATAGAAAATATATGTACTTTGCAGTACCAGTACCTACATCTTACTTACAACTCTATCAGATAAACATTAAAAAAAAGTATCCCTCATTTTTAATATAAAATACTGTTTGAAACTGATTATGAAATGGGAGAACTAAATAGGAATGTGAGAGTCCAAAAAAGAAAACCATTAAAAGCATATTTCACCTTCTTATTACGACAAAAGCAGCAGTTTCAATTTTAAAAAATGTTATTTACTCCTACCTTGTAAGAATACAGGTAGTCACCAATCAATACAAATAGGAGTTTGCTAGTATATTATAAATAGTATATTATGGTCTTTCAGTCCTTACAATGGCTGATAGATTAATAAAATGCATATTGTCTGAGGGATGAACAAAATGTTTGGTCAAAAGCTCACTTTGGCAGTGTTTCACTGAAATGGATGGCTTTGCCCTGCTCTATACTGGTGAAAAAAATCTGGACATTCTATCTTTTTTTAATACTTAGAGTACCTAGAAAAATTTCTTTTATGGGCATCTTCTCTCACTACATTGTATTTCTTGTTTTCAAAACATAAGGCAACCTAAAGCTGTAAGAGTTTTTTTCTTTTTTTTTTTTTCTGCTAACTTACTCTGCAATAAAAGCAGAGTTACCATATGCATACTGAAAAGCTTTTCCAGGTGACTTGATAATAAATGAGAGCATTTGGGGATGGGGGTGGCAAGAACAGATGAGATACTGATACTGAGAGTTTTCCTATTGCCTAAATTCTGTGCCAACATGATGTCAACATTAAGGGATTTATTCTATTGGACCTTTTTGTTCAGCTATGCACTTCCTGTTAATTAGATCAATACCTGTGTCTATTAGGAGCTGGTTTAATATTCTTAATGAAGGTTCATTTTAGGTTCATTCTGGTTACAAGGTAGTTCTTTTCTCATATTTCATACAACTGCTTTTATACCCTGTATTCATTTGTAGTTTGTAAGTGATCTTTATTTAGGATTTGTGGTTGAAATCTGGAGTATTTGCACCACTAAGAGTGAACAGAATGAATTAAAAATAGTAATGATGCTCAAAGAAATTTTATTTTTCTTTTATCCCCTTTAGTACATGTACACTTTCATTTCTTTCTAGAACTGCCACTTAACCAGTGGCAAGTCCCCTTTCTGAACTTGCATGGAAATGCAACTAATATGATGGCAAATCATTCTCTCTAAAAACATCTCCCTTTCTTTGATTTTAAATGAAAAAGTTTTCTCTGTTACACTTCTGAGTAAGGGAAAAGTATATTATAACTGGAAGTAGGACAATGCACCTGAAGACATCCATGCAATTAAACACTTAACTACCAAACAAAGAGGACTAGAGACATCAGGTTCACCAACATCCATTAATTAAGTCAACAAAGTTCGAAGGTGCTGAAATTTTTCATATACCAATTCTGCATTAAAAAGTTAATCACAGCCTTGTTTCTGACATATACAGTTGAAATATGACTATTCTGTATTTAGTACCTCTGCAGTCAGACTATTGTTCAAGAGATTAATAAAAACACAGGATTCAGTTTTCAGGCCTCAAACATACAGTTGACATTATTTATCACGGATCAAAGAAAACTAGCACAAAATGTACATCCCAAAAGTAGTTTTTCTAGCAGAACAGGAATCTGTGTGTATACGGATTTTATTTTGCTGACTCTCATAATAAACTACCATGATGTCTTTTGAAGCTGAATAAAATTCATCAAGCTACTTCCTGTGAAGAGATCAGTTAAACTGTCAGGCTAAGGGCTGGTCTTTGGATGATTGATATCAATTTTGATGTTATTTTCAGTAAATATTCTAAATTGAGTAGATATCATGAACTATGTATATCATTTGAGGAACAGAAATGTCTGAATTTTCACAATTCTAGTTGCATCATACAGAAAAAGAACTCAGAAAAAAATGCAGAAAAGACACTACCTAAAAATGTATTTTGGAGGATGAAGGCATCCACATCAACTTATGCTGACTATTTATTTTGTTTCACTTTGTTTGGCAGGTGGTAAAGCTTGAGAATCATGACTTTGACTTTCGATTTTCATGGGATCCTCTGGTCCTTGACAAGAAGGAACACATTGCTGCAGCATAATTGTAATATTTTTGGTCTGCATCTCCTTATTCAATAAGCATTAATTTATTCAATTAACTTATTCAATTAGCATTAACTAGTCTCAGACATTTGTACTAGTGAATTCCTGTGTGTTGAGAGAGAAGGCTTCATAATTTCATATAAGGTTCAAGATTTTTGGACATTAAACATGGGATGTGGATGTCCCTGCCTTGAATTCATCTAATCCTGGTATCTAACAGCCTGACTTTGATCCCTCAAGGCACAATAAAAAATATCATCTTATTAAAATCCCCAAATGTTTATATTTATTTCTATAAAGAGAAGAAAAAAGTTCTGCAGAGGGCTAGTTAGGAACGCACACATATATTTTTACTGTTAGTTATTCAAAGTTATAAAATATTTTTCACAATGCTGAATGTGTTCCTGACGTGTATCAGTTAACAGGAGAAAGACTACCCAAATTTCTCAGTCAATATGAATATTCAAGACCCAAAAGATAATGTTTTACCTAATCTACCTATTTTTTTTTTCAGTTTGGAGGTTTTTTTAATTCTTTCTGTTGTTCACAGCAAGATCTTTTGTTATATTCTGTACAATTCCCAGAGTACAAATGTAAAGATATAACATGTTTTACATAACAAAAATATGGCTTAAAACACGCCAAACATGACACTTGCTGTCCTGATATCATTTATCCAGAAAGGAAGCAAGAGAAAGTAGCAATTTAAATGCCACTTCATTAAGAGGAAATAAATCTACATTGAACATCCTACCTTCTGCAAAATTCCACTTTGCAGTCTGAACTGAAGCACACAGATGATAATAACCTCAAATGCATAATGGTTTTTTCTTTACAATGATATTTCCACTCCCTTCTGAAGGATAAAATAAGGCTGTGTAAATAAGTCTTTGCTTGCAGAACAAAGATAGCATGTAATAATTTTAGTACTTCCAGGCTGGAAGAGATAAATATATTTGCAGCACTACAGCAAAGTGCTCTAGCTTCGTAGCAAATACAAGCTCTAGAAAATGCATTGTTTTCCCACCTTGCTGCCATAATTCCCAAGAAATTCTTATGAAAAGAGTAAAAATTTAATGTTTTTCCACCATGAAACGATACAGTTACTCTTTTCTACATTACTTCTAACAGAGTTAGAATTCAAGTTCTCTCTGCCACAACAATGTAACGTTAAAAGGATTCATACCTAAAACATATGTAATGTATTACTTGCTCTTTATACTTCACAGCTTTTAGACTACTAGCTAGTTCTAAAAAAAACCCAAAAAACAACACCACATGGCCGGAAATAAATATAACAGGATGTTTGGAAGAAGCATTTACACTGTAAATGGATTGCAAAGTTAGTTGCCCACTTATATGGAGCATGTTTTTTTCTTTATAGCTATCATATTTAATCTCATCTTTTATAAGAAATAACAAATTTTGTCATTCTCTAAGAATTTAGGAGAGGAATTTAGTTTTTCTATATTGTGGCACTTTACATTACTGAAAAAAGGCATCTAAAAAACTCCAAAACTTAGTGTTCTTTATATGATAGTCATGCAATTATTTTTAAGAAGACTTTGCCTCAAGACCTAAAATCAGTTTACTGGACCTTGTTCATTTCTTATAAGAATAGCTTACTATATTGGATAACATCCATTTATTACTTGAGTTTAATTTAGAATTTAATTTCATTTTAATTAAAATTTTCCTACATGTTGAAGAGACCTATATCTAACCTCATTCAACTTCACAAATGACTTTGTGTTAACATCCAATTTATCAACTTACTCTGTAAGGATTATATATACAGAATGAATACACAAAAGCAAAAGGTGAAAGCAAGACAAAACCCATTCAGCAATACTATTATATGCAAAGGGGGAAAAAAGTTTTGTCTCCTTAGTTCACCAAATCTAAATTAAAAGAATCGATGACATCTGCTTATATAGAAGATACTGTTTATTATTTTTAATCATACTGTTGAAATAATGGTGGTAATAAAATCAGAAGCCAGAGTAAAATAATGACCTTTAATATTGATTACATTTAGCTTTAGTAATTAGCATCATTGATCCTTAAAACTTTATTTTGCAGGTACACCCCAGAGAAAACTCCCTATTCCAAAACATGAGGGACAGCACCACAATGCAGTTGAACAAATTAATTGTGTATGGCAGCCAAAGAAGAGAAAATATAAAACAACATTGAGGTGCATGTTTTTCTTAGATCACCAGCAATTCTTCTCACAACGTGCCCACTGCCATCATAGTGTTACAAGTTGTTGTGTAAACATTGGAAGAAACAGTCTGAAGTGTATAAAATTATAATCATCATGAACAGTCTGAAGTTTATAAAATTATAATCATCATGCTCCAAGCTTTTATCACTTTTTTTATCTTTTACATCTCTCAAACATCGAGATGCAGAAAGCTTTAAAAAGTGTGATCCATCTTTAGACTGCATAAATTTCACATCTATCATTCTCTTTAGTATTTTTTATTCCCTTTTTCTCACAATCACACGTTTGGCCTAGATTATTAAGTATTTACTGTAAGTATTTACCTAAATCTGGACTTTATGACAGGAAGACAAAAAACCTGAGAATTACATCAAAAAATATGAAAAACTGTTGATAAACTTGTAGTGATGAAAATGTCCCAACAGTACAGATGACCCAAACCCTAAAGAGGTTTATGAAGTAAAAGCTTTAAATATTTAAAGTATGAGAAAATGGATGGGATGTTGTTAACACTATTAGAGGTGTTCTCATGTCAACAGTATCTAACTTTAGCAACTGCATTTTGAAATGCCTCTGCAGCAGAGCCCAAGGCCAGACAAGATAAAAGGAATTTTAAATGTCTTGAATTGGCTAATTTTAACAACTAGATTCCACACTCCTTTATTTACTGTCTTCATACCTTCATCTCTTGGTTTTTAGCATTTTTGAAACCATTTCTAGCATTTTTGAAACCATTTCTAGCACATAAAAAAGGCATAAAGCTAGGTTCAAAAGCAGTCATTTTCTCACTTCTCTTTCATGAACGTGATACAATGTGCCAATTTACACTCTGGTTTTGTTCAAATTTCTTTATGTACCTAAGAAGTGAAAGAAGTTTCAGAAGTATATTTTAGGCAGTCTGAAAGAACATCTCTTGCTTTCTTTTTCAGACTCCCTCATCACAGTCTCACCTGAAGCTCTGGGTACTTCTGCAAAGAAGATGAGCAAAGCCCTTGAACTGGATGGGTCAGCAAAGAGAGGGAAAGAAGGTGACTATACTGCAAGTTCAGCTGTGGGGGAGACCAAAGGGACAAAGTGTTAAAGTAAAAGGTAAGATAAGACAAATAAAGCAATCATCTTCCCTCCTATATCAAGCAAAAGAAACACAGACCTAATACCAGGAATAAAGGAATCTTTCCAAAGTACTGTGGAAAAGTCCCATTTCCAAATCAGGAGCTGTTGTCTTGTGACATGGAAATGTCTCTCCAGTGGAAGAGAGAACAGTGGCAGGTTTGTCTCAAGTGTTGCCATGTGTGCCCTGTGAAAAAAAGAGCCTTACTGAGCCAGGCAACCCAGGGGAAAAGAGGTGGCTGGTTACAAGGGTGAATAATTCTGTGTCTTACAACTCTAGGGTAGTTTGTAAACTCTCAAAGAAATGCACAGTGACGTGGCTGTGAGTACAAAAGAGGAGGACTACACAGTGTGTCTAAATGGGTTTGTAGAAAATCACAGAGTCATGGTCTATGGTTCTGCATTAAAGGAAAGAAATAAAGCAGAAGCTACAAAAGCAAAGTGGGGCCAAGGTGCATAGAAAGCTGGAAAGAGATTCTCTGTGCTAGGATTCCTGAAACTTCTCCCAGAATGCAAAAAACAAACCAGAAGTGTTATTGAGGATGCAAAGTAGAAAGGTATGTTTGATTCATACAGTGAAAAATGAAGCATAAAGATTATCAGAATGGAGTCAGGAAGAGAGGAAGCTCATGCAGGAAGGTCAGGCTTCCCTTCAACTATCACAAAATCCAAGTTGTTGCATTTTCATATCAAGAGGGTCAATCAAAATTTTAAAGTTAAAAAAGAGGAACGCCAATGTACATTTTAGAAAGCCTTCAATCAAGAGGTGCTGGAATTTGTTGCACTCATGATGTCCTCAACCACCACAAAGTCAAAATATTCTGTATCCTAAAGTGAAGGTTAGGACAGATGTTGGAAATATTCAAACAAGAAGCAACAGTGAATTGTCAGAATACACTGACAGTGAAACAGAGGAGAGTGAAGAATTGATATATGTGAAATTTAAGAAATAAAATTGTAACATGAGAATAGCTGTTCCTAAACAAGGCTATTGATAGAACAATCAGATCAGAAGCTGGAAGGCATGGTGTACAGGTAAGACAGAGAAGGAAGTTGTTATTGAACAGTTGCTCTTTAACAGTAACACTTCAATAAATCCTTGCAAGAATAAAACCAAAGCAAATAGCAATAATAATAAAATCATTGGTTATATTTGATTTAAAAAAGGAACTCAATAGTAAAAATGTGAGGACTTATTCAGAAGGAAAAAACACAACTTAAAAGCTGAATTTTTTAAAGATATTGTAGAACATGTATAAGAATAAAATTCTCAAGATTCAGAATAACTGCAACAGTGCCATAAAGAAATAAGGAAGGTCCAAAATGAAACCAATATGGCTATAGAGTAAGGATAAAATGGCAGTAAGAAATCATAAGAAAAAGTGAAGCCATGTCTGAGTTAGGAAAGGACGATCGTAAATTCTCACACTTTCAGTGAAGAAATGCAAATAAGACAGGCCAATAAAAAGTTTGCAGAAAAAAGTACAAAAGCGCAAAACCCAGAAATAAATCCTTGTTAAAGCACATCAGAAGCCGAAAGCTCATCACGGTGCCTTTAAGGTCAACAAAGGATTAAGGTATAAAATAAGCACAAATAGCAGCCAAATGGGTGTTTTTCATCTGTGGTGACCCAGAGGCTGGGGAACTGCATATATGGCAAATCCTTTTACAGAGTACTGAGGAGTAGAAAAAGTGAAGCTAAGGGTCAATGGAAAAGATCACAGAATAAATATATGAATCAGTAGTAGCGAATCACTTACATCAGACAGTATTTATTCAAGCTCTAAAGGAACTCAAGGATGAAAGACCTTAACGACTAATGACAGTGTGTAAACTTTCACTTAACACTGTTTCCATATCAGAGGCTTTGAGAATAATTAACCAAGTGAGAATTTTTAGCAGAACTCCAAGGAAGACTGCAGACCATTAAGATGACATTTGTACCAAATAAACTAGTGCAAATTACTCTGACGAAAAGTATTAAAATGCACACAGATAAATAAGATGTTATGGACAAGAATCAGCTTTTGAAAGGCAAGGAATGCCCAGCAGATTGACTGGATTTTTTTTAAGGAATAAACAAGCCATAGGAACCATCCCATCTGGATTACTCAGGCTTCCATATGCTGTATAACTTCCATCAGAATAAATTCATCAAAGAAAAATCAGGATCAGGCTGTTGTTTAGAGAAAAAAAAAGTCTCTCACATGGAACAGTATAATTTTATGAAAGTATGGAGTAATGGTGAACTATCACAGAGAAGAGTATTACTAATTGAGTTGCACTAGGATAAGGAGTAAGACTTATGCTGTTCAAGAGATTCACACCACAAATTACCCAAGAAGTGACTAGTGAGGTGACAAGTCTGTGATGATGTGAAGTTATCCAGGATCATAATAAAAAGTACTATCTGTTACAGAAAAAATAAAATGGAATATCCAATTTAATGCAGAGAAACACAGTGCAACATAAGGAGAGGAAAAAAGTCAAACTCAACCTTAACTGTCCATTGATTAATACTACTCCACTTTGATATCTTCATATCTTTATAGATTTTTTGTGTATTTTTCAGTTCTCAGTAAAAAGAAATAAAATATGAAGTATCAGGAAAGAAATAGAAAATGAAAGAAAACAGTGTTACACCTTCACACAGAATCACACAAACGCTGTTCCAGCTGTGTTGCATTGACTTCTGAGATGAAAAACTTAAACAATAATGAAACTGAGGAGTAACAAGGATGAGACAAAGTGCAAAATGTGCTAGAAACACATGAGCAGCTGGAAAGGTATATGATTTTGAAAGCAAATAGACAAATCTATGGAAGAAATATCTATTCAGGGTATACATTCTGGCTCCTGAATCTCTAACACCTTCTAATGGGGTAGTTTTCTAGCACAGTATCATTATGCAATTTCCCTTTTTCATTAGGGAAGTGTTACTGGTTACTGACAGAAATAGGATACTTGACAATATTGACTTTCAGTCTTACCCAAGGGAGCATCTGTTCTTGCATGTTCCTGAATAGTAAAACAGACAAAATCTGAACCTGTAAAATCTTGATTCCTTTTGATGTACACTTTGCCATTGCTTTTTACTACTGGAACTTTATAACCAAGCATGCCCACCCTGCAAAGTTCAGAAAGAGTTTAATTATGGATAACAAACCCACTGTGGCCTTTCTCTGAGAAAAGTAAATCTTCTCTGAAACTTCATTTGTTAAGCAAATGTCTGAAAAGATGTTTGTTCAAGACACTCTGTAAATGAGCTGGAAATTTAGAGATCTTGCTGAAGCAGTTTTCATCTAGAAACAAGGTGGTGGGAGAGTATTCCCAAATATGAATAACAGAAGTTCAGCTTTAGTTAGAGCTAAGGATCTGTTTTTGCTTTCTATTGCCCTCCTCTGTGCCTGAAGGTGGCAGCATCAAGATGCTACAAAATCAGCAGTTATAATCAAACAAAACATCAGTTACTCCTGAAATTAAATTTTATATGCAATTTAAAAATGAATAGTTTTACTAACACATCCTAAAAGGGATACATGGATTAAGTGCAATAGGCTATACTAAATAATTTCAAATAATGTCTTGATTATTTTCTTGGAATCATGCAAAATAGTTTTTCAACAAGTTTTTAAATAACAAATGCAAGTTACTATGCTTTAGATGGTAGATTTCCTTAAAATATATCCATACAGCAAAATTTAAAACTTAATATTATCTTATATTTAATACATCTGTTCATATCCTGTTCCATGTCAGCAAGCAGAGAGCATCACCTGTTCATTTAATTTATCGCTTTTAAATCTATATGTAATGTAAATATTGCTTCATCTCTTCAAGATCTTCAACTGAAGCATAACTGAAATCTTTCATATGGCAGGACTTTGATACAAAATTTGCGCAAATCAGACACAAGGCTCTGCACAGCTGTATAATAACACATTAGAGGTCTGCAAGCAAATGAGGCAGTGGTGCAAGCAAACCCACAGAGTCCCTTTGGCCATTTTTCTGCTCTAAAGTGGATATATCAAGACTAAGCAAAAAAGTGACAATGCAAAAGAACTTTAGTACTTATGTCTTTTTTTTATGAATACAGAAAATACTGCTCCCATTCAAAATCCCCTTCGTAGAACAGACCATTCTTGACTATGAGATTGCAGCATGATTTTGAAATTATGTTAAATAGTGCCACTTAATATTAAAAAGGGAGAACAAAGAACTAATTTTAGATGTTTGTACATAAATCTAGAAGGTAATAGCACAGGATTAGTGTATTATCATGGACCATTACAATTAACACACAAATTGTTTCGTAATGGAAAGATTAGCACATACTTACTTATTGTCAAACCACGTAAGTCTCACAAAATCCAGCTACCAGCTGAAAGTTGTTAGAAGTTATGAGATTTTAGGGCAAATGATACCATTTTTATTTGCTGTTTCCTTCTTGCAAGCTTACAAACTTCATGGGAATTAGAATTCAGAATTGCAAATACAAGTCTGAGTATTCTGCAATCTCAGTTACCCTCTAAAATAGTTGAAAAGATCCCCATGCACTAAAAACATGACCCAAGTGTCAAAGGCCACTGCGTGCAGTTGAGCTCAAAGAATATGACTTCAACTGATGGAGGTCCAGAAAAGGTGCTATAGGTAAACACGGTCTGAATGGTACATCGCTATGGATGGGAAGTGTACTTTGGCAAAAGTATTTTGTCAAAAAAAAGAGCTCAGTTGTTTAAGCAATAGGGTTGTATTTTAGAAAGCGATCTGCTGAACTTTCTTGCTAAGATTCAGCATGGAAGACTCATGATGTGGTATTGGCAAACTACACAACTACCATAATATTTTTCAGTATTCATTACTGTAATAGTAAACAAACCCAGAATTAACATCTGATATTAAAATCACACAATAATTCCCTTTAGTAAGGCTGTCAATTCAATTGCCTTAAGCTTTATTATCATAATTCATTCTTGTATTAAAATATCATATAGTCAGGCTTTTATTTATGTTAAAATTTCTGGAAATATTTAGTCATGAAGGCTTACAAATCTCCCCAAAGAAAAATTAGGTACAAACATGACATTGTGCCTATTCCAAAAATGGTATTTAATTTAGGACCTCTAAGCTTTGAATCAAGGACTTTAACTCAGCAGGTACCTTCTGCGCAAAGATTTTTCATGTGAATGAATTTATAAGCTGTCCAGGCTGCAAAATTCGTACTGAATTTACCCATGCTTTTATTAAAAAAAATTGTTCATAAATAGGAATATTTAACATCTTAAAAGACTAAAACATTATTGCTGTGCTTTCAGACCTTTCAAAAATCCTTCCACACCCCAAAATTACAGAGATTCCCCGAGGTAGGAGGAATCCTCTAGCCGTACTAATGACTCTTCTTCCCCTGACAGTCTTTCCCAGCTACACCCATGAGGGAGGAGCCATATACTGGAAAATTCTGATAGTAGCGGATTGTGAATCTTCAGTTTACCACAAAGTTGATGAAATGCATTGTTTATAAAGAAAAATAAAATCTTTTTTCTGAGTTTTTGAGCCTTTTATAGTTTGCCTTTCCCTGCACCTCCTCAAGTCAAGGAATCAGCAATAAAAATAACTGATATTGAAATCATAGTGTCAAGCACTCAAGCTGAGTTTCTGGTTGCCAGTACAAAATTAACTAACCTACATTGCTAGGACAGAATATTTTAACTACAAGATCACATACACTGTTTCTTAAATGATTCAGTTTTTCCAGGACACTGAGTAGATCTTCCAGGGAATCAAAGCACAGTAACAAAGGAAGTTTTTCACTGTAGAACCTCTGTCTGACTTCTTACAGGAATGGAAAAATATAATATATAAAATATAACAGAAAGAAAAAAAAAGTACAGAAAGAAGAAAAGGATGGCTTCCTGACTCACACTCTTGAATTCTATCCTACGAAAACAGGGTTTTTTTCTGACTTCAGCAACTGAGAAGAACAGATTTCTCATGCTCAATTATTAGTGAAGTCTTTTTTATTTTTTATTACTATTACCCGACGTAGTGAAGTGAACCCACTAGCAGAAGTGTCTCTTTCTACCAAATGAAATGGAAATGAATAGAAATTTTCCATAAATACAGCCTTATGCCAAATCGGGACTCAGAAACTAAGCAGTAAATGTTACCCACATTATGGACATCTGTGACCTTTCACTCTCAGTAATTCTGCTTCCTTTCTACAAATCGGGGTTAATTCCACCCCTCCTCCAGAAGCATGTAATGAAGATTAATTATTGTTTGTGAAAAATTCAGATAGTATATTGATGCACACTGCTGAAGAATACTTGAGGAAATTAATCATTTCTTCTTTACAGCAGGAACTGAATAGACCAGAGTAAATAATATATGGGACAATGCAATGAACAATTAGGACAAGAAAAAATATTGAAAAGCTGCTTATTATCCACACAGTATTTACTTTGTGTATGCAATAAGGAAGGGATCCTGTAACTAAAGATTGCTGTAATCCAATTTCAAAAGGTACAAACTAAGAGTGAGTGATAATTCTGATTTCTTCCCCTTCCTAATTTTCAAGTTCTTTGCAAACATAATATTTCAATATAGCAACAGTGATTATACTATAATGCCATTTTTATTGCAATAGATTGAATTTTCTGAACCATTTTTAGATCCAATAATTGAAGATAGAATGGAGTATCTAATTACCATGTTAAGAAACCATATTGACTCCAAAGAAAGAGATAGTGGCTAATTCACTGTCAGACTTGGAATCAGAGCCAATAGCAACCCACTCCTCTGTGCTGATGACTGATGATTATCTCTCACCTTCCATGAGTGATAATATTGCAGAATGGAAAAAACACAAACTCTATTTTTTGCTTCAGCAGACCACAAGAGAATATATTTCAATTGTAATATAAAAATAAGCATATAATTAGTGCAGCATTTTAAATAAAGTATTCTCAATTACTGTAGTCAAAAGGTGAGACTTATTTACAATTGTAGGGAGCACATTTTTTCCTGGACTCCTGTTGTTATGGACTGTAATACATTATCTGTTAATCTTCACCAATTACAAGCTAGCAGTATTTAGCAACACACAGTGCTGTTAAAAATGTTTCTAAATAATCTTCAGTAAATGCAAGTTTCAACTTTTGCTCTAATTTTCAGGTTTCTAATAATAGAGCATTTGAACCTTATAAATCTTAGAAATCTAATTAGACAATGTTAAGTTCTCTCTAGCTGAAGTCACAGATGTTTCATACTGGGAAAATCAGCAAGCCCCAGGGTTTGTTTGGTCTAGTATAGTGTCAAATTTTCATGGATAATTTAATAGCTAATAACTCTAATTCTTTCCCGTAAACCAAGAGATGATAAATAGTAATTGCTCTAAAGCCATAAAATCAACCCTCCAGGCAAAAAAAAAAAAAAAAAAAATCCTCCAAAAAACATTGAGGAGATTAATTTCTGGTACTTAATGTTTCTTTATTACTAATTGTTCCTGAGTTGTATATATCTTACAATATGAAAGAAAATGCAAATAAATCCATTGGATTCAGGCAACTGAGAAAGAAATTACATCAAGGATGCTGTACATATCTTTGATCTATTACATGATGCACTGATTAGCCGTCAGTGAAATAATTTTATTTCTTTTTCTTCTTAAGTTCTAGTAATAACAGTTTGTGGGAACATCCCAGACTTCCACCAACAAAAAAACAGTTTCTATCTAGAAAAGTGTTATTTTCTGCTTTCAGGTTTTTTTTTTTTAATTATTTCTCCTTTGCAAAATTATCCACTATAATATAATTTTTTTATTATTTAAATAGAACTAGACATGCAAAGGGAATTATTCAGTTTGCAATTGAGATTACACATTCTGTGAGAAGACAACTTGATGTTTTTCTGAAGAATGTCAGAGTAACATTTCGCATTTAGCTGCTTAAAAGGCTGATAGCAGGGTGGGGTTTATCTGTTTTTAAATCATTAGCCAGGTCATTGTGTGGAATGAACTGGGTATGTTGTTTACCAGTGCTCTATTGCAAAGGTTTCCCAGACTCTTTTAGATAAGTCACCCCATAAATACGATGAGTTTGCAGATATTCCTTCATTTTCTATGTTCCATCAGACCAGCTGGTAACAGCTTTTTCCTCTCCTTTTTAAAGCAGAGGAGATGGCTTTAGTTTTGAGCAGAAGGGAAACAGAGTGCTGGCAATAAACAAAGAATGGGTGAAATGCTTAAATATGAAAACTCAGCAGAATTCAGGCAACATAAATTCTGAAGACATACTACAGTACTTGGGAATAGCAGTTTATCTAAACAAAAGTCATCTGGAAAACTAATGAGAAGACTCTTAGAGAATTATGCTACCACTGGAAAAATATGACTGTGAATATACAGTCTTTGAAAAAATGGACGTCAACTGGTCATATATTAAATGACCAAAAGATAAAACTAGAAAGTTATAAACAACAGTTCTTCATCTCTGTTTCTTGTTATTTCTATTTCTAATTATTCAAGAGAAGAGCATCACAGAGAATTTTAAAGACAGAGGAATGTAAGGTGAATTTTAAGGTTAATAATAAATAATAAATAATCTTTAAAGTTGATTAATTCAGAATTGAAAGAAAAATAAAATATCCAAAGAATATCTAATGATTTAAAATGCCTGGAAAAAGTTCAATAATTATTATCTTAATTCAATACTCATATCTTGTCATAGAATCCAACAAGATGTACAAAACATGCAAAAGAAATGGAGGATGTTCCAATACCATTATGTATATTAATCTTTAATTTCAAACAGGAGTAGTGGTTATTGTTTCCCAATCTCAAGAATCAAACTGTACAGTTCAGAAAATGATGAGCACAACCACCGAAAACTCCCTTAAATAGAGATCAAAGACAATGAGTAACACTATGAAAACACAAAATATCACAAACCAGAGAATTTAAGTAGGAAGTTCTGTTCTCCCTCTCTCAGTACAAAAATAGCTATTTAAATAACTGAATGACAAAAAATATTTTAAAAGTTTATCTGATGAATTTTTAATATAATTTTTAAATTTAATGTTCGTGTACACTATCTAGCTGTAGAGGAACTTCTATTTGCACAAGCTAATCAGGTGATTTCCCAAATATATCTGTGCTTACTGATTTCATTTAAGAATGCAAAATGTAACATTATCCAGCCCCTGTGCCAAGAAAAAAAATGTTCTTTTTTTTTTAATAGATATTTAAAATGGTCTACATAATTGATTTTGAAATATTTGAAAAGCAAAAAAGTTTTATATATTTTTTTTTTGGTTTCTAGTTTATCTAGTTCATAGTTTTTTGCTTTCTGAAAAGTAATACATTTGCTAAGCTGATTTTCCTAGGACATGATGAAGAAAAAAATTGAATATATATACATATATATATATATATATATGCACTGGATGGAATTTTTAGCCTGGGGAAAAGGCTATGTTCAATTGCTTTATGATATACTGATAAAAATATTGTCCAGAAAGACAAAAAGTAATAGAAATATTATTTGAACTTGCTTTGACAATGCTCTTGTAGTAGGTGGGAAAAAAATAAAATGAGGTGACTCTTCTTTCTGTATGGATTCTCAAATGCTGAATTAACATGTAAGACTCAGAACAAAGAGTTGTGGAGCTGCCACAGAAATCTGGAAATCATCTGCCAGGTACATACACCCCAACAGGTAAGATAAGGACTTCAATCATGTCTTTTTATTTTTGAATATTCTGCATTTATTTTCATAGTAATGAATTTGCTAGAAGTTATTTGACTACTGTGCCATTTCAACTAGAAATTATTTGTTTTTTTTCTTGCAATGCAGAGGGATCTGTCCCACAATACACCTAGGAATATTAAACAAGGTCTTAGTCTACAAATACCTAGTATCCAAGTATCTTCGTACGTTAGTATCAAACACTATTTTTTCCTCTTCTTTACAAATCTTTTTGGAAAGAACAATGGAATTATTGGCATGCAATGAAATTAAAATAAAATGGAAGTCACAGTTCTGCCAGACTATAAAATAGTCTACAGGATAATTTTTAATAATCTGTGACTATGTTCTTGTTATGCTTCCTAAATGCTCAGCTTCAAAATCAGCTGCTTTATGCTAAGAATTCAAAACCTTTGTATTATTTTTAAATGAAATCTAACTTTGGTATATTTATCTCTTTGTACACGACACTGCCTGCAGGTTTAGGTACATAAATAATTTACTGGTTTAACAAGACATGACAGACCAGCTGAGCTGTGGGAACTGTGTGCACAGCAGATGAGAAGCAAATCCAGTTAATTTAGATGGCAACTACAGGACAGCAAAATACCTTTTTTACCTTCTACTTAAGATTGTACACACACACAGCTGCTGTGGCCCAGTACACATCCAAGGTAACATAGGAACTGGCTTCCTTTCTCTCTCTCGAGATCTTGTGCAATCAATTCTGTTCTGGTTTTCCCTCTTACACAGACCACATCACTTTACATCTATTCAGGTCTTGCAGAAGTAAATATTCTAACCTGACAACATCTGTCTCCCTAATGCCAGCTGACATGAAAAAGTATTTGTGTGAGAAACAGATTACTAAAAAAGCAATAGAAAGGATGGTACAACATGTAAGAAATCTAATTCAAAACTGAATCACAAAGAACAAAGTTAATTACATATGTAACTTTTCTCCTGAAAATACCCATCACATTGCCCCTCTTCTGTAGTTTTAAAAAGTCTCTGATCATTGAAAATATTTATTTTTTTGTCAGTCTTCTATTACAGCTAAGGAATGGCCTTCTAAAAGATGTATGCAGTGCTCTTATTAGCCTACCAAGCTCCCAGAAGAACTATCTCTCCAGCTGGCTTCTCATCCTCTCTGCTTTAGCTTACAAGTATTCATCAGGAAGTTATCCCCAAACCAGAGAAGATTTAACATAAAATTATTTTCAAAGCTAATGTAGTTGATACATCAAAAAAGTTGGGTTTTTTTTTTTTACTTCTAGCATTCACTTATATTCTTTTTATTTCTCATCATCTGTGTGTGATATGGTATCTTATAAATCTTTAAAATTCTTCTTTTGTGTAGAACACTCTACTGAAGTGTTGTCTTAAGATATTGAGGATGTCTAAGGAGTTTCTAAAAGGTTATGTATCTATGTATTTTATATAAATAATCATGTATTATTGTATAAAAGTTTAAATCACCAAGAATAATTATTCCTCAGCATTTAACATCAATGGACCTGCTGTTTCTGGAGACATAGATTTGCAGAATGGTGAGGGTGGGGGGAACTCCACTCATCCTCATCCACCACATGTGAATGGGACGTTACCCCTCTGCAGAGGGACTGCAGAGATGGGATACTCTGCAGGGCTGACTGATCCAGAACTTGGCTTGGAAAAAGGACTGCACAACATGCTGGGTTTTGGACACTCCAAGTTTGCTTTGCCCCAGGTTTTCCCTAGGTGAGGATTGCATGCAAGCCAAAGGAACAACATGCCTTACTCCCCAGCTAAGAGATTCCCATTTGGATTTTCATTCCTGAAAGATATTCTGCCAGTAATCCCTCAACACTTCTCTTGCCCTTCTATAAATTGCATTAGGAGCCTTTGTCCTCAGAAAAGAATTAGACCAGCATCTATGCAACTTAGATCTAGGAAAAGAATTTTCATGTTGTAAGTTATAAAAAAAAAATCCAGTCAATTAAATGCAATAGCATTTTTTGTTGGGTAATTTGCAGGAAACAATTTTATTGCTTCAAAATTATTGCTGTAGAAAAGCTAATTTCTTTGTATGCATATTTTAAATACTTAAAAGTAATTAGGAAATATACTTCATGGGCAATTTTAAAATTAAAAAAAAACCCATAATCATTATTGCTATAAAGCATTTTTGCAAAAGTGCACATTCTTGTTAACTGTTAAAGGAAGTTATTCCTCTAGCTTACCAATTCTGTGGCTTTGAAAAAAGGCCCAACATTAATTAAACCTAGCTGGCATAATCAGGTTATTAGGTGTTATAGTATAAAGTGAGTGCAAAGTGAATTTTGACTTATCTACAGAGGGTTTTTTTTTGTGGGTGTTTTTTGTTTGTTTTTGTTTTTGGTTTTGGTTTTGTTTTTTTGTTTTTGTTTTTTTTTAATGAGTCCTCAGAAAGCCTGATAGCTTTGCAAGGTATGAACTGCCCTTTGCTTGTTCCACATATCTCTGACTTGGAGAACTTCAGAAGGCAGTAAAAGACCATCTCTGTAAGAAAACAAAGCTCCAATCAAACCAAGCTCTTCCTGGTGGTCAGGGTGTTAATGGGCACAGAGCTATTGAAGGCCTGTGTTGGTGTTGTTTAAGAATTCTTTTAACTATGTGTGTTCTCAGCCTGTTCTCCTCATTCCTTTTCCCAGCAACAGCACACAGAAGTATTTGGCTGCATAGATCTGGAATTTACTTTGCCCCCATACCAACTGTTTTAGGCTACCAAAACAACATGCACAGGCACATGGATGTTTAATCACATTTCTATGCTCAATTATAGCTTTATTTTTAAAGTTGCACATTTTCTGGTTTGCCTAAGGCTTTTCTGATTTTTTTTTCCTTACACAGAGATAGAATAAGAAGCAATAGTTAGTTAGATAAGTTACAGTAAAACATGCTATTACTACTACAGAGGTGAAATACCAGAGCAATTTTGCCCAATTTCTCCAGAGTAGCTTTGGAATACTCAAACTGTTCTAGAACCAAGTGGACCTGGATGTGAGAAAGTTGATTCAATGACACCTGAGCACATGCTCAAACAAAAATTCTGGAACTCCTTTCCATACTCAAATATTCTACAAAACTGTGGAAACATTTGGCTGTGTTTTCCATTAAAATAATTTTACAGGATCGGAAACTGCAGAGATAGAGGAGGACAAAACAGTAAGACTTTAGCCTTGCAATGAGTCCAATCCCCAGAGAGTTTTTTGGCTCTTGCTCTCAACATTTCTATTCATTTTCTTTTGAAGGCAAAGCACATAGACACAAATTAAAACCAAAACTCCTTCTTTCATCCCAATCAGGAAGACACATTGTCTAGGTCCCTCTTTGCTCTCATGAATCTTAAGAGTTCTGTGGCAGTTATTTCTGCATTTGGTACCTGTAAAGGTGAAATTAGATTTTAAGCAGAAAAACAAAGTGATTTCACTACCTCTATCAGAATTCTAGAAAGCTTTTCAGGCCATGAATGATTATTTCAAATACATCTAATAAAAAGCTTTAGCCTAGTATCACATCCAATCGGGATTCACAAAAAAGAACCATTCTCCATCAGTTTGCATGGTTTATGTGTCTTCTGTTCAGTCTTCTAGCTCCTGTGAATACTCAGTCCCCATGTAGTTTATACTCAGGTATTAATCTGTATCCTACAGGAGCCAGGCACAGTTGGCTCCATTGGGGGTCTGGTTCCAGCCTGCTTCAATCTCTTTAAACCTGTTAGATTGTGAAATCCTTCAACAAAATCCAGCTGCTGGATCCTTTGTTAGATATACTCAACAGGCAGAAGCAAGGAGAGCTGTCTTTTAATTACCCACACAGCACTATCAGCAATCCCGTGTCCAACATAGTCTGTATTTTTCAAGTTTCAATATATAGTCAAAATACGTAACTTCACATTTTAGGTAATGAAATGATGTTCAATTCTCCTATGAAGCCTTCCATTAATTTCTTAAATTGATTAAAAAAAAAAACAGTAGTGAAAACAGCAGTCAATTCTATCACTGGCTTTTCAACACAACAGTTTTGCTATTGAAAAAGCACCATCGATATCACAGTGCATAGTTTATTAGCAATAGAGATAGAAATTCAAAATTACATAAAAGCTATCTAAAACCTCAGCAATTAAAAATTTCAAGAACGTCTAAATTTTTTCTTTGGGACAAATAAAATGAGTTCTTTCTATCCAGTTACTTACATGTTCATCTAGCATACAGACAGAACTGAACAGATGAGTGAGAAATATGGTCTCTAAAACTATGTTTTATCAAAATAAGAAATACTAGTGGGTGGCTGTGAAATATATTTTGTAGTAAGGAGAGAGAATTATAAACTAGCAAACCATAACCTGAAATGCCAATCTACTATTCTATCTATTTTTACTGAATATACTTCCAGATTTGATTTTAGAAAGCAAGTAGATACGACTGTGAATCATCCTCTCATAACATGAGTTAACCCCGTAATGGTTTGTAAATAGACAAGTATCAGCTGTTCACAGGAAACTAGGGATTTTTATCCACTTGTGATTGCTTTTGCTTAAAACCTAGAATACTGTTTGGATGCTTTATCAGTAAATAGACACATTCCAAATTGAGATATATGAATAATCACCCTTTCACTAGAAGTGTTCTCTACTTTACATCTGATAATATAAATGGAAGTTTTGCATTTTCACTTGATACAAGTAGTTGTACACTGACTTTAAATCTATTCTTTTAATAAAAGTGTATTACATTGGTGTCAGTGTTTCTTTGTTTTAGCCATGACCTTCAGCTTATAAGCTTTAGGCAGCCTGACTGATTATTCTTGTCCACAAGTTTGCACTTCTCTATAAAGGAATCCTATATTACATTTGTGTTTGGGCTGAAAAACTTGTTTTTCCTAAGATATAAAAATTTATTTGATGGTAATGTCTAAATACGAAGAAAAACCACATAAAATCAATGTGATATTCTTACTTGGTCAAACAGGGTTTTGTTTCACTGTAGTTCACACACAGGATATTACTATCTTTTCAAATGCTCTCATTTTACAAGCCAGAAAAACACATGAGAACAGATAATTGCTCAGCAACCACTTCTGTCAATCGTGTTGTGCCCTGTGCTGATCACCATAATGTCACAACAGTGTTTTGCTGCTGCCTTCAATGGCATTAGGCTTATGCACAATGCTTGTCTGCATAAATTGTCCCCTGTTGACTGGCGCAGCTCGGAAAGGACTTCTGTTGCCAAGAGCTAACAAGCTCCCCCTTTACGTCAAGTGCTACAGGCCCATGTGTTTGAAGTGGAAGGATCAGAGTACTTAGATCTCAGATTTGTGAAGCTTGTTAAAGCTTTTTATTAAATTCAGCTAATTTCAGAATTGCAGGATGGTAAAGCTATTCTGATTTTGCAATCCAATGATACCGTCTTGTTTTCTCTTTTTTTCTATTTGCATAGTACTTTTGGAAGCGGAATATGAAAACCATAGTGCATATTTTCCCAATATATTCTGCAGTCCATGCCAAGCTGGTGTTATTTATTGACTGAGGTTGTTTGGACTGTCTGAAATTAGAATAGCATTAGACAAGCTTGTCTTTTGACTGCACTGCAAGATGTTATAATAAAAATTAAAGCAACATTTATTGAAAAAGGCTTAGATACAAATCAATATAGGGGAAACCAGATACGCAGATTTTCCACCATACAGAAGGCAATGCATCTGGTGTTGTATTGTAAGAAAAGATTCAATTCTTAACAAGTGAAATCATACTGTCATTTGCAGAAAAACAAAAACAAAAAAAATGCTCAATAAGAATCGCAAGAGATCTGCTCCAAAATACCAGTCACTGAGAGAAAGTGTCAAAATAGCATAAAATACACACACTATACTTTTATAATTTTATATTAATTTATGAGATTTGTCAGATAATAAAAGGTGACATTATATTTTATATCAGGTATCTTTTCCAGAGGGAGGGAGTAGGGGGTGGGGAAGAGAGAGAGAGAATAATCTTTCTGAGACTGATGATTGAAAGATGATTTTAAAATATATATGCATGATTTCATTACTGCAAGCTGAAACTTCCTAAATAAGGTGCATAGATCTAATTAAATCATTTTTATAAAGGTTTGAAGTTCTTCTTATTTTCAAATATTTTAAACTGTGTCATTGACAGTGCAGACAGCTATTTAGTAATGCAAACAGGATGCTGCTCTGTGAATGTCACATCAGGATATCGACATTTTTCTGGCGGCTTAGATATTCTCAAACTTCATATTTAACATCATGATGAGGTATTGTATTATCTCTATGTAGTGGCTACAAATAGCAGTCTAAAGATTATATAGTATACTTGGATTTAATGCAACTGGCATAAAGGATGCTCAGATATTTTTGTATTTCTGTATTATAATAACCAATTATGGCAAACAGTGCTTTTTCTTACCAAAATTTTGAAAAAATCTGGGTTGAATTCTACATGAGAAATCAAACACATCAGCCTGAGCTAAAGAAAGGTGTGAATTCACACTGAGCTTCAGCATCATGAGGAGCACTGCTGTGTCCCTGAACTGCACACACCCAAAACAGGAGGGTGCCTTTGATGGCTTTGGGAACCTTGCTGTACCTCCCCTGAGATGTCTGTAGACAGTTAAAAAAGGAAAAGGTTCACAGCTCTTCATCTGCAGTTATATGTGTGCACAGTGCTAAAACATTCCAGTCTTAAATCTTTTTAATAGAGTTCAATAATTCATATTTATTTAAAGTCAAGTGTATTTAAAGAAAGATGGTACAGACAACAGCACACTAAAAACAGATATTGAACTTATTTGTTACAGTAACCACAAACTACACACACACAGTGTTGAAGTGTTCTTGGGCCAAAAGGTCTTCGCTTCAGGGCATATTTGAAATGGGTGACACCATCTAAGATGGAGTTGACTAACCCTTCCTGGTAGCATGTATTTTGAAGATAGAAAAAAATTTTCTGCAACATCCATCATTTTACTTCTGCCTCTCGTCTAGCTAAATAAGCTATGGAGCAAGTCTTTAGGGAAAAGAATGCATAAAGCAGAAAGAAAAGAATGAAAATTAAAAAACATGCAGAGTAAAAAAATATAATCTACTAAAGAATTAAGCGTGAATTTAAAAAAAAACCCAACAAACTATCAACACATCACCAACTTTTATCAGCATAATACACATTATGCAGCTATACAAACTGTATTTTACATTTGATGTCTTTTGTTTATTTGAAAGCAACATTGTTAAGCTTGAGTTGCAACTACACATGAAAAAACTGATTTTCAAAGACGGAGGTGTTACTGAGCCTAGTTTATACTATCTTCAATAACACCAGGTGATGGCAGGTGAAAGTGAGTTGTTAATTTGTGAATTTCAATCTTATATTCTTTTGCTCATAATAATGAATCTAATTAAATACATTTTTTTTCCTAAGTTACATGTGAAGGAAACATCCATCTCTATTACTATTAGAATATTAAACCTCTTTGCAAATCAATCTGTCTGTGGCCAAAATAACCTTTAAACTCTATGCAACAATCAAAGCTACAGCTGTAGGCATTATAGGTTCTGTTGGTCTTCTACTGCCAGCACCTAGTTCTGCTGTAACAAAATCAGTATGTCCTACACCAGAAAAATACAATAGCTTGCTAAGTTATGAAATTTCAATTTCTCCAGATGAATTCACATACTGTAATTCAATATATAATGCTAATTTCTGTATCATCACTGCCAGAACTACCAATCTCTTGGTACTTCATGAAGTTTACCACCTAAGGTTTCAAATAATTAACTAACTCCTCTAAAAACTATTTTATAATGTTACTTTCTGAAAAAGAGATTATAAAAAAAAAAATTGCCTCTTTTGGTTATTTGATTATTTCAAACTCAGATTTAAGTATCTGTTAAGCAGAAAAATTCAGTAGAGAGATACAGTCTATGTCTACAGAGCTGAAAGGTACAAATTTTGACCTTAGGACGAGGAGATTATGAATCTGGGTTTCCCACATCCTAGATAAAGGCTGGAATCACTGAAAGGCAACAAAAACGTACATCAGTATCCCATCTGTCTTAATGGCTGTTTCTTAAAATACTTACTTTGTTCTTTCAAGGAACACACACAGCTGTTTGTCCTCAGTAAGACACTCCAGCTCCACATTCTGCATGAGAGAAGTCACTAAATGCTTCTCAGGAATAACAATTGAAACATCCTGGTGCTGAGCGTTTCCTGACTTCGCGTCTCTCTGCACAGTGTGTAGATATTCTAGTGCGTTACTCTGAGACAGACTGCAGAAACCAGTCAGGGATACAAAATCACTTATTCTAGTCTCTGTGATTTGTTTTAGGAGATACACTATCTCCTAAAGGCATGCTCTCTGCAAGGCAGACAGTAGAATTTTCTACAAGTATGAAAATATGGAAGTTTATTTCACCCCTCCAGTCTGTTAGTGCCTGCCTGTTAATTGAAGTTGTACTTTACCAGATAACATGTAAACAGTGCACATCACAGTGATAACTGGAATAATCAAAAAAATGTATTTTTAGTAAAGTTTCAAAGGCTATGATAATGCTTAAACAATGTATTAAATCTGAAACTCTAGCTTCAATTAACCATTCACTACACAGTTTAATCCTTAAAGAAAACACACCTAGTTCAAATTCAAGATATGAAAATTTTCCCTGCTAACATCTGGGATGAGATTTACTGAAAAACATTCACCCAAACCATACTTTGCAACCAAAGCAGTTGCTTTGAAATCTTTAGGTATTTCCCAGAAATTACTGCAACTGAAATTCCAAGATGACAACCTTTTTGTCATGTTAATGCTACATAGCTAGTATTTATTTTGGATTAACTTGTTTAAAAGTTGTTATTTCTGCACTGTACAAGTGCTGTTTCTGTCATTCATAAAGATCAAGATAGATGGTTGACTGAAACATGATGAAAAATGAACTAATTTGGAAGAAAGAGGCAAACAGCATTTATGATTCAGAACATCACTCATATAAAAGATGATGCAGCAAGGGTAAGATATAAGAATTTAGAGCTCCACAACTTTCCTGGTCAGAGCAACTGCCTTTGAAGAGGAGTGCTCTCAGAAGGAAGGTAAAGCAAACTGCATGAACTTTCAGCATATTTTCAAAACATTTAGGAAGCTTATACAAGCCAAGATAACGGAGATTAAATGCCAATCTAGAAGTTAAGCTAACCTTGATGCTGAAGTATGAAAATACATATATTTTTAATTTTCCCTACTAGTTCATAAAGCAAGTATGTTATTAATTCTAAGATAGGGAGACTGCAAAAGACATGGAACCTTTTGAGGATCAGACAATAATGTTAATATTGATTGCTCCTAATTCTCACATAAAAAAGAGCTTCAACTTCCTTATAATAAGTCAATGGACAAGTTGAAGTAGTTTCTTTAAAGAATACTCATGTGATTCTAGATGTAAAGATCAAAATTCCTGAGATTTTTGGGTTTTGTCCCATCCCACCTGTGATAACTTTTCACCAGCTCTATGCAAGTAAATTACAAATATTCTACAACAATGACAATCAAAATTATGTTCTTCAAGGTACTCACATTTTTCCCCCACTTATATTATATGTAAGCTCCATTCTTAGCCTTCAAGTATAACTGCAATTATCACAACACCAATGAGACAAAACAAAAACAGCCTACAGTAGTGCTCAAACAAGAATCACCACAAAATATCAGAGTAGAGAGTTAAGCACCTTCCAAACAAAAAACTCTTAAATGAACACTTGGAATGACAATTCAGTCAAACACTAAAACTACTAGATAAGACCTATGTGAGGTATGTCCATAGGAGTGATAGTAGTATTTGTATTAATCACAATTTATGCAAAGAGAATATAACACTCTTAACAGCTACTTCAACATTTCTGCTAATATTATGATTTTTTTAAGGGCTATTCCTTTTATACTTTTTATTTCTTACAATATCAAAACTTTACACTGGATCTACTTGGCCTCTTTTTGCTTTTGAGGTTCATCTCTTGAGCAGCCACCAGTATAGTTTATACTAATGCTTCTCAAGTTAGGATGAACCAAAGCCCACCCCAACATCCATTTCAGACTTAACTCATTAAAACATTTCTTATCTCAAACATATTGCATGTCTGAATCATTTACACTCTTCAAAGAAGATCTGAAACTCTTGCATTCTGTTTGGAAAGAAGACTAATGCCACAGAATTTGAAACAAAATTGTGGAAAAATAATCACCTGTAATTCAATGCGCTCACAGTTCTCCAAGTGCACGTGAATGGTTTTTACAACAGAAGAAATCTGAAGCAAGAAGGTAAGAGACCTCGAGTCTAATGGATATTTAATTGTAGAACACTATGCCAGATTTTTCATAAATGAACTGAATCATCTGGCTACTTGTAAGATAAACCCTTTTACCTTTCTACAAAGTTCAAAACTCTACTGACTGTCATTCGTGCTTTTCTCTGTTACAAGATTATTCTTGCCAAGAACATCCACGTTCATCTGTCACACAGTACATAAAAAACATGTTCTCTTTCTGAAACTCAGTGTTCTTGCATTACATCTAAGTTAGGGCTGTGTCAGTCAAGGTAAGATTTAGACTTCAGTTGTAAAACTATAAAAATATAAATATAGGAGACACATTCCAACCTTCAAGGAATTCAGAAGAAATAGAAGGTTTATTGTAAATAAAAGGTATGCACTAAACTAAAGGTTATCAAAACTCATAAAGGTGACAATTTTGTAAGTGTTCTGCAAAGCTTATCAAATGAAATTTACATCTGTACCTGACAGCAGAATTTCCAACGCTTTTAAGTCCCAAAACAGTGACTCATGAGAACAAGGGGAGTAAAACTTTCTCTCTTTCCTACCTCTTCTCCTCCCCACTTTGTTGCTGTTGCTGCATGTGAACTTTTTGCTGTTGTCCTATATTACTTCTCACCTAGATGCTCCTTAAAATCCACAGGAAATAATACGGAAATTTCAGAGGATGTAGCAATTTAGTAGTCAAGAAATCTCTTTTTTTTTTGTGAATAGCTTGGTTATAGAAAGAAATAATACTGAAAAAAAATATAGCATTAGAGTGCATTTCTGCATTTAAATTCTATTTTGTGTGGACACCTGTCAAATAGGCTTCTAGGAGTCAGGCAGTCATAAAACTAATTTATAAGTTCTAAGAAGGACATATGCTCTTCTCATTTGTTCCACACATCAGCATCTAGTAAAGAGCAAACCAAATCACAGGATACTAGTCTAGTTTTGTCTAAGATGGGCAATTTGTTGGACTGCAGTTCTTCTGTAAAGAGTTATTTGTATCTCACGATGCAGCTGGCTGACATCTGGGGTTGGCAACACCTGGCAGTGCACTTAATGAGTTCACCAGTGTTTCCACTGGAAATACTGACTTTTGGAATTGAAACATTGCATTTACTGTAGGAAAAAAAAAAAAAAAACAAAAAGAAAGTCCTGAATGCAATGAATTGAAAAGTGTTGGAGTCCAGGGCATCTCTCTGGGCACCCTGGGAAGTCACAGACCTCGGTAGAGAGGCCTGGGACCCAAGAAAGAGGGTCTGGGGTCTGTGCAGGGGGGTTTGCCTGGCACAGAGCCCAGGAAGACACAGTCTTTGATCTTGGTCCATGTGAAAAACATCTAACACAGAAGAATTGCAAGTCACAAAGGTGTAACTGAGAGTAGTGTAGTTATCACTGTGCAGAAGATTTTGTAGTTTTGGATTTTTAGAATGTAGATGCAAAGGGACTTGGCATCCATCTTCTGCAGTGACGTGGGCACAAAGTAGTTTCAGTGGATTGGATCAGAGTAGAAATGACCCTGTTAGTATAGGTGATAGACATTGGCATAGAATTGTAAACAATGGGTACGTAGTTATCTGTATAAGAGGTAGCGACCTCCCATCACGGGGGGGAGTCACCTTGTGTCTGGGCTGTGTGAACACCTTGGCTGGACACAGGGGAAGGGGAGTCACCTCGTGTCCAGGCTGCTGTGAACATCTTAGCCGGACACACAGAGAATTGTAAGATAAGAACTAATAAACAACACGAGAAACCAGAAAACCAAGACCTTGAGACTCCCTTCATTCTCGCACCGAACACCGAGCTCAGCACAGAACACAGAGACACAGAGTCAGACAGCAGACCCTAAATCCTTCAGAGGTCAAGAGGGAAAATCACTCCCTTCGTGCCCACACGAACCACCAGCCAGCTTTGGAATCTCGGGTGAGAAACAACCAGATTAAAACCCCGAGAAAAAAGGTCACTGAAACAAATATTACTTCTTGTGCTAATACAGATAGTCTGTAAATGGTAAAAAGAAAGGAAGACAAAACTTCATACATGAATTTTCATTATGTTCACAGGAATATTTATTTCAAAACATTTTCTATCACTTAAAAAAAAGTACTTTCCTGTCACAAACTTTTTAAACAGTTAATAAATCACAGTCAAATTAACTTAAGACAGTTATTTATCCTTTCGTTAAACAGTACTTGACCTTTATATTCCCGGTCAGCAAACATTTGAAAATAATTCTGTTGTTTGACTGCAAGCTTGAGTGATTGAAAAACAAATGTGAAACAAGATTTGCACATTAGCTGCAGGCTTCCTGGAATATGTGCTCATGCTAAAGAATACTGTCATCCTAAACTGAGTCAAGGCTTTATTTGAAGGGTACAAGAATCACTGACAAGCTTCATTGAAAGCAGCTTGGCAAAAGTCTAAGTGAGGACTTACAGACACTGGTTTCTCTGTCCTTAGGGATCAGGCTCTTATCCTTCTAGAAGTGTATCAGCATCAGCACTGGTGCTATCTGTAACTATTGAGGAAAGTAACGGCAGCTTAGGACTCTTTTATTCCCAGAAAATACATAATTTTATAGTGTTTGTGCATATTGGACTCAAATATGGATAAGACAATATTCTTTTAAAAGACCTATCCCATGTAAGTTACACTTTCTCCCGTTTTTTAGAAACATAGAGATATTTGTGTAAAATAATTGGTGCAGTCATAAGTGATAGTTTGTTCTGAAGGATTACTGCTTTGTCCTAAATGGCTTGTAAAATGTATCAGCAAACTTTAGCCATGATGATAATTCCCCTACATCTACAGCATTTTAGCTATGATGATAATTTTTTCCCTCAAAGCACAGAAAATAGCAATAACCCTGTCTATCTATGGATTCCTAGCATTATCTATTATATTCTAAAAAATATTAAACAATAGAATTGAATCTCCAATTTGTATCACAAAACCATTTTTCATGTATTTATGAATTCTTCTGGACCATCACTAGCATGTGCCATAAATACGTTATTGATTGTGTGTACATTATTCAAACCCAATATTTTCATAAAAATCGAACATGAGAACAAATTCATATTTTCAGATGCGTTTTGACAGCTCTAAATCCCACTCAAGATGGACAGCATATCTGGAGGCTCACACATCCAAAGGAAAACAACATTCTCCATTTAGGAATTAAACCTAATGAATTAAAGGAATTAAACCCTAATATACCTCTATCCTTATGGCAGAAGCAATAAACATTTTAGAAATCTCACAGAAAAAAAGAAAAAAAAAGCCAATAAACAACAAAGACTGTAACACAAAATAAGTTATCTCTAAAATATCTTTACTGAAATTTAAGTTCTGTGATGAAAGTTTTGATGCTCTCTAATTGTTGAAGTTTAGCATGAATATCTCCTGCAATCTAACATGAACAAATAAACAAATAAAATTGAATTAGATTCTTATATATTAACATTTAAGGATATCAACAGCCTTGTTTGACACTGGAATTCTAAATAAAATCAGAATTTATAATCAAGGACATTTTCAAAGTCACTTTAAAACTATAATTTCCCACCATCATTTTACATTACAGAATGGAATATTCATTTGAAGAAACTAAATATAGGGTATCTCTTTATTCTTTCTCATTCTAAGGCTATCTTTGGTATCAAAAATGCTCCATTTACCCATAATTATCTTTTCACACAGTGTTCCCAGATGCAGAACTCCCAAAATGCAATTCTACTCATCTGCACCGTGGTTTTGAGGAAGTTTGAAAGATATTAGAGATTATGGAATACATTCTGTACTTTTTATTGAAGTATCTTATGAAAACGTGTACACTGTGATTTAGCACTTAAGCAAATTACCTCAAAGACAACATCAAGTTTTTACCAACAAAAAAAAAAAAAAAAAGGAAACCACTGTGATTGATGGTATTGGAATTTGCTATCATAGGATATATTTTTCTATTGTCACACTCTTCTTAGTCTTTTAGGAAGGACAAATACTCTGCATAATCATGACAGGCAATAATGGCTTTAGATTTATGGCACATTTCATACTAAAGCTCTACTGAGAGAACTGTATGAAAGAATAAGAGACATAGAATCATGTAAATGGCAAAATATGCAAAACCACACAACAAAAAAAAAACCCCATGAATAAGTTTACAGAAGAACCACTCACAAGTTAATATTACTAATGGACATGCAATTGTTGTTGCACTGTGTCTAAACTATCATTATGTCTCCCTTTAATCTTCTTGGCCTATAAAATCAATGTAAAATTCAAGTACATTAATTTAAATTATTTTTTTCATTAGATTCGGCATATTTTAATCAGACTTAATACTTGAAATGGCTTCATTGAAGTAAATGAGGGAAATAGCGCTATTCCATCAGGTTTTCCTGAGATATCATGGAGTAATCTACAGGATTCCAACACAGGTACTGCGCTGTTTCATCTGAAGAAAATTTTGTTAAAGATTGTAGAACCTATTAAGTGCCATAATATGTAAACTTATTCAGTAAATGCAGATAAATAACAAAAGCCTTTACAAACGGAAAAAATACATGACAAAAGGCAAACTGTTGCTATTCAAAAGAATGAATTAGGAGATAGTCAGGAAGTCAACCATCTGGACTTTACATGTCAATAGCTGAATATGAATGATTAGCAAGAGAAAGACGCCTAATTTAGTGTGTTTCATTTTACAAGACAGTCATGGCAGAGGAGAAATTTACCTCATTATTAAAAGAAAACTAATTAGGGATTATTAATCATAGAAAAGTAAAGATGAAGTTACAAAACAAACAAAAAAAAAAAGGGAAAAAATGCTTAATGAATTTTTACTTTATAACTGGAAAAGTAAAAGCAGTGCTGAAATATGACCCAGAAAATAAAAAACCCAAAGCTTAAAAAAATTAATTGCAGAAATTAATAAAACCTGAATAATGAGCAACATCCTTGCACATTTGACATAGACCTGTGTTTAACACCTGGCCTGTAAGGTAAGCCCCTCCTTTAAATGGTAGGCTGGCTATGAATTATGTAGAATTTACTTTAAAGTATCACCTCATTGTCTTTCTTTGTATTGGAATAACTATAACAAACCACCTTACGGGGAAAAAGCAAAAGAAATGCAGATTACTTTTAATTAAAAGGCTACACAGTATTTTTGTCTCAGAAGTTAAGATAAAAATAAAAAACTAATCAATTCAAAAGCTTGAGGCCATTGCTTTCTTCCATATTTTCCTGACCAATGTTCTTTTTTACATGTTCAATTGTGGGGTTTGTGTGTACAATTCAAATGCATGCTTTGGATACTGTATTGCTAAAAGAAAATCAATTACAAGCATTTCTTTGTGCAAAAAAACCCAAAAGTGAAATTTTATCATTTTTTTCTCACATTCATGCAATATATATGTATACCTCTGTCAAAAGGTCAGCATTTGCACGTGTACTGTAAGACAAATGAGAAAAAAATAAAATTCCATTCAGTATAGAACCTTCTTCTGTAAAGACCATTGCTCGCATACAAAACTAGGTTTTGTATGCGAGCAATGTATCTCCATTCACTGATTTCTATGAAATTTGCTACAATTGATTTTAGTAAGAAAGGATTTTCTGTACATATCAGGACCCCGGGCAATCAATAAAACCAACACATATCCACTACAGCATGTATATAGAGTGGCTCAACAATGTCTTGGTAAGGGTAAGGAGCAAAACAGGAATTGCAACAGCTCCCTAAATGCTTAGAAAGTAATATTAGGGTATTAGAAACCACACTGCCTCTTTCCACATGCTGGTGTAAACTATGAAAGAGAAAAGGGACATAGATTTTCTCTTTTAATAGTGAGACTTTTAAACTAGGTTTAATTATTTGATTAACTTTTGTTCAAGGTAATCTATCCTCAGTTTAGAGGAAGTTTTGTCTGGATCACATTGGATTCTACTTGAGGCTTGCAGCAGCAGATGAGTTAGTCCTTACTTTTCCTGCAAGTCCTAACAGTTCATTGTTGACACCATTTGTTTTACCTCAGTATCCTCAGGATTCTTCCTCCAAAATGCTTTGAAATGGTTAACCTCTTATTCTCAGAACACTCTTTTCAAATAAGAACACATAACTAAAAGAATGGGAAAAATTAAAAAAATTACATTTTGTAACATAAATCATCCTTATATATAATTAATGATGAAAAAATCTTCTTTTTATGGGAGTTGTAATTAGCTCTTGGAAAACTGCAGATGTCCATGCAGTCCCATTTTAAAGGGGCAAGAGAAGAGATAGGAAAGGTTCAACAGACACACAAACAGAAACAAATATAATACAGTAAGATGCATTCTGTAGAGCTCTCCTTATAGTTTTCTTATTCCACCCCTCTCCCCAATTACTAGTGAATTTGTAGCTGGAAGTCAAGAAATTGTAGCATCTGCATATTTTGCACAATTAGCAGTGTTGTGTTATAGATAATGGGAGGCATTTGCACATACCTCAAAAAGCCTTTGTCACAAGAAAAATGACTGCAGCACAATGCCAGAAGAAAATACTGCTCTAACATAGTATGGATATAAAATATAACCCCTGCACACTGACTTAGTCACCACTTGAAAATACAAATGTTTGTATCTTGCTATTTGCGGTAACCTTAATCTTAGTCAAAGTCTGTCTTTGGTTTGATATTGAAGACCTGCGAGAAGTGACTGATCTTGCACTGCCATCTCAATATTGTTCATATACTCAGCAGTCACTTTGTTGTTTTCAAAATGTGTTTCTATGTTGATAGTTTTAAGGTGAAGCAGTACTTCAGAGATTCTATCCACATCTTGAATGACTGTATATTTAAGTTGCTTTTTTTTTCTAAGAGCTTTCTTTGAGAAATAAAAGCAGGAACACTTGGAGAATTCACACTCTTTATGCATAGAGTAAATCATTTAAATTATAGATGCTCTCTATGGAAAACAGAACATATTTAGACCTAAGGCTTTAGAAAAGAAAGATAGGTACTTTAGATTTATATCCTCAATAGAAGATACTTTGAAATTTTCAGGCAGAATATACTGCAATGTCTAATATTATATTACTGTTTCCTGTCAATGACTACACAGATTATTCAGTCTGCCCAGAATGAAATACTGGATGTAAGATCATTTCCCCAGGAGGAAGATAAAAAGCGGCTAACTTTCAACTCTGCTTCCCATTCACTCTGAAAGTTACTTCGTCTCCTGCCTTGACATGTTGCTTCGCGTATCTGTCTCTCAGGTCAGCCCAGCGGTCGGCTGGACCACCCTGCTAGCTCTGATACGCCCAACAGTACCTTTGCGTGGGTCTTGGCGCCACAGTGCCTTCGCCTTAGCTGTGACGGCCGTGGTTCAAAAGAGGGGACACTCTTAGGCTCAGGAAGAAGGTTTTATTCGGGAAACGCAGGGGCAGTCCCTGGTTCCAGGCCTGCGCCTCTGGAGAGTGACCCACGGCCCCGTTTGCAAGGAGTTTTTGTTCCCCAGCAATCTCAGGGGTGGGCACCAGTTACAGGACCAATGATACAAAGCAAGATGGGCAAGGCCAAATGCAATACACAACATTAACGAATCAGGTAAATTGGGATGGGGTCCTGGGAGATCCACCCATCACTATCCGACACCTCTCTGAGAAAGGTTTCGGCCTGGGAGATGATGGGTGGGGAGGGGAGATGCATTGAGACAAGGGAGAAAGACAATGGGATGGTCGAAACCCTGGGCAGAGGATTAGGTTGCCTTGGAAACTCTTACCAACTTCTGATAAGAACATTCCAAACCAAGAAATTTTACCTGGCTGGGGTTAAAGTCCAAATCACATCAAACCTACAACTAACAAACCTATGAAACAATTTCAGCACCCCCACACTGACATACTTTACCTTTTACCATTTACTAAATTGCTTCTGTCTTACCTAACAGCTGCCTTGCGTTAGAGGAGGGGAGCAATCATTTCCTCAAAATATCCACACCAAAATTTCACACTTGAGTCCTAGCTATAACTGGCCATCAGGACTACATGCTGGTACCTTTCCAGGCTCCTACATGTGCCATTTGCAGAAAAGAATTTTGAGCGTTCCTGGATTACATACAGCTGTCCTGGTTTCAACTAGGATAGAATTCATTCTTCTTAGAAGTTAGTAGTACTAGCTTCATGTAACTAGTGCATACTGTGTTTTGGATTCAATATGAGAATGTTGATAATCCACAAATGCTCTGGTTATTGAAAAGTAGTGCATGCCCAAAGTCTAGGACTTTTTCATTTCCATGCAGTATTGGGACAGCTGACCTGAACTGGCCAAAGGAATATTCTTTTCCATAGAATGCCATGGCCAGTGTATAAACTGGGCTCAAAGGGGCCGCTCACAGCTTGGGGACAGCCTGGACACCAGCCAGTGGGTGGTAAGCAATTGTATTGTGCATTACTTGCTTTTTCTTTTCTTTTCTCTCTTTTTTCCTCTCCTTTTCATTATTATTATTAGTAGTAGCAGTAGTAGTAATACTAGTAGCAGTTTAAATGATTAAACTGTTTTTATCTCAATCCACGTATTTTAGATTTTTTATCCCCAATTCTCCTCCCCATCCCACATACATGCTGATGTGCTAATCAGCGAGCAGCTGTGTGGTATTTAGTCACTGGGGTTGAAGAGTGACAATACCATATATGTGTGTGTGTACATATATATTCCAGAGCCCACCAGAAAGAGCTTAGAAGTTGTCCACAACAGGCTCTTTGGGACCAAGTGCAACTGCATTGGGAGTTAACCTGAAGCACTCATGTGGAGTATTTCTCTAAGTTTGTACTAAGTGGGAGAGGATTGTACTAACTTCCTCAGGCAGAAAGACACCACTGGAAATGTTCATGCAATATCCATAATTATTAGAGAATGAGTAACACGTAATTCCTCCATTTGTATTACATGATGCCAGAAGAGACACCGCAAATTTTGCAAACACACTGAAGAATGGTAAATTAACAAGAGCTGTCTGCATATGCAATCCTTGACTTTGTACAGCTGCCATGACTGTCCTTGACTTCAGTCTAAAGGAGAGCCACTGACTGAATTACATGCTGCAGTATTAGTCAGTGACACATTTAGCTTCTTTCTCATCTCTGCTTTTTCTATAGGCAAACAATTGTGGGGCTCATGGAGAAGATTAAACAACTCTAACAGTCTGCAAAAATATTTTTTTCCTCCAAATTTACTGCAAACTATTTGGTCCCTCAGCCAACTATAATTATGATACTGTTCTATAATCTGTGAATTTCTATAACATGCATTGTTATTTAGAGTGAAAGTAATAAAGATTTGAATTTCCCACTTTTTGTATGCAGTCTTATGAAAGTATTTTCATGGAGCTCTTGTGATGCTTTGATGTATTCTTTGATACAGAAAATACCTCAGTAAAAGGAACTACTGTCAGTCCAGTGCAAGATAGTAACTGCTAAGGAAGTTTCATAAATGAAACTGCATTGGAATCCTCGTGCGATATGTATCCCTGCCACCCCTTTTCATCTGCCTCCTTAATTCAATGCTTTGTCAGGAGCTTTTAAGTATTTTGATACCATGTTCTAGTAGCAATAAATATCTAGATAGAGAAGAAGAATAATAGCAGGGAGATATCAGCAACAACATAACTTTTGAACTCAAAGCTATCATTTTTAGTGCTTATTGCTGTATTACATTTTGTTCTGATTTAGCCTGAATTTAACACTTCCTTTTTTCATTACTGCTTTTGAGAATAGCAAAAACCCTTTTTTGAGCCCTTTATACACTCCATCTTCATTACTTCAGTATCAGAATCATGAAGTTTCTTATCAGTCATGGGTATATAGATACATATAAATATAAATTAATGTAGAATTTCACTGATAGCTTAATTTCAGGTAGTCAGGATACCACACTATGTTTTAAGGTTAAGGTAAATTTAAAGGGCAATGATAAAAGTATTGAAATCCAAGTCTTCTTTATGCTTGAAGACAAAAAAAAATATTGCTGTCTTCCTTCAGAAGTTATTTGTTGATGGCTTTATTACAGCATTCCCTAATCCCAACAGAGGAAAGAACTCCCAGATAACTGGAGAAAATACCAAATACAATATCCAAAGGGTTAAATAAAGCTTTCAAATAAAAAGTTTGAGTGAAAAGGCAGTAGAGTAGTAAAATCTGCCCCATGTTTTTTATATTACTCCAGGGAGGAAGAAAAAGTAACTGTTTAGAGAAAAATATGAGTTCTGTTCACAAAGTATTGAGCTTTCTTCACATTAAACATGTTGCTGAAAAGAGGAAACAAACTTGCAGAAAGAAAAAAAATTATATAAAATTTTAAATGTAGAAAGTTAATAACTTCTAATAGTTCAAACTACTTACACTTAAACTATATATTTTTTAACTGTGGTGAATTCCAATCAATTTAAGTAGCCTGTGGTCAAAGAGAGCTTTTATGTTTTATAGACTTTTGCTAAACTCCAGCCTTTCCTGTTGCATCCTGACCTGCAGACTGAGTACTTTTTCTTTATCACTTGCAGGTTGGATTTTGCACTGAACCCTGCACAGGTTTGCCTACAAAGCTCTTCTGCCACCAAAGTGCAGAGGCAGGATTTATGTCTTTACACAATGAAAATAAAAGTGTCTACCACCCCTGAACTGATAAAAAGGAGTTAAATACTGAATTTAATTAGCTCCTCATTTAGGGTGTTGCAGTCGACCTGGAAATATCAACCTTAGAGAATCTTTTATTATTTTCTTATATCTTGAAGTTGATTAAAACATGAATTCTGATCTAACTTCAGAAATAAATACAGCAAGCAATCTCCAGACTTTGGTTCGGAATATCCCATTGATTTGTAATCTCCTTTCATTTAATAGATACTCCAGTTTTAGAAGGAATTTGGTTTTACATTTATATGAGACCATTTCTCAGTCCAAAATAAAAACACTACTTTAGAACTGAAATCAGTGATTTCCCATCAACAGTTTCAAGATTGTGAACACATAAATAAGGTTTGATCATTAAACCTGGTATTTTATCTAACAACTCTGGAAAGCTTGAAAAAAAAAAGTATTCAAGTGAAAAACATTGAAAAAGTTAAAAATTGGACTGAAGTAAATATTATAACAAATGAATTGTTGCTACTCTGTAGAATTTCTGATCTGTACCAATTGAGGAAGTCCAGTGTGGTTACACAGACCTACAGAGTGTGCCAGCTGTAGGGCTCACCAGGGCTCTTGGCATGGGAATTTTAAGTCATGCAATGAAAAAATTGGAATTCTGACACTGGTGCAGCTTTCCATTTTTCTCTAATTGAGGAGTGATTATGGAACACCAGCCATTAGCACACCAAAATTAATTAAGAAATCAGAACAAAAGTAATGAGCAGAACAATAAAACAGTTTTTAGCTCCAAAGACTTAAACTGTCTAGGCAGCTGGATGAAATTCAAGCTGTTCCTCAATTTACAGCTGCACAAAATGTGTGCCTATGTGTGCACATGCCTTAGGAAGCTGCATTTTTATAAGTGATTCTGATGGACTTTATAGTTTTAAGTAATCTGATAGGTTTAAACACAGAGTAAAACATTAAAACTGGAGCATAAAATGTTGATAACTGCTGTATCTTACACAGGCAAGAAAGTGGAAAAAAATTGTTTTAAAGAGCACATAAAGAAAACATGAATCTATCCATAAGTTTATGACTGATCTGCTCTGGAAAACAACATTGAACCTTTGGGTATGAAATGTAAATGATAAATATTTGTAAATAGGGAGGAAAAAAACCCACTAAACCACCATGACAGATTCATATTAACTTCTCAACACAGCAAAGGACATTAAAGCTTCCAAATGAATGCAATATCTATTAAAAGGCAAACAATTCAAACCATGACTTTATTTCTGCCGAAGACATAAAATAATCAGAAAACAGAGAACTGAACAAGTTAAGATTCGCAATGATATAATGAAAACAGGTACCAAATTGGTTTAAATGTCTGTCCAGACACAGGTTTGATTCAAAGAACGTAGTCTTTGCAGAACAAGGTAATGAATGTAAGGGAAGAAGTGCTATAGAATATTTACCATGGAAAAGTGTAAAAACATACAGCTACCCTGTTAATTTCCTCTAGAAAAGCTGAGTTTTTTCAAGTTTTTAAATTATAAGAAAATATTTTAGATTTGCATGATAGTGCAATTGTGCTTGCTGCTTGGAAAAAGCTGGTAGTCTTACAAAAAGGAAAATATGGTGATATAGATTTTTAGCAAAGAGGCGTTTTTTTAATCTCTCAGGTTTCTTACCATCCTCCTTAGCAAGATATGCATGGTCTATACATAGGAAATATTAATTTTGGAATTTTTCATAGACTTCGATTTGTCATGTGCTTGGCTCCTGATTTTTCCACTGTAAACTACATTTTGGATGACATCTCAAAGTTTTCATCTGAAGGAAAAGTGAGTCACAGTGATCATAGGTTTTGGACAGGTTTTGGTTTTTTTTTGGGAGGAAACAAACCAAAAAACTGATAAAACACTAAAAAGCCATCAAAATAAAAATAAGCTATCAAAATAATTATTTCCATTTTCTGAAATTTAAAGGAAGGCATTCAAAACAGTGCAAAATACATTTGTAAGATGCACTAGAAAGAGACATTGTTGAAAGATGAATAAATAAGAACTGGCAAAGCTATGAAATATCTAATTGTAGGATGGTGAAATCCATATATTTTATATCTATATAAACAACTTTCTTGAACAGCAAGCCCAGGGGCACTTCTGTATGAAGTCCAGAAGACTTCCTTCTTAAAAATCTTGAGCAACACAGATATTAATTAAAAAGATATGCTTCCAGGCAATAAGAATAAAACAATCTTTTAAGCAGATATCTTCAAAAATGGTACTAGCAAGGTAGCCTTAAAATATAGCACAGAATATTAAGCCAAGCACCTCCATGAGAAGTGCAAGAGCAGAGAGTTGGGGCAGTGACCCATTTTTCAGTGGTCTAAGCCCACAAGTCAAAGCCTACAATGTCAAATTTACAAGGTTACTCTGGCCTTTTTTCACAAATACAAACATTTCATATCTTTATTTACGGGAGGCATAAACTATTTGTTTTGATTGCCCCAAAGCACCTGACAGCTCCCCTAGTCTTTTGAGAGAAAAGAGAATTATTTTTCTGTTACAAATGTATCCTGGAAAAGAAAGGAAGTGCAAGCTTTCTATCACTTAGACTGTGATTAACTTGCTTACAGCAGATTTTGTGTTGCATTTCATTTGCTTAGGGCTAGTTTCTGGCACTGTCAATTACACTGAGTAATACAGAAATACTCAGTTATAGAAATTACATGATTTGTTAGAGCCTCTGCAAGTGACAAAATCAGCATGCATAAAATGGTCTTAATGTTCCTTCTGGTTCCCTCATGGGGGACAACATAATGTAAGAAAGCAGAACAGCTTAAAGCTAAGTTCCCTTCACTTCTCAGAGGCTTTGCTATCTGCATTCACCATCTTACTAAGGGCTGCAAGGTAAGGTAAAGCAAACACCGAGACAAACAGTGTGGCATCAGTGACCTGTGCTTTACAAGTATTAGTGGCTTCAGATCTTGGATCCTGATGACCAGTTGTCCTGGGTTGTAGTGTAGGATGTACACACAGTATTTATTCTATCACCATCTTCATGAACTGTTGAAACCAAGTGGGCCAGTGCTCTAGTGTTGGGCTGTCTCCTGCTAATGGCCCATCAACGCCTGGCCCATGACTCACAGGTAACTCCCTCCAGGAGTTATCTCTGTTTAATGGGCCATCAAGGACCCACTGCACACTCATCATCCCATTGGGAGATGCTCCACCCAGGGGGAGGAGCCAAGCATTCTCACCTGGATATAATCTGGGATTTGGGACAGGACAAGCAGCCTTGACCCACTGGATTCCCAGAGGAGCAGAGCTCCCAGACCTTTCTACAGGATCACTGCTTCAGGAAGAGCACCTCACCTGGACTGCTTCCACCACCCTGCTCAGGTTGTGTTCTGACTCTGTCAGTGGTCCTTTGTGTTCTTGCATTGATTCTATTTTATTTTTTCTTATTAAATTATATTTCTGACTTGGAGCCTCTCACTCGTTTTGCTTTCAAACCACAACACCAGTTACCTTATTCAGATATGACACATGTTGCAAATATTCAGAAACTTTGATGGCTTTCAAGGAGCTGTTTGCATAATCCAAGTGTATCTGGGCTGCAGTTCATTGCACTCAGAATATACAAGAAGATTTTCAAAGTCTGTGTAGAGATAACTTTACCATCTTTTTAGTGTCCAAATGTTCTCTGAGTAGGAAAAATCCAAAGCTATGTGACTAGAGAAGATTTACAGTCTCTTTCTATTTTTTAGCCTCCAATTGCACAATACTTGTCTGAAATGAGAATAAGACTACTGGAGAAAATCAATTGGCTTATTTTTTTAAAGAATGTGTGCATTTGAAAGATTACTTTCCTCATGCACAGCACACCACTTGCTGAAAAAGTCTTGAACCTCGGTTAAAAATAGTTCATTCTGTCAGGAATTTTCAAAGACAAAAATACCTATTTACTATCTAAACACACAGGGAAACCTGGAAAATGAGGCATGGTTCTTGGTAGCTCTGGGTAATCTATAATTGCTTCCCTTTTGGGACATAGGATCTTGGCTAGCAGAAGTTGCAGGAGAGGTACTGAGCTCTTAACTAAAGAAAACAAGTATAAGACAAAAATGTTCACATTTAAACCATCTTCTAAATAAAGACAAAATTGTCACTGATGTGTTATCTTGTCTATTTTAGAATTAGCACCCTTTAATTTCAGGGTTATTGGCATTTCCTGGTTTTATTCATAGTATGAACACTTTGATGCTACATTTCTGTTTGGCTGCATTTAATTCTATAGCATTCTCTACTTTCACACTGCTGTCATTTATCTAGACGGCGAAACATCTCTCACTCCAGAAATATCATCTCTGGAAATTTTTATGACCCAAAAAATAATATCTGGTCATGAAATGGCACCAACTGTACATCACATAATGGAAAAAAAATGGTGACATTGAGAAGCAATAACTTGAAAGATTAAGTGCACCATTTTATGCCAATTACAGAGAAATAAACTAAATCTGTGCTGTGCAAGCTATGGCACATAAAAGTGTGACTAATCAATCTATGGAGAATTTTCTACATATTGTTACATTTTGTAACCATTTTCTCCCCTCTGTATGCGATAAGAATTTCCATTTCCTCATGAAGTACTCTCCTATCAGTTTCTCCTTTGAGATTCAAAAAGCAGTTATTGACAAAAAGTTTAAAAATCCAGCAAATATTTTCTTCTGATTTTGTCTTGGTTTTACTTTTTTTTTTTTTTTAACCTTAAGGTTGACTAGCCATTAAATAAAAGTAAAATCTGTGCAATAGCCATAAGAAATGTTCTCAATTATAAGCAGCATTAATTTGTCTACATGTGTGTCAAGTGTTTTCATAGACCTTGTCACAGAGGAACTTTGGCATTTTCACATGTAAGGTATGTACCTCAGTCCCTTTGTCCAATATTTATATAATGGAATAAGATTCATGCATGAGGAAATGTGAAAAATGCAAAGTGCATTCAAGCTAATTTGATGTTTCCTCTGGATTAAGAGGTGTCATTATTGAACCCTATTTTTCTGAAGGAATTGCATCCAATTAGAAAATATCCTCCAGCTTATGTTTATTATCAATATGATAAAATATATAAATAAGGTTAGAAGCATATAAGAAGGATATCTTCTCTGCTGTTGCATGTTTCTCCTTGACAATATTTTACATTCTTTCATAATTATTATTTCCTGTCAAATGTAACTTCCATTATTCAATAAAATATTAAAAAACCCAAGTTGGTGTACAGACAGTACTATCAATGATGTAGAAAAGAAGGCATTAAGAATTTCATTCCTTTGTTCAGCAAAACCATCTTCTGGTGCTTGAATGAACTAGACAGTTCATTCTTTAAGACAGACTTCTTTGTTTCTCTGGTGGAAATGCTTATTTTTGCATTTGTATCCACTTGAAGACATCTGCAACATCTCTATTTGATAAAGTCCTAACACACTGTTGGTTTAGTCAAATTTCAATTTTCCCTTCCACTATGAACTTCCTTGTAGATGACCAGTTATTTAATTCAATAAAGCAAGTCTAAGTCATAAAGTGCCTATACTTTGTTTGTAAAGGACTTTGCATAGTAAATGAAAAGGTTTTATTATTTGCACTCCCTTCAGTGGAGAAAATGTTCAAGTTAAATAATGCAATTAAAGGTGAGAAGAGAATAATTTTCTACATACTCTCTCTGGTGATTTTATCAGTAGGAGTCCTAAACCTTTAAACACTTTCACAGTAGCAATCTGTTCATTTATCACTCGGAGGTTTTATTTTAGCAGTCATTACAACCTTCTTCAACACACTTCTTCCAAATGTCATCGGCCTATAGGAGGCCTGACATATACCTAAGATACCAATTCTTAATTCTAACAGCTTTAACAAACAGTAGTTACATTCTTTGATGCCAGAGGGGTTCCAAAAGGTTTTGTTTAGAATTTTAACCTGTGATATCCCTCACTAAGAAATGTGTAATAATTTTCTTTCAATAGAAAATTCACAGCTTTCACAGAAAACAAAGAAAATATAAATCAGAATGTAAGTTACATTTGCCATCAATAGCTAATTCAATATATTATATAAACTGTTCAAGTATAAAATGATTATTTAGCAATACACACATACAAGTCCTATCAGAGGATCATTATCTGCAGTAGCTTACCTACATCATTAGACTGATGCTGGAGGCTGAAAATCTGAATTCCACTGAAAATACACACAAGTTATAGGGCAACCGTAAAAAGTTTTCCATTAAAAAATTTAGATTACTATTACACCTGAAAACCTTCAGATGCAAGCAAATAGTTTCCTTATCATTCTGTTATTTAAGACAGAATTATTTATTTATATTATTTATGTAATTCTAGAAGGCTTCTGCCTTTAGTTATAATTTGTTTGGTTTTGTTTTGGGTTTTTTGTTGCTTTTTGTTTTGGTGTTTTGGTTTTTAATTAAGAGAGTTGGATGCTCATACTAGAGAAAACAGGGAATTTCAACAAACAACACACTCTAAAATGCCTTTAGATAATTGGCCCTGTTATTTATGACAATTCCTTTACAGCAAGTACTAAAATACGACATGACAGAATAAATACGAATCATAAATCCCTGGAACAGAAGTCTAGACCTTAAAAAGACTAAGCAGGTTGCCATGAAAGAGAAGGTTCACAGAGGTGCAATGGATTTGAAAATGCCTCAACAGAGAAGAGAGAAAGATAATTTCTAAAAACACCTTATTAATTCTATAATGGAATCCCAAATTTTAGATTAAGTTAGTTATTTTAGTACTTCTGTATTAAAATGAGGAGGGAAAACATAAGGGAATTTCATGAAGAAAAAGAAATTGAGAGGCTTTTCTCTCATAATAATAATAATAATAGTAGTAGTAGTAGTAGAAGTAATAGCCAAATACATTTCTCATATTGTATTTGAAAATCCTAATAATTTAAAGAAGTATTGTATATCTGTATTAATTTCAGTTGAAAGCAGACTTTTTCAGCAACAGTCTGGAAAGCAAATGATGAGAGAGGGCTAGGAAAGATACTTTCTAAAGAGCAATTTAGATATCTTGTGAAATGTCTTGATTTGATTTACATAGTTCTGTTGCTGTACAAAACGGATGGAAAATGTGAAAATATACTTTAAGGAAAGTACCAAAATGACGAAGCATGCACACTGGGAAATTCAAGACTGCAATGTGAGTTTTTCCTTCAAATTTGTCTCAAACTGAGACAGGTTTAAAAATAAAACATGAGATTAAATTAAAAATTATTATTTTGAAGCAATGTGCTCATTTCTAGTTTCCTTTAAAGCATAAAGAAATTGAAATGAGCTGGAAATAAAAAAAAAATATTTCTTTCTTCTGAATAAATTGTCAATATCCTTTTAGGAACCTAAATGCTAAGCTCTGGACATCCATTTATCCATAGTAACTATCCACATGTAAAACCTTCCTGACAGTTTCATTCTTGAAATGTACCCAACATTCTGGTTAACTCATGTTCTTGTCCCCATCCCGTTCCATATTGTGTTACTTCTACTTAAGAGATTACAGATAGTCTACCATGACTCTCTGCAAATACAATTCAAAATCCTCTCTGTGTTTTACAGACACTATTCTGAAAAA